>JANAVB010022596.1:3980474-4423436 GCA_029216955.1 Iris pallida | reverse complement strand
TCGGTCAGATTTTATAATTTTCAGTTTCTAGAATACCGATTGAATAACAAAATGCTATATGCCTATATCCTCTCTAACAATAAACAAATTGAATCTTCAGCTATGTTAAAGGCTGTATCTTTGCTTAGATCAATTCGGCCTTGTTTTAGCCTTCAACTATCTTAACAACTTCTCTCATTCGGTGAATCTATTGGCGCACGCTGCAAATTGCTTGTAACGCTTGAGAATTTTTTTTCTTCATGTTCTTAATTTGTTTCACCTCCAATTTTTCAAGTAAAATCTCATTAATTATCGAGGTCTACAATGTCTATTCACCTAAGATGAGTCTCTTTTGGTATCATCTTCAACTTTTCACTTTTCACGAATGTACCCATTATTTTTACCTTCTTCGCAACTTCAATCCATGTTCATTTTTAATCCAAGTTTGTTTAGGCCTACTACCTTTAGCCCTAGCAAAACTCCTAATGACTCAATCTATTGCCTACATTGCACATATTTCTACCACCTAAAATTATAGTCCTTTTTTCTCATCTTGTTCTCAATTGGTGCGGTCTCCAACTTTCCGTGAGTAAACTATTTTCTTAACCAATCTCTTAACGCATTATCACACATTTATCTTAGCATTCTAATTTCAACTATGATAGTTTTATGAAGATGCTGCCTTTCGAAAGACCAACACTATTTGCATAATGCTTGGTTGATCTATATCTGTCTTGATAGCAAGAACTCTAGAAGCACTCATTCATCTCAATCACATGTTTTAATTATATGAACAACAACATTCTCAATCCATTAAATTCTTAAGTTCCCCTTATAGTTTGCAATCTAACCTTCTCTAGTATCAACTACCACACTATTGTCAGCAAACATCATACGACATGCATATAAACTATGCGACTTTTTGGTTAGCTTTGCAACGAAGCATGGAAGTGATGCTGCAAAACCTACGACTTACATCATATCCACATAAAATTATTCCTAATTTATTATCAATAAGGATTTAAGAATCATAAAATTACTTGTATTGGTTTTATGTACTGATTTATAGGTTCAATTGTAAAAAGTTGAAACTTGGGCTCCAATGCATACATGGAGGGTCACTCATTCTTGATATTCTTAGGAGGAAATTAGGAAAATAGGAACTGTTGAAGGATACACTAAGAGAACCAAAAACTTATTTCTCCATGGAATGCAGCTAATTGGAGACTAGGCATTGCAGGAGTAAGATGTTCCTGCATCAATTAAGTTGTTGGTGCATCAATTCCTTAGTTTGTAGAGAACTGATTTAGGATTTACTTTTCAGGTTATGAAAATGTCATTCCATTTCACTATTTCCTATAGCAAATTGTATCTTCTTACCTCTTCCTTCGTAAAGCTTTGTAGAGTAGGGGAACTAATTGGAGATTGCTCCATGGTACCTTGCATGAGTTTAAACTTCGTATCCAAACAGTAGGTATCTACTCGCTAACCAGTCTTCTAGGTTACATGTCACGACACTATCATGTTCATACCCTCCTGGCTGGGATTCTGGCACTATCACAGAGGTTTAAAGTCAAGTCGATAGTTGATCATAAAACTGCGTCAATTCTTTTATGGAGCAGTCTTATGCTCATAGACGCCCTTATTTTGATCGGAGAAGACTTGGATATTTAGTTATTATCTGATTCTTCTATGACATCTCGTTAGCGATCTCTATTGTTCAAATACATTTCTTCTTTCTTGATTAATGTTATTAATTTCTCCAGTCTTTCTTTATTGTTCCAGAAGCGTATCACCTTTTGTTTCTGTTTCATTTTCTTTTTAGATATTAGCTTGGTTCACAAGAGCTGTAGAATCTTGAAACTCTTCCCTCAAATGGGCTAAAGTAATTGGTAAAATAGAACTCTCAGTGCAAGTGCCATCTGTACTTGGAGAAATAGCAAGGCTATCTATCTTAGTCAGACCTATGTATGCAATGCAATGACACTACAAAAGCTTGCAATTTAAAGACTTTGGAAAGATAACTTGAATTTATCCATTCATCTTACTAGGAATAGCAAAGTCAAAATTTAGCCATCAAGGAAAAGATCTAGTTGCGTGAGTTGTTGTTGAAACCCTTGTTAGCAATTCGGCAAACGGAAAAATTCGGAACAGCAAAAGTACGAGTATAAACCGCCTCAGTGCAAATAAAATACGGTCAGAAATTCGAAAAAACGAAAGTATTGAGGTTAGAAACTTCACATTCTTAAATATATTGTCAAATTTGCAGGTTCCCACCACGTTTTTTTGTGCCAAAATTTTCAATAATTTATACGAAACACGTTTAAAACTTCATATGCTTAAAATTTTACGTACCGGTTTGAATCTGTCAAAAGTACGCAAGTATTATACGTTTCTGAAAGATGCGAAAAAAATTGCGTATAATAGGAGTTTTATTCGGGTGATTGCTAAAAAGGGTGGAAACAAATTATTTCATTAAATTGCAGTGGATTACTACTCATATTGGAGTAGGATTCTATGTACAAGGGTTTCTCCTTGCATATAAAATGTTCTATAAATTGCGAACATCAAAGTGAGCAAATCATGTTTTTCCATCGTCAAGATCTCCATTATGCTTGATTATTTCTTCTTCTTCTCTTTCTCATCTCACGCTACTAACTTCTAATGTAATGTTAACACACGAGGATGTATCCGATATAAATGAAATTGTAAAGTGTCATAATATCACAAATAATAATAATAATAATAATGCCATTGAATGTAAGTCTCATTAATATCTATAAAATGAACCATGAAGAAGAAGAGATGAAGACACTTCAAGTAGTAGTAGAAAATTAATATGATAATTAATTACTAGTGAAGCAAAGCTCAACATCCCAAACTAAATTAGGTCCGATTGATCATATGTAAGGGCAAGAGAGAAGTTGAACATCTGAGACTAGCGAGGAGCTTACTTGTTTTCTTACAGGGCATCCGAGAGCCATCGTGCAACGGTAGTACGCCCTCGGGCACGGATTCCCTTTAGCCATCTTCTGACCATATTTCCTCCACTGGCATCCATCACTAATCTACAAACATCGATCAAGGAAGAAGGATTCGATCAGTCGACTACATAACCATTTTAAACCTATTTATTGTCATTTCTACTGTACCATTGGCGCGTCACATCGAGCACGAACGGAGACTCTCGCCTTCCGGGAAGCAACCTCGGACGAATGGTCTGTGCTGTTGTCATAGACCAGTTTCGGGCTCTTGTTGCACAGCGAGGGGGACCGGTCACCATCTTCTTCGACTGATCTCGAGGCCTCGTCGGCTTCTTGCACTGAACTTAGGCCTGCCGGTGCAATGGATCGCCGTGCCAAAGCTGGGGCCAACATCTTCTTGTCTTTCTGAAGGAGAAAAAAAATTATATGAACCAAAATTACAAGTCAAGCTTCACCTTGTGAAGATTAGTAAAAATATTTATATGAGCCAAAAGTGTAATTAATTGGAATTTCTTGATATTGAGTCTTTATCTTTCTTTTTTACCCATTTTTTTTCCTTCTTTTTTGGAATTTGACCATCTAGAGAGGTCATGTTCAATGTCATTTTCATAGTTAATGGATTTACAAATTAAACCACGATTATTGATCAACGAAATTTTTTCATGAAAGACAATACACATGTATATATATACATATATACTCTTCAATTATATACCACGTATATTATTGTTGCATATGTTAAGTAGATAATGTTGTTATATTTTTTTTTTCTTCAAAATTAAGAACTGTGTCCTCCACACAGATATAGAGAAGGAAATATCAGCAAGGCTGAGCAATTATTGTCGAAAACATCACATTTTTTCGTTACAAAATAAAAAATAAAAAATAAAAAATTGACCTGGTTAATTTCAGGTATTTCATGAGCTTGTCGCTGCATCAGTACGAGAACATGGCTGTGTAGAGCACTGTAACTCTTGGTGGCCTGATCTAGCATGCTTCTTAACCTCCGATTCTCTTCGTTCGATCGCTCGAGCTCGTGTTTCATGCCAATCAACTGCAATTAATCCGTAATATAATCAATTAATCCCTAAAAAATAATAAGCTAAAAACAAACCATTTTTAAAAAAAATTCAAACCTAACCTTGTGATTATTAGATCCTTCTCCTTGCACAGCAAGTAAGCTGCCCGAATTGCCCGTCGACAGATTCAATCCGATCTGTATTAATTATCAAGTTCAATTCTCTCTTTAGGGAAACAAATATTTCATCAACACTGCACGATCACTTACATCGACACCGGGCCCATCGTCGTGTCCGCCGGCTTCTTCCGTTTTAGTAGATAGTACCGGCCTGCCCGATCGACTCTCGGAGAAGAAATCGACCTCCTCGACCGCCTTCCTCCGACGCGAGAAGCTGCCGACGTCGAGCAGTGCAATTTCCATTTCTCTCTCAATGAAAGGACTAGTAGTTGTAATAGAAGAAGAAGAAGAGGAAGACTTTCAAAGATTTGTAGTAGCCTATGCAAAGTAAGCGAGTTTGGCCAATTAAAAGGAAGAGAGTGGAAGAGAGAGAAAGAAATCAAGAAAGAGCCACCCATTTTTCTTCGAGGTGGGGCCCACTGCTCGTGACGCTGGTGTTGACGCAGGGATGACAGCTGGGCGTCAAAACAGGCGGGAACGGCGGGAAGAGAGGGTCTCCGTTACCGTTCCGTTGGGGATTTTTTATTTATTTCTTTTTCCCGCTCCTTCGTCCTTTTTTTACTACAGGTGTGGTGTGGGTCAACAGAGGAGGAAGAGGTTGACGGCACGGCTGTAGGAGACGGTTGTTAGGGTCAGGTGGGTCCTACTTTCCTAATCCTCGATTGACCCCGCCCAACCTTATGCTGCGGTCACCCTGACCTGGTCCTCTCAGCTTGGTTATAGGCTTCTATCCAGCCGGGTCATTTGCAGATATGTGTTTTTTTTTTTAAATGAACTATTCTTGAGGTGTACTTTTCCTCTTACTTGTAGGGGTGCAACTCGGACGGGTTGGGTCGGGCTTGAGGTTAATCCGAGCCCAATCCGATGAATCATAAGTCTAGTCCGAGCCCAAGCCCGGCCCGACCTCGGGTTCAACATATGAAGTCCAAGACCAAACCCGAAGGATCGGGTTTGGCTCGGGTTGAACTCGGGTTGGGACGTCGGATCCATCGAATTTATCGGGCTCTAATATACTAATTAAAATAATTTTATACAAAAGTAGTATTAAACACATAATTAAATAGCAATCGAGTCTTGATCATTACAAAATACAAACTAAAATAAGATTTAGGATAAATAGTTGAAAGTTTGGGTGAAAAAATTTAGGATTTACACTTTTTTATTTAAGAAGTATGGCAATATATATATATATATATATATATATATATATATATATATATATATATATATATATATATATATATATATAAGTCGGGAAAAAAATATATATATATAAGTCGGGTTTCGGGTTCTTCGGGTAGCCCGACACATGAACCCGAGCACAACCCGATTTATGATCGGGTTCAAATATTTGAACCCAAACCCGAGCCCGAACCCGAGTATCTTCAACCATAACCCAACCCATTATCGGGTTTATCCGATCGGGCTCGGGTTTAGCCCGTCCGAGTTGCACCCCTACTTACTTGCCGTTAATTTTTAGGGTTATTTAGTTCTGGTATAATATTAAAAATTTAAGTTTCGATCTCCAAATTCTTTATAATAGGATTTGAGTCTCGTTACAACGGTTGACTAGGATTTGAGTTTCGTCATAACGGTTGATTTGACCTTATGGTCCAAAATGGACATAAGCAAAAAAAATTGAATATTAGACGAGACCTTAAACTAAACTAAAATATGTGAGAGTTTTGTTGCTTGGGTTATTTAGTTTTGCATAGTAAATAATTGTCTGAATTAGGTTATTTAGTTTTCTTATCACCAATCGAGAATTATACTCTTGTGATGTTGTTGTTTGTTTAATTCTATCAATGATCTCAACAACAACACAACCCTTCTGACGACAGTTTTGATGGGGATGAATTGTGTGTCGTTAGATATCTCTCGTCCCGATCGTATTGTTGAATACTTGCAACTCAAGAACCTTGGAGGATTGTGTGGCTGCTGAAATCAGGATAAAAACAAACAACAACAATATAATAAGTCTCGTTTTCGATCGGTCATAAAAAATCCAAGTCATACAACTATCACATATTTTCGTTTAGTTTAGGGTCTAATATAATATTTAAATTTTACTTTGGTTTCGATTTTACTTCTTTTTTTAATGTAGTAGAAGTAGCTCACTATCTTGTAGGAGAGCATAAAGTAAAAGTTAGCATCATATTCATAAAATACTGAAACACGACATTCTTCGTTCTCTCAGTCTCACTTTTGATGTACTCTTAGACCTGGTGGAAATCAACACCTCTTTCTTCAACATGAATGATTCGCCCCTTCATTATAAAAGTTTTTGTGCGCTAAGTAAAAATAACGTCAATCCAAGTCAGCTGTTAGAAAGACGAGACCTAAACACTATTCTGGACAATATAGAGACCTAAAAACAAATTTATAATATTATACGAAATAGTATTGGTAGAAATTTTGAAGCGCGCAGGATGGGATGATTGATTGGGATTAGGGGTTAGGGTGAGAGTTAATTTCTTTTAGCTTCATGATATTATTTTTTTATAATTATTTTTAATTAAACAATGTTTATTGAAATAGTTTTTAGCTTATTTATGGTAAAATAGTTTCAAATGGTTATGTGCTTTCACATAAATGTTAAGTGGGATAACACGATAAGGAAGGGAGTAACTTATCAAAACTTAAAAAGTTTCCGATTTCAACTTGCAAGGAAAAAAAAAAGATTTTGAAAAAAGCATTGATAGTTCAAAAATTCAAGTAAAAATTAGTTTAAACTATTTTGGTAGGCAAGTTGATTAATACAAGGGATGAGTTTTTTTTAAAAACATTTTGAAATTAAGCAACATAGCTTAAAGTATTATCCAACTTGACGATCACGTTCAAAAAAACATGACCATTATCTATATTTCTTACCTCATCATTTCATGAGCCATACCTAACCCTAATTAAGGAGAAGGGAGGCTGGTACGTAGGGAGGGCCGGTTCAGACTTACTTATTTACATTTATTGACATTTCCTACCCAACCCTAAGTAATGTTTTGTCTTTTACACATGAGTCAGACTAACTCAGTTTGAATTCATATCCATTTGACTACATATCTCAAGTAACATGCTAAGCATGTTCAAGCTGTACGATCGTACAGGACCTCAAAAGTGGCAAGGTCCTAAATTATTTAACCTCCATATATATTACTAATGTAAATATCTATTTTTAGATTTACACCTCTCTATTTTCTAGAAACTGCAGTAACATGACTCTTAAAATATCAAAAAAGTCCCATTTTTTGAGTGATTAAAAATATATATTTTTAGTATTTGTACAAGATTATTAGAATTTTAGAAACGAACTGAATATGGTAACATAGCTTTTCATACTGCGAAAAATGATGCATGTTTACTTAATCTATGATTACCAAACATAAACACGGTTATCACATTCAAATGTTAAGGAACTTAATAAGCAAGCTTGACAAGTATCTCAAGATCTTATAGTAGGTGCTATTCATGGCATTAGTATGAATATTTTATATTTGAACACTACAAAAATACGTGCAAATTGTAACGTCTATAGCAATTGAACATGGTCCATCGCTCAATGACGAATTAAAAATATATATAAGCAATTGTACAATGTGTTGTTAATACATCACTAAGATACTTTTTGTGAAAATCAACGACACCTTAGTAACGAAATTTGTTTATGTTTATAATTTTCCATACAAGTGATACATCTTATACGTGTCAGGTTAATTATTGTTGTATATGAATGTATCATTAGCACAAAGCCGGCTCCAAGTCTAAGATCATCTAGGCATGGATCTGGTGCTCCAAAATTTTAGGAGGTCCCAAAAATAAAAATAATAAGTAAGGAGGCCACAAATAATTTGGTATTGAAAATAATAAGTAAGGGTTAATCATTGTTGTATAAGTAAGGCTTAATCATTGTTGTATATGACTGTATCTTTAGCACATAGCCGGCTCCAAGCCTAGGTCATCTAGGCATGGACCTAGGGTCCCAAAATTTTAGGAGGTCCCAAAAATAAAAACAATAAGGAGGTCACACAAATTTTGGTATTGAAAATCTTTGGGCGCAATTCAATTAAATTTAGTATCCAAAAGACATTGAACTTTTTTGGTTTCACTAAGGCCTTGTTTGCTTCGCGGAAATGAGTGGAAAGGAAATCACGCGAACCAAACGAGGCCTCAGTTTGCGTCTTTCTGTTGATTTTTTTGGGTACAGGATACGAAGGTATTGAAATATTTAGTATCCAAGGAAAAAAAAATTGTGGTAGAGTTCAATTAGAAGATACTAAGTTTGATGGGGACCTTTGTAAACTTTAGGAGGCTTTTGTAAAATTTGGGTACCTTTGAAACTTTTGGGGTCTCCTAAATTTTAGAAAGGCTCCCAAATTTTGCAAAGACCTCTGAAATTTTACAAAGTCTCAATTTTGACATATGTGCTCCACTGCTCCGGGATTGTCTAGGGCTCCATTTTTGCTAGAGCCGATCCTGCTTGAGTACAAGGACCAGTTTTATTGTGACCTATAGGCTTCCGACCAAAACCTCCACTTCCCATATCTATTGTATGTGATTAACATTGAAGATCATGGAACAAAAAAGAATGTGTATAGGTCAGTAGGGCATGCGATTACATGTACTTCCCAGCGTTTAGCATAATTTTTCTTGGTCGATTAAGATACTTTCCAAAAACAGATACATTCAGGCACAAGTTGTTGTTCTTTTGGGTTGGGTTGGGGGTGGGGCACGTGTCCGTGTCCCCATAGATTTCTTTTTTAAAATTGTCATAGTTATAGTATATGATTAATGTGATCTACCTAATATTACTTGTGCTCCCAACAAGTGTCGTAAAAGAACAAGTGTGCCTCACAATGTCGTGCTAAAAAGAAATAAAGAAAATAAAATGAAATACTACCTTGTCATTGTCCCACCCACTTTGTTGATAGAATTAGTAGACCCATCGTATCATAACCTTTCTAATTTATAATATATATTAACATTATATTTATACTACTCAATTATATGGGTTGCACATAAATTTTTTTTTCTCTTTCTGATATTGTTGAAAAACTGTTTATATATTTGAATAAAAATTTATTATATATTTATATTTTAAGAAAAAATTATTATATATTTGTCTATTTTTTAATTTAATTTGTTATATATATATATATATATATATATATATATATATATATATATATATATATATATATATATATATATATATATTTAACATTCTCTTATATATATATATATATATATATATATATATAAGAGAATGTTAAATATATATATATATATATATATATATATATATATATATATATATATATATATATATATATATATATATATATAGGGAGCGGATCAAAAGTCCCCCTTAAAAAACCTCCTAAAAAACCCCCCTCACTCTAATTCGTAATATTAATGTTAGTATTAATGTAAATATTAATATTAATGTTAATATTAATGTTAATGTTAATATTATTATTTTTTTAATTTTTTTTATATTAATGTTAATGTTAATGTTAATATTAGTGTTAATGTTAATATTAATATTAATTTTAATGTTAAGTTTAATGTTAATTTTAGTATTTAATGTTAATATTAACATTAATATTAACATTAACATTAATATTAACATTAATATTAACATTAATATTACGAATTAGAGTGAGGGGGGTTTTTAGGGGATTTTCTTAGGGGGCTTTTGATATATAAAATATATATATATATATATATATATATATATATATATATATATATATATATATATATATATATATATATATATATATATATATATCAAAAGCCCCCGTAGAAAATCCCCTAAAAACCATATATATATATATATATATATATATATATATATATATATATATATATATATATATATATATATATATATATATATATAAAAAATATGAGAAAAAAGAGAGAGGATTCTGATTGTGCGGAAGATAAGAGAGAATGTTAATTCTTGAATTTTATTTTATTTTAATTTTTTATTTAATAGATTGAGAATTTACAACGGCTTATACCGTTCAATTTTTAGCCATTTCTAAACTTTATAGTAAATGCACGTGTTGCACGTAAAATAATAATATTATTTAATTATAACCAAATATCTCTTTTAATTTATGTGATTAAGGTGGAAGTTAGTTTTCTTGGTTGGTTGAGTTCGGTTCCTCCATTGTTGTATATAATAAATTTAAAAATCTTTCAATAATGTTTTAAAATTAATAAGTGATGATATACTTACGGCTCACTTTTGAGCCGTTTTCTAGCCTCATAATTATAATAGTAGAGATAAGTGTCCCGATACTGAATCCGTTCATGCACATAATATATCAAAGAAAAATAATGATGAAGTTCTATGAGTTTGACTACATATGCCCAAATAAGAACTCAAAATAAAAATTTACAATATGGATATGACACGCGGAATTCACTAACATTAAAAATGTACTTATTTTTCTAGCCCTTTGAAAAAAAATCAAGGAACGTCCAGCGGCTATTCATGGTCGAATTTTAAAAATTAAGAACTCATGAATTCTTATTTCGAGTTCTTGTTTGAAATTCTATAGTTGAACTCAGAAGTTCTATGGTGTAATTTGACTTTCATGACATTGAAGCATATGAAGCATGCACATTAATTATATTACATTTAAGGACTCCCATGAGTTTTGAATCTATGCACTTGAGTTGTCATTTGTTGATACGGTTAAACAACAAAGCACATGAAAAGACAAGAGGCTAAGAGCATCTCCAACCCTATTGTGACTTTGGAAAAAGTTAATGCCACATAGGAATGACAAAATTTTATTCAAAAGTTCTTCTCCAATGCAATTGTCAAGTCAATTGTGAAGCTTATGTGGCAAAAATTAAAGAAGACATTGTGAAGTTGATTGTCTTGTTCTAGACAATGCACTTGACAATGTCTTCTCTTCCATGTCATCAATTATGAATAAAAAATATTAGAAAAAAGAAAGAAGATGAGTAGTTGTCTTAAAAGTTGCCTTGGAAGTTGGAAAAAATATTTTTTATTGTCTCCTCAATACTTTTGCATTGGAGAGAATTTTTCTATCTCATTGTCTTTTGAGATATAATTTTGTCACATAAACAAGACATTGTCTTGTGGCTCACCACCTAAGACTCACAACACTTAACAAGACAATAGGGTTAGAGATGCTCTAATGGTCGAGCTTCGAATATGTAGCTTACTATAAGTTCTATATTCAATGGGAGAAAAACTTTGCTGCATATGTATCGATCCTTATATATGAACACAACTTAGACTTATCATGATAAGTTCTAGTCGAAGCTCAATGAAGACTAATTAATATTCCAACACAATCTTCGCCAACATGAGTGCATATAATGAATAAAAAATCTATGGCATGAGCACAGAAGTTGGAAGACAATAGATTAATGGCTCATGAGAGTCCAACTTCCAACTACGGGACATGTTTGTCACACTTCCATGAATTCAACCAACAAGAACGATAATTTTGTATTTGACATATCATCGATGAAGTCTAGAAATAACTCCACAGCAGTTTGGTTATTGTTTGAAACAATAGTAGCCATCGATCCACAACTAATGCCAGAGATTTCAGACCGGCAGCGTATCACCTATAAAATCAACCAACAATTAGGTCATAACATAACTTTGGCCAAGGATGGGAAATGACTAATTAAGAAGAGCCCTTCCTCTATAGAGTTCCCTTTTTTCAATGTTTTGCTGTTTTGGACGTTCAGGCATTGACTTCCTAGTCCGGGGTTAGGCTCAAGCTAGAAAGGGCCAGTAGCTGGCTGCCACATCGCTGCGGACCAACGCAATCACCCCCAAAGCTCCCAAAGAACAGGCCAAATATGCTTTTTCTTTAGTTTTTGATAATGTTATGCCTACATGCCATGTTGTGTACTTGTGTGTTATACGTGACAAAATGGAAGGACAATATTAATTGCTAGATAATAGGTTTTGGTTGAGTCTAAGAGTCTAAAGTCTTGGTCAGATATTCTATGTCAAAGAGTCTAAATTAACTATGAATGATATGCATCTCGTTTTCTTATCCAAAAGAAAAGACCCACATCCCACACGACTAGCCAAACCCTGCCAATTAACAGTTCCCCATATTTCAACGTTATAATTAAATGTCAAAAAATGTAATACTCAAGAGAATTAGATATCCTGCTCTCTCTCTTCTTCTTCTTCTTCTAGTGGGGCAGGACTTGAAAGAGAAAACCACATCTGCATAGAATTTTTTGGATTTTAATTTAATAGCCAGTCAACGGATCAGGACAAGTTAATCAACTACAATTACATGCATGACCAAATTGAGGTATCCTTTGATTCACGCCATAGAAAAGATTCAAATAGGAAATACGATATTCTCTTGTGCCATCATTTTCATTTTTTGTTGTTGCTAATTTCTACTTAAATTCATTCAACAATCAGCACTTATTTTTTGAGTGATAAGTAGGGCTAACTGCCTTAATCAATTTTGTTCAAGTAAAATATATGGAGAAGTATTTGTGAGGTAAGTACAACCAATAACACAGATTTGAAAGTCAAGGTAGGTTCTATGAATTAGTAAACCAATATAATTAAGAGTAATGCTATTCGTATCTCCAAATTATTCCTCCAAACCATCGCTCCTTATATGGCAGCTGATAAGGAATGTTAAATAATATTATGTGTCATATGACAAGACAAATTTTAATCCAAAGAATTAATTACCCAATTTTTTTCATGTTAATGTTAATGTTAATATTAATGTTGATGTTAATATTAATCTTAATATTAATACTAATATATACATTTACATTAATATTAATATTAAATTAGTGTTAGTGTTAATATTAATATTATTGTTAATGTTAATATTAATATTAATTTTAATGTTAATGTTAACATTAATTTTAGTTTAACTTTAATGTTAATTTTAATATTAATATTATTCGATAATGCTATTTGTCCCTCCAAATTGTTCCTCCAAACCATTGTTCCATACGTGGCAGCTGACGATGCATGTTGATGTGGTAGCTAACATGGCAAAATTTAAAATTAAATTAGAGTTAACACTAAAATTAACATTAAAGTTAAAATTAAAATGAATATTAACATTAAAATTAATATTAATGTTAACATAAACAATAATATTAATATTAATATTAACATGAAAAAAATTGGGTAATTAATTTTTTGGGTTAAAATTTGTTATGTCATATGACACATAATATTATTTAACATACCACGTCAGCTGCCACATAGGAGGGATGGTTTGGAGAGACAATTTGGAGGTACGAATAGCATTACTCTATAATTAAATAGGTTTTTAGGCATTGCTATTCGTACCTCCAAATTGTCCCTCCAATACATCACTTGTTATGTGGCAGCTGACGTGGCATGTTAAATAATATTATGTGTCATCTGATAGGGTCCATGACATAGCAAATTTTAATCCAAAAAGTTAGTTATCCAATTTTGTCCATGTCAATTTAATGTTAATATTAATATTAATTAAGTTAATTTAATATTAATTAATGTTAATGTTAATATTAATGTTAATGTTGATGTTAATATTAATATTAATATTATTGTTAATGTTAACGTTAATATTAATTTTAATGTTAATGTTAACATTAATTTTAATGTTATTTTAATTTTAATTTAAAAATTTGTTACGTCAGCTGTCACATCAACATGTTACGTCAGTTGTCACGTAAGGAGAGACGGTTTGGAGGTACAATTTGGGAGGACAAATAGCATTATTCTATCTCTATTGTTGAAATACAAAAAAATTTGTACAAACCTGTGAAGACTAAACCACAAAAGTGGATTAACAGCAAGTTGTACTCACTAATCAGATTTGACTGCGATGAAACGGTTAACACAGATTGCAATGAAGCTGCTAGCAGAATAATATGCTGAAAAGAAAGTAGTAGAAACTGTTGAAAATTTGCTTATGAATGAATTAGCATTGTTGCTTATTGGGACGACTAAAATCAATGTTGATCAAAACAAGACTCGGTTGTCTTCGTCGACCCGTTCCTAGGAACCAACAAGTTCAGAAAAACTTCTCGAATACTTTTTGTCATCTTCCTTCATGGAGAAAGATGTATCGCTAATGTACTCTCGAACTAGCGCCTAGTGCTCCTGCAATATCTTGGACTCCTAGAGAGGAAGGCTCTTCTCTCTTTTTGTGTCTCCCTTTTCTCCTATATAATCACTATTGCATGTGCAGAAGCACGCATATATAGCAGAATATGCGGGGCTTCAGTTTTCCACGGCTGTGGCCATTATAAAATCCAATGTCCCTTTTAGGAATATTTTTGTATTCCTCGAAGTGTTATTTGGGTGTGTTAGTTATAATTTATTTGTGTTGTAAATGGATGTCCATTAGTTTCTATAACCTATGGCTTTTAGGTTCATAACATATGTAACATATGCCCTTTGGTTTCATAACCTATGAAACGTTTGTCCCTTGGCATGGCAATGTAAGCCTATATAAAGGCCATATTTGATGAATGATATACACAACTTTCTTCTCCATTTTCTCTTGTTGCTCTCTCTCTAGTTTATAGCATGTTATCAGCACGAATTGCTCTCGAAAATTGTAAGTATAACTTCCATCATTCTTTTGATTTTTCTTGATTGTTTTTGTCATAAATTTTTTGTCCATTAGCTAGTGGGTAAATTCAGTTCTGCTTTCCTATTTTGATTGTAGTTACGAGCATATTTTATGCAGCTACATATACTTTTGGTTTTATGTACTGAACTCCTATGTTAGATACTGTAACAATGTTAGATATTTTAATTCGACATCCTCATTTGTTTCTAATTTGTTTTGATGCCTGGGCTGATAACAACCAGAATTTGGATCTAAAAGTAAAATCCAATTGAGCTCTCTGTTTTTTTCTTACTGTTCAAGTCCCAAGACCCCGCTGAATAATTTTTTGGATTTGTCCATCTACTCAAGAGACATGCATTTACAAGATTACTAACATGAGAAATATAAAAGACTTCCTGGAAGGAAACTAAACTCATAATTTTTCCATCTTGTGTACAAAATCATTTGTTGTAAAAAAAAAACTTTAGTTTTTTTACCAGTATTTGCATAAAACTAGTTTTACCACATGTATCATAAGTTGCAATTGCCAACAATCAAAACATCAACATTATATGACTAGTTCGTCTACTTGATGTGTCAAAATCTTAACATTTTACATGTGTTTATCTACCTGAAAAAGGATTTCCCTTCCATTCTGTATCACTTTGCACCCATGAAGTATATCACCAAGAAACATATTAAGCTTGAATGAAAGGATAGTAGGAAACTGAGAATACACTCTACTACAACTATTATTATGCATATTCTCCATTCAATTAACAAATGCAACTTATCGTCCGCACTCCCAGGCATGTATTTCCATAACAAATGTGATGAGTAATCTTTCTCTACGAACTTTCTTAAGTATTTCTTTTTATTTTTCTAAAGTGATTGGAAGAAAATTCGGTGAAGTTAATTTAGCAACATGGTTGAGCAACCATCTTGGAGCTTTGTATTTTTACAATATGACAAATATTTTACAGCTTTATGAACCTGAAGTTTCATAAAGAAAATTTGAAGGAATAAAAGGCTTGAAGCCAAAAAATAGAATATGTTAGGCTTGAAACGTAATTGATAGAACTCAAACCTGTAGATTTGAGCATGTGTATTATATTCTAAATAATATATATATTTTTCAGACAATGGCAAACATCACCAAGCTTGAGTTCGCTGCTCTTGATATTTTCGAAAGAAATTATCTAACTTGGGTTCTTGAGACAGAAATTCATTTGAGTGCAAAGAACCTTGCACATGCAATCAAATAGAAAAATGAGCCAAGC
This sequence comes from Iris pallida, assembly GCA_029216955.1. Classification (NCBI taxonomy): domain Eukaryota; kingdom Viridiplantae; phylum Streptophyta; class Magnoliopsida; order Asparagales; family Iridaceae; genus Iris; species Iris pallida. The sequence goes on along the minus strand of JANAVB010022596.1, from coordinate 4,407,400 downwards.
GAACAAGAAAAGCAAAAGCAATGATTTTCATTCGACATCAACTCCATGAAGGGCTGAAATCCGAATACCTTGGAGTGAAAGACCCAGCCGTTCTATGGAAGAACTTAGAGGAACGTTATGATCACCAAAAGAGTGTGATACTCCCAAAAGCTCGCTATGATTGGATGCACCTGAGGTTACAAGACTTCAAATCGGTAAACGAATATAACTCTGCAATGTTCAAAATTGTGTCTAAAATGAGATTATACGGAGATAATGTTACTGAAGAAGACATGTTAGAAAAGACATTCACTACTTTCCATGCCACGAACATGCTCCTGCAGCAGCAGTATCGTGAAAATAGATTTAAAAAATATTCTCAATTGATCTCATGTCTTCTTGTTGCCGAACAAAATAATGAGCTCCTAATGAGAAACCACAACTCCCATCCTACTGGATCACAGCCATTTACTGAAGCGAATGCAAATAACTATAGACAAGGACGTAGTCGCGGTCGTAGTCGTGGTCGCGGTTATAGTCATGGTAAAATTCAAAACCATAGTGGTCCTAACCATCAACCCTTCAACAAGAAGGTTGGGGCATACCACTTGAAGTGGAACAAAAATGGCCGAAAACAAGATTAAAAAAGGGTACAAAAGTTGATTCTCCGAAGAATTATGAAGAAGCTTGCTACAGATGTGGAGCAAAAGGGCATTGGTCTCCTACCTGTCGTACACCAAAGCACCTAATTGACCTTTATCAAACATCTATCAAGGGTAAAAGAAAAAAAAGAAAGAGATCAACTTTGCAGATTTTAGCAACATTCTTGAAGATGAAAATGATCCAATGGAATTCACTCATTTGGATGTTGAAGATTACTTAAACGAGCCAAGTGGAGGAATTACATTTTGGGGTGATGATGCTAATGATGGCAATGAAAATATAAAAAATAATTAAGTTGAATTTGAGATTATTTGAACTTTTCCAGTTTAGTTCTAATTTTATGTTTGTTTTATCATGTTTCTAAGTATCCATTGTTATGCTTGTTTTAACCTTTGGTTTTTATCAGTAAATTAAATGTTTCTTACTTAATTTATTTGTGTTTATAGAAATATAGAAAATAATGATGCTGTGAATAACTCCAACGGTGGAGATATATGTTTGGTTGACAGTGGATCAACGCACACACTATTCTTCGAGATCGAAAATACTTTTCGAACTTAAATTTGACAAAAGCAAATATTAGTAAAATTTCTGGTACTACAAAATTAATTGAGGGCTCTGGAAGAGCAAATACTATATTACCGGGTGGAACAAATATTTTTGTAAAAAATGCTTTGTATTCAAGCAAGTCAAAAAGAAATTTGCTAAGTTTTAAAGACATACGTCTCAATGGTTTCCATATCGAGACTATGAATGAGGGAAATATGGAATATCTATACATTACATCCAATGATTCATGCCAGAAGCATGTGAAAGAAAAAATCTCGGTTTTTTCATCAAGATTGAATTATGCAAATATAAGTGCCATAGAATCTAACACTGCGATGAACCAGAATTTCAATGATCCAAAACTTGTTATGCTTTGGCATGATCGTTTTGGCCACCCTGGATCTAGTATGATGCATCGAATAGTTAGAAACTCACGAAGACATCCTTTAAAGAACTAGAAGATTCTTTTACCTCGTGATTGTGTGTGTGTTGCATGCTCACAAGAAAAATTAATTATAAAACTATCTCCGATGAAAGTTAATCTTGAGTCACCTACGTTCTTACAAAGAATACAAGGAGATATTTGTGGACCTATTGACCCACCTTGTGGGCTACTTTATGGTCTTGATAGATGCATCATCTAGATGGTCACATGTATGTCTATTGTCAACAAGAACGGTTGCTTTTGCCAAACTTCTTGCTCAGATTATAAAGTTAAGGGCTCAATTCCCTGATTATTCTATTAAGATAATTCATCTTGATAATGCCGGTGAATATACATCTCAAGCATTTAATGACTATTGCATGTCAATTGGGATTAATATTGAACATTCAGTTGCACATGTACATACTCAAAATGGACTTGCAGAGTCTTTTATTAAAAGATTACAATTGATTGCTAGACCTTTACTTTTAAGGTCAAGTTTACCTACTTCTGTTTGGGGACATGCAATACTACATGCAGCTGCATTGGTCCGTATTCGACCAAGTTCATTTAATCATCATTCACCATTAGAAATTGTTTCTGGCCAGCAGCCTGATATCTCTCACTTAAAAATTTTTGGTTGTGCAGTTTATGTCCCCATTTCTCCACCTAAAAGAACAAAGATGGGCCCACAAAGACATCATGGTATTTACGTTGGTTTTGACTCACCATCTATAATAAAATACATTGAGCCCCTGACGGACGATTTATTTAAGGCAAGGTTTGCTTATTGCCATTTTGATGAGTTTTTCTGCCGTTATGGGGAGATAAAACGTTACTTCCTGTAGAACGGCGTGAAATTACATGGAATGTATCATCTGTTATTGATCCACGCACTAGTAGATGTGAGCAAAAAGTGAAAAAAATATCTATTTACAAAATATTGTAAATCAATTGCCAGATGCATTCAACGATATTAAGAAAGTGACAAAATCTTAGGTACCGACTATAAATGTACTCGCACGGATTGATATCCCTGAAGGACAATATGATGGCTCATTAAAACTGTAATGACCCGCTCCGCCCTAGCGGAACGTCGATTCAAACGGCAAGTGCAACGACTCAAACGAGCCGTTGACTCGAAGAGTTGGCATCGACCCGATAAAGAATCGATGCAAGACTTACATTGGCCCATCGAAGATGAATCTAGACTTAGACTTTCAAAGGCGTGCTCGGAGTATCGCTCGGCCGATACGAACATCGCTAAGGTGGGTGGCTCCGATGAACCCATCTTTGCTTAGCCTAGACACTTAATAATACGGACACTATCACTAGAATCGCTAGGCAAAAATACTGTGCATGCTAATAAATGACTCAACGCACCTAGATAAGGGAATAATCCCATCTTGTATGTTTGTACAGAATATGGAAAAGAACTCGAAAAATATAGGAACTCTCGCACCGCACGCCATGCTCGTGCCAAGGCACAAGCTTACATTTCAAGTTCCCTATACGTTCAATAATGAAGCAATAAATGGTTTACAACAATAAAACGGGAAGACTATCGACATAGTCGTTCCTAGTAGAGTATAGAAACATTAGAAGACTTCGGGACCGATGCGTCGCCAAGGCGACTCTCGCGTAGGAATTTGCATAATATATGAATGAACGAATAAGTGAATAAATGAATCAACGAATGAATGAATGAATGCGTGAATGAACCAATGAACGAATGAACAAGTAAAAGAAAGAAAAGAAAGATTGAATAAAAGATAAGAAAGAAAGGAATGGTTAGCGACATGTATGACGGGGACGTGCAACGCGGCTCGCTACCCGCGCTGCACGGACGTCGTCGCCAACCTGATCGATAACGCATTATGGCTCAAGACAGCCTATGGCTCAAAGACAGCCGTTAAGTTAAAATGACAAGACAATACGAAATGGTCGCAAACAATCCACTCGTATACGGGGGAAAGAATCAAAAAGGAATTCCAAGGCAACGATCAACGAGACATCGTGGCCGACCTAGGCGGAATCATGGCTTACAGGCTTCTTGGATGGGGGCTCGAACATCCAAGGAGACGTAAGGCCGAATATTTCAAAAGACTATCAAGGTGTACCAATCATCACGCTATGATAGGTGAGAATACCAAAGAGAACATGTCCAAAATGGCTTGTGATGCCAGCGACCGGTGCATATAGATTAAGTGGACTTGCTGGTGGCAATCCACGTGCAAGTCCTTGCATTGAAATAAAGTAGTGTAAGTTAACTAACCAATTGAATTGTTGAGAGAACATGGTTGTTATAACAAAACCCTTCGAGTATAACACAACTGACTGGCTGAGTAGATAGGATATCCAAGTGAGAATGATTATCTGAACAAGGCGTGGTCATAACGTATCTTTGCAAGCGGAAACACGTCATAGAATTTGAGACAGGGACACGCCCTTGACCCTGAATGTTTACGTGAATCACGTTAAGTTGTTATATATGAATTGTTGACTAACTTGGTTTACTTTGGACAGGGAAAACCGGATGGTAAGTATGGGTAAGTCATGTATGCATTTCCATACGACATTCGAAAATGATAACACGAGATAGGCTTCAACGATATGCCATGAAACTGACCCTAAGGAAAGATTAGCAAGACAATGAATGATAGACGGTGCACAAAAGTAAATCAAACGTATTTGGTAAGGATAGCATTGTGGGCGAGCTAGCCTCTCCACCACTGCATAACAATGTACTGATAACTCCATAGTTTGCTTGTAGGGTGCAGGAGACGTTGTCTGGTGCGGAGCTTCCCTCGACCGTGCTAAGGCACGAAGCTAACTCTGGAGCCTTGGGGCGTCGCAAGGAGCTGAAGCACCATATATAGGACATAATGTATCGGAACATTGCCATGAATTATTCCATCTTGTAAGCCAGCGACTTGTAATCTCGGCATAGCGCCGCTTGTAAACTTCTTAAATATCAATAAAGAGATTGAATTTGTTCCAACTTGTGTCAATTTACTTTCCACTGTAAATGGGGATACTCTGTGCGACTCTGTGGCCTAGCTCAAATCAGTCGTTTCTGGACTTGGTCTTGCACGAGAGCAACTTAGTCTCGTGCGACATCACGCCTTAGCGAGGATGATCGCTCCTACGAGAGCGGGGCATGACAGATTGGTATCAGAGCACGGCTTTACGTCCTTGGACTTCATTTCGATTCTCTCAGTTTTGAAAGCTCGTTTGGAAACAAAAGAAGTATACGCTCTCTCTCGTTGTGCCTTGGGATATTCCATACAATAAGTCTAATATTTTCAAAAGCTCGTACGAGTACTCAATTGAATGGGATCGATAGACAAAGACCTTTGTGCCAAATAACGACGGACTTGAGTTGGAAGGAACCAATGCTAAAAGTTAGCAAACGCTGTGCATTCTTGAATAACCTTACACAGACAATAGCGAACGAGTACATAAGACAGAAGTATAGCTCGAACGGGATGGTTATACACGCAGCCTTTTGGCTAAGTTGTGCCGAGTATCGCGCACCTAGACCTTCTGGTGCAAACGAGATGCGAGCGAGATTGACTATCGCTCGGACGAGAATAAGTGAGACTTAGAACGTATATTGATAGAGACGCTACTTGACCAACGCTAAAACGAACATGAGAAATGGTTCTTAGACTTTGAGGAACGAACGGACGCACAATTGAACATGTCGATTATGAGTCGAATAACCTTTTGAGGATTTGTAGAAGACTTGACCCCGAGTGGTGTATGTGATAGCTTCGAAGAAGAATAAGAGTGAGTGTCGACGATCAGTCGAGTGGCTCTAACCCTAAGTGGTGTATGGACGTTATAAAAATTGTTCAAGCAAAACTAAAAGATTTACGGATAGAACGAGTATGTCGACAAGCGATGACATCGCGCAAAGCCTTAGAACGAGTAACGTTTAGTTGGTCGTGATTTCGAGAATCTCAAACAAAATATTGTTCGTACGAATTGTGAATGTGTAGTGCGAGTTACAAAATAAGTTGAATAGAGAGTAGGAACGATGAAATAAAAGGATATCTTGGTCGAGTAAACGTAGTAGATCGTACACACTACAACAAAAAGACCTATTAATGACGCTTGATAAGTGGTTTTCATGACGACTGATGTGGAAGCGTCATCAAAGTTCAGCAAGACTAGAATCTATGATGGTTTACATTAAAAATGTTATTGATAGTGCTCCAGTGATATGAGCGTTATAAAAAAGTACGAAAATTTAAGTCGAAACCTCGACTCCCCCGCAATTCTCCCGCACTTAAGAAAAATTATAAACCCTCTCTCTTTCTCCTTCTCCTTCTCCTCCCGCTCCCCAACTCCCCTCAGCCCACTCCCCGCTCCCCAACTCCCCTCAGCCCGCTCCCCGCTCTCCAACTTCCCTCAGCCCGTTCCTCACCTCCCTCGGTTACATACTCCACTGCAGAGGGAAGGTTGTCACCGGCGTAGCCTTCACCATCGGTTTATCCTAAAATCTCGATCATTGCTTATTTTATGCCCTAAATTCTGCCTCGACATAATTTTAGTAAAATCTTCTAATTTTTGAAAACCATACATGCATCCATCTCTCCAAAATTAGGGTTCTTTTAGGATTTTTCGACGTCTCCGTCCACGTCGGCGATGATCCGAAAAGGGCTGCATCATCGTTGACTTCTCTTGATTAAGTGAGTGATTTTGATTTGGATTTTTTTTCCTAAAAAAAGATTTTGTTGGAAATTGTTCTATGTGCGCTTCATGTTCGATGAAATAATTGTAAGTACCAAATGCTTGTGTTCTTTGATTTTTTTTTCTGTTTGTTCTTATTCAAGGGAATGTAATTGCATTTGGGGAGCCGAGTCCGAAGCCTCTCCACAGTTACAGCCGCGACTCGGCGAGGTCCTGTGTGTGCCTGCGAGCCGAGTCCGAAGCCTCCCTTTAAATTTTGATACTAAATTCTGGGGTATAAATTCTAAACTCTTGATTGATTTCTGTGAGACCCGTCTCACTGTATTGGTATTTTATACGGATACGTATTTATTTGAGCCGTATTTCATATTTATCGATTTGTGTGATATTTTAAAATTTTCTAAGTATAGGATTTCATGACTTAGTTTAACTTGGATTTGGTTTTATTTGGTTCGGTTCCACTTTGACTTGGTTTGGTTAGTTGGTTCTTTATGAGATGAGGTGTATGGCTTAGATTGAGTGGAGAGGAATGAATGGTGGAGATTGCTTGGGCTTGTTATATAAGCCACTTTTTCTCTCTCCCTCCTCATTCACCATCATTCATTTTCTTTTTTCACCAAACCCTAGCCATTAGAGAGAGGCAAGTACACCTTGCCGAATGTTGGACGATTTTTATTTTGTTTGTTCCATTCTCTTTATTGTCACATTCTAAGCATGTTTAGAACTTGGAGTTTTCTATTTTGATGGCTAGATTGTTGTAGATCTAACTTGAAGCAATTTTGGTTTTTATAGATTTTGATCTATTAAACTTTGTTATTTTCAAGTTTTGATGGTTCTATGTTGTAGAGTAGCTCGTTCTACCCCATTTTGACCTATGGAAGTTCGGATTTGGGCTCCGGATGATGGAGTTATGGAGCTTGAGCACTTGGCTCTCATGGTGTTCTTCTTCTCGGAAGTTTGGAGAAGATGAACTGTGCTTGACTTGACCGCATGAATATTTCATGCGGCAAGTGTTCTCTTCAGCCGCATGGCTGGAAGTACTTTGAGCCGCATGAAGGCCGAACTCATCTAGCCGCATGACTCGCTCATTCCCAGCCGCATGTACCCTGCTTCTTCCAGCCGCATGAAGGATCAGACTTAGTCTCATGCGCCCTCTCTTTCCGCTAGCCGTATGAGGACTAGTCTCTCCCAGCCGCATATGACCCATCTTCCGCTGGCCGTATATGTGCCACATTTCGGAGCCGCATGAACCCGTATCATCTCGGGCCGCATGTACCCCGACCCGTCCTGAACCGCATGTGCCCTTGAGTGAACCTAGCCGCATGCGCCTCCTTGCTTATGCAGCCGCATGAAACCCCGTCTGTTCTCGGCCGTATAAGGCCTTCCCCCTTGGCCGCATGGGACCCAGTCGTTCCCGGCCGCATGAGGATCTATCTTCGCCAGCCGCATGCGCTTCCCTTTCTTCCGCTGGCCGCATATGCCCATCCATCTTGAGCCGCATGTGCTCTTAGGTCCCTGGCCGCATGAGTTGAACCCTAGCCGCATGGGCTCCAATTCCTGAGCCGCATGCATCTGATTAATCCTGCCGCATGAGCCAGCCTTGCCCGAGCCGCATGGCTCTGTTATATCCTGCATTTTATATTTTGTTTATTTTAGTATATCCAAGTCTTGTGGCTCTTTTTGTAACTTGAGTTCCTACGGAGTACACATTTATCCCTATTGTATATTTTTATGCCCATTTTATATCCTTACGCCTTTTGTCATGAACTTGATAATCACGAATTTATTTAATATGTTTGGAATGATAACTTGACATGATAACTTGCCATGATAACCTGACTTGATAGTGACCCGTAGTGGTGCACTCTTCACAAGTAAACCTGACATGACTTGATAGTGACCCGTCGTGGTACACTCCTGACAATTAGACTTGACATGATATAACTTGACATGATAATTCTTGACAGTGGCCCGCCGTGGCGCACTCTTGACATGATAAACCTGACATGATATTCCTTAAAATACTGTTGCGACGGCTAAACACGACTTGACAAGAATAAATAGCTTGGACACCGTGGGTGTAATGCCTGTGTTCGTATTTCGTATTCTTGGAATACATATACGTATTTATTCTTGTATTGCATAATTTCTTTGCTTAATTCCTCCCTGGGCTTGGTTTATTCTTGGTTGGGTTGGCTTGGTTCGGTTTGGGATTGCTCTTGGTTCATCATGAACCAAGGGGTGAACCCCCTACCTACCACCACCTTTGATATTTATTGCCATTTCTTCTTTCTCTCTCTTTATTACTCATCTTTTTCTTCCTTATTTACTTCTTACCTACCAGAGAGAGGAGAGAGAGGTCTAGGCAAGTGCAATTTGCTTCATGGAGGAACTCTGATTTTATTGCTTCATTCTCTTCTTTACTACATTCTAAAGCACTTTAGAACTTGGCATTTTCACTTTCCATGGCTAGATTCTTCTAGATCTAAGTTTACTTTATTTTCAGATTTCTTGGGTTTTGATCTACTTAATCCTGTTATTTCCGAGTTTTGATGGTTCTATGTTGTAGAGAATCTCGTTCTACCCCATTTTGACCTAAGGAAGTTCAGATTTGGGCTTCGGATGAAAGTTTTATGAAGCTTGGAAGGCATGGGTTCCTAGTGTTCTTCTCCTCGGAATTTTGGAGAAGAAGAACAGTTCCCTGGCGCATGGTTGTACTTGACCGTATGAGTATTCATGCGGCAAGTTGCCATCAGCCGCATGAGACCCTTGTACTTCTAAACCGCATAAAATTTAGTTCCAGCCGCATGAGGCTGAGTCGCATACTCAGCCGCATGGGCTCATTTTCCATCAGCCGCATGAGTCTACATGGACTTAGTCGCAGGGCTGGGAACGAACTCTTCTCGAGCCGCATATGCAACTGTTCTCCCCCAGCCGCATAAGCCATCGCATTGACCCAGCCTCATACGCCCTCACTTCTTCCGGGCCGCATGGGTTTTGCTATGTGAGCCGCATGGGCTTGAGTTCGCCATCAGCTGTATGAAGACCCCTTTCTAATTCGAGCCGCATATGCGCTCATCTCCCTGAACCGCATGAACTCAAGTACTTCCAGCCGCATAGGCCCTGATCCCCGAGCCGCATGAGAACCCTAGACCCTGGCCGCATGGACTTCTGAGTCCGGGCCGCATGATCCCGATTAATTCCAACCGCATGCGTCCCCTCCTTTCCTGGCCGCATATGACTGAACCGCATGACTTTCTCATGGTCCTGTGTACTATTATTTATCATAGATTTATTTAATATGTTTAATGATACCTGAGCATGACACGATAGTGACCCGTAGTGGTGCACTCTTGATAAGTAAACCTGACATGACCTGATAGTGGCCCGTTGTGGCGCACTCTTGACTAGTACGCTTGACATGATAACCTGACATAATTTCTCGAATAGCTGTTGCGACGGCTACCTGACATGACATGACCTGTATAATTGATCCTGATACCGTGGGCGATTGTGCTTGTACAAATTATCCAGTCCTGTCTTGCATCATGTCTAGGAGGGGACTCCTGAGTACCACGGTCAGGAGTACCTACTGAAATGGACTAAGCTTAATGACTAGTATAATTCACTAGACATGAAGAGATGTTCCCCAGTTACAGGCGATCCCGTTATCCCGGCCGTAAATGTTTGGACTTGTAGCCTGCTGACGAGTAGGACACATTTCCAGCCCACTGTCATGTGGGGCTTTCTTGATTGTCACTTAAATAATTGAACTCTATTGTCACTCTAATGCATTGTACTCTCTGAATTGTTACTATAATGATTGCCTGGATAACCTGGATAGCTGCAGGGCCTGTGACTACTTGGAGCATCTTATTGCATCTTGCTAGTAACTAGGATTGTGATAACCCTAGTTAGTTAATGTAGAAAGCCGTAGGCAATGATTGGCCGTGATTGCTTGGATGGAGTCTAGTCCAGTATAGTATTGTCTAGAATTGATTAATTGTAAGATTGTACCAGAATGATTGAATGATTGTCACTCCAGAATGTTACTTGACCTGATTTCTTATATTTTGCCGATAAATGGTGAGATAAACCAAGTTCCGTTCAGACGAAGGGTTACAACCCCGGTCCTTGTTTGGTTTACGGGTTGTAACCTGGCTATCTGAATAGTCCCATGGTTATCTCATCGTATATCATCCTGTCATGCTTTCTTTCTATATGTCCTGTCTTTTAGTGATTCTATACAAGATTGTCTTTTATAATTACCCATCACGCTTTTTCTTAAACTACTGTCTTTTTTATGTAATTGTATTTTTGTGCTAATTGCTGGTTTTAGTTCCTAAGTGAAGCCTCCTTTGTGGCATTTGCTCTTCTGGGGTCTGATCCACCTGGTTTTGTATGGCCAGATACCGGAGCAGCACCACAGGATCTCCCTGTATTTCAGCCCGATGGTGGTCACCAGGCGTAACCAGGGCAACGGGTGGGTTTATTTTTGCTCTCCCACTCTATTGTAAAAATTATTCTTTTGAGGCGTTTAGCCGCCGAGCAAGTGTTAGCTCGTTTGCAACTTTATTTACTGTCTGTCTATGGGCTGTAAGCATGATTGGCAACTCGAGGTTGATCATATATGACTTAAACTCTTGCTAGTCCTTATATTTTGTACGACTAGCTTCATGATCATCTGGATATGTAATGTTTGGGACGCCTTACAATTGTATATTTGGTGATCTGATATCTTGTGATTATTATTAGTTGGTTGAGATTGAGACAATAGGCTATTTTATGACCTTAAGAGACTGATGGATTGTAGTGAAACCCTCACATATCTAGACAGCCGTGACCGTATAGTGAGATGGATTTCATTTCATTATACGTAGCTGGCTATGTCTGCCCCCGCTCTCCAGTATTCTGGTTCTGGGGCGTGACAGTGGGTGATTGTGTTTGTACAAATGAACCCGTCTTGTCTTGCATCATGTCTAGGACATAAATTCCTGGTTTCCCACGGTCAGGGATTCATACTGAATATGGCTAGGATTAATGACTAGATTAATCAAGTAGTTCATGGAGAGACTTTCTCAGTTACCTGTTGTCCCTTTGATCCCGGCCTTATATATATACATGGGATTTGTTGTTATCCGTCGAGATGAGCGCACTTCCAGCCCACCGTCGAGCGTGGTACCTTAGGACACATGTATCTTACTACAGTGTGTCTGCTATATCATGCTATCTTTTCCTTTTCTTTGCTGGTGTCATTCAGGTAGTAACAAACAGGTAACCGGACTTGGAAGAATCTCATTGCATCTTGCTAGTAACTAGGATTGTGATAACCCTAGTTAGTTAATGTAGAAAACCGTAGGTAATGATTGGCCGTGAATGCTTGGATGGAGTCTAGTCCAGTATAGTATTGTCTAGAAGTGATTGATTACAAGATTGTACCAGAATGATTGAATGATTGACACTCCAGATTGTTACTATAATGATTGTACTCTATTGTCACTCTAGCGTATTGTACTCTTCATTGTCACTTTTATCATTGTACTCTCTCCTTTTTACTTTAATGATTGTCACCTCTAGCAATAAATAATCAGAGACTAAGTTCTGTTCAGGCGAAGGATTACAATCTCGGTCCTTGTTTGGTTTAAGGGTTGTAACCTGGTTTCCGGAACAGTGCCTTCGTCCTCTCTTCGTATATTGCCTAGCTCTATTTATTTAACACGTTCTCCAGTTTACTTTATGTCAAATGATGATGATTTACTTACTGTTTTTCTATGGTCAGGATGAGTGCATTGGTACTGTACGAATCTCGATCCCCTTTATTTATTGCTTTCTCTTCTTGTTGAATGCTAATGATTGCTGGTTTTAAGTTCATAGTTCGGCCTCCTTTGTGGTACTTGCTATTTGGGGTCTGACCCCACTGGTTTTGCATGGCCAGGTTCTGATAGAAGAGCCCGAAGGATCTACCGCACCATCTACTCGACGGTGACCAGCCGGAGCACCAGAGTGCCTCAGTGGATTTCTTTTTCATTCTCCCACTGATATGTAAATTCTCCTCTTGTAACGTTTAGCCCCGAGCACGTGTTTAGCTCGTGTTTTGATATTTTCATTGGTATTGTAGCCTACGGGCATAAACATGATATGTGTATTCTAGACTATAGCTAGTCCTTATCATGTACGACTAATACTCTAGCTAGTCCTCAGTTCTGTGGTACTGGCTTCATGATCAGTCATGTATATATGGTTCGGGACGCCTTACTATTGTATGTATGATGATCGTACTCTTTGCACTTGTATAATTGCCTGTAATTAAGATACCTAGGATTGTTAAACCATAGGATTGACTGATGGCTTGTAGAGTAACCCCCATGTCTTGACAGCTTATACGTGATTTCAGAGTATTAACGTACTTTGGGATTACGTAGCTGGCTATGTCTGCCCCCGCTCTCCAGTATTCTGGTTCTGGGGCGTGACAATTTCAGTTTCTGGATTTATTTTGTTTGTCGATGATGTTGTTGGATCTCGATCCCTACATAAAAAGGATTTCGATCGACTGATACGTGTTGGGTTCGATTTTGGCTTGACGATCCTACGATTGTCTTTGTTTGTGAAGCGCGAATGATCTTTAGATCATGTTTGGTTCTTTACTTGCTGTTGGATCATTTTCGGTTTCGGGTTACCTAGCTGCTGTTGGAATTATTTGTGATGCATGTATTGTTGATTTGGGTTTCTTGTATAAATTGTTGCTTGGGTTCTCCTTCCTATACTTGCTGTGGGATGTTGGTTTAGGTTTTCCTTATTACATGTTGGGTTGGGAAAGATTTTTTTGCTGTAGGAGATGTTTTGCTATTTGGATTAAAATTGTTGGTTGGGTATCTATTATGCATGATGAGTTTAACTTGGTACTGTGGGTGTTTTTGTTGGAAGCTTTTCGATATAAATTACATGCGGGTATATATTAGTTGGGAGTATTTCTATTTTGGGATTAACATCTCCATTAGCATGCATGCGTCGTTGATTTTGGGACTACGTCCACTATGCCATGCCTGGATATTTTACTTTATTTGTCGGTTTCGGTTTTTATTAGAGTACTCTGATACTCTTGGTGATGGTCGTTCGACCAAATGAACAAAAGCGTTGCAGATCGTATCGGATACACTGGCTCCGTGTCGGAACGTGTCCTATACGTGTTATGGTACGCTAGTACAGTAGATGATGTTTGATCCTTATCTGAGATATCTTGTATATCTCATTTCGTTTCTTGTCGTTGGTCGTAGTTTGTATGTTGGTACTGTTGGGTTGTTCATTCTGGGTGCAGATACGCTCATGTTTGTACGAGTCGGTACTGGACACGGATGTGAGGATACCTTCGTGTCGATGATGTAGCCTCTCCACAGTTACAGCCGCGACCCGGCGAGGTGTTGTGTGTGCCTGCGAGCTGAGTCCGAAGGCTCCCTTCGGATTCCGACACTAAATTCTGGGGTATAAATTCTAAACTCTTGATTGATTTCAGTTTTTGGGTTTATTTTGTTTGTCGATGATGTTGTTGGATCTCGATCCCTACATAAAAAGGGTTTCGATCGACTGATACGTATTGGGTTCAATTTTGGCTTGACGATCCTAGGATTGTCTTTGTTTGTGAAGCAGGAATGATCTTTAGATCATGTTCGGTTCTTTACTTGCTATTGGATCATTTTCGGTTTTGGGTTACCTAGCTGCTGTTAGAATTATTTGTGATGCATGCATTGTTGGTATGGATTTCTTGTATAAATTGTTGCTTGGGTTCTCCTTCCTATACTTGTTGTGGGATGTTGGTTTAGGTTTTCCCTATTGTACATGTTGGGTTGGGAAAGATTTATTTGCTGTAGGAGATGTTTTGCTATTTGGATTAAAATTGTTGGTTGGGTATCTATTATGCATGATGGGTTTAACTTGGTACTGTGGGTGTTTTTGTTGGAAGCTTTTCGATATAAATCACATGCGGGTATATATTAGTTGGGAGTATTTCTATTTCGGGAATGACATCTCCATTAGCATGCCTGCATCGTTGATTTTTGGACTACGTCCACTATGCCATGCCTAGATGTTTTACTTTATTTGTCGGTTTCGGTTTTTATTAGAGTACTCTGATACTCTCGGTTTTTCGATATAAATTACAGACTCTAAAATTGACAGACTCTAAAAGTGAGGGTTTTGCTTTCTTTTTCAGGATTTTGCTATACGTACATGTGCTATGGACAGTCTTCATGTGACCAAGTTGAAGCGTTATAAGTGTGCTTCTTCGCTACAGTATCTGTGAGATTTTTTATGTCGATAGTTTTGATGTAGCTAAAGTGTACTCTATATTGGATACTCTATATATTTTGAGAAGATGTATATAATAAAATGGAGAAATGTAGAATGGTAGCTAAAATACTCTATTTTGAGACAATGAAATGGAGAATGGTACTTTATATTACATTTCAATGCTTTGTTGTGAATATGGTTCAAAGTGGTTGTTTTCGAATTGAATTGAGCAGCGTTTGGAATGTCATGCAGTATAGAGCATTATAAATGTGATACAACGACCATATACAGCAGTTTTTCATAACTATCCATAACGCTTTGAAAATAAAACGTAGCAGAAATTCAACCTATTAATGACGGTTTTGGATGAATTATCTATAACGCTTTTAAAAATATTTATAACACCCGATTTTATAACGCTTGGACTGAGAAAAAAAGCATCATGGTTTACAATTAATGACGCTTTTTAGCCGTCATTAAAAGGTATTTTTGTTGTACTGACATGCGATTTTGAATTTAGTCGAAGGGATTGAAACTTGAGTTGAGGCGAAATACTCAGATGAAACCGAAGTTAGCACGATTGGAAGATAGCGTGCATGGAAAAAGTTGGTTTGGAGATACGAGAATGACTAAGGATTTAGAATAGATGTTGCTCAATGATAGTTAGCATGGAATAATGTGAATTGAGGAATTAAGTTACACGACACGGATTTCGTTGCAAAAGGAAGATGTCAGGTTATATACATCATCGATGGTATTGAGACGTATCAAAGATCGATGTACGATAACTCGGGGGTACTCTGATTCGATGAATGATGATCGTGTTAGAAGTTATTGTTTTGAAGGATGCTATGTTGGGGACTTTGATAGAAATGAATGTTTGGATGAAGAAGAGAAATGACTTGATTGTTCGGTAATAACCACAACGACAACGATCTTGTCTTACGCGAGCGCAACTCCAACCTCGCACATGCGTTACGTCGAATTTGGGACGTTCATTTCGTATGAGCGTTGGCATGGTGATTCATATCCAGAAAGAATGATCGAACTCGAAATATCATGACAAGCAATTTTGATTGCTTCGACTTGTGGTTTGAAGCGAAGACGAATTCGAGGATTGATCGGACTTATGATTGACAACTGAGTAAAGTTGAGGATTGAGTAGACCCAATTTGCGTATCGAAAATAAGTAAGTCTAGACACAACGCAAGAGTTACGTCCCGATGAGGACGATTATTCCGCAGAAACGTTGACATTGTGATTCATGTCCGGCATGGATAATCAGACTTGCGTAAGATCGGGACGCGACGTATTGCAAGGCTAGACGACCTTGTGATCGACTACGTGGATTGGATAGGATGGATAGGTGAATTGTATCAAACATACTTGAAGAGATAGACTACGAAAATTGCTAGTGTGGATGTATGATATTAACATGTCGAGGATTTGGTTGAGGACAACCTATCGTAAGATAATTTTCCTAAACGAGCTCGGACCTTGAGCGAAGAATGTGTTGATGCGAATAGGACGAACATTGCTTGATGTTTAGAAATTTAAGTGAAACAAACTTGGGTAGAAAACTCCCGTACGAACGAACAAAATAGTTTGACCATAGGATTGGGGCGAGCATCGTGCAATGACTTTGCACGATGAACCAAGAACTTGACTTGTACCTATGACCTTGTGAGATGACCTAGCGGATAGACGGACGACCCTATGCCGAGTGATTGAACCCGTGTGACTGACATTTACAGTATCGTCTCGACGGACGATAGACTTAGGGCAACAAGACTTAAAGTTGGACGGGGAACTGGGAGTGTGCGTGAACGACAACGAGATTAGCCTCAAACGAAGTGAATGAATGAAATCGATGTTGCACAAGTAAAGTTGGGATAACGAATTGAATCATTGATAGAAAGACGTATTCGACGATAATGCAAGACTTGGTCTTGAATCGGACATGAATTACTTAGACTTGGTAGACTCCGCTAAAAAGAAATCATATTGATTTCGTAGACAAGAACGCTTGAGAAACGAATCAGATCATCTCGAGGACCGAGATAAACGATAGTGAGATGCACATGAGTTCGGTTTTAAACTAAAGTTAGTGAAACGATCGACAAATCAAAACTATCACGAGTAGCTTGTTCGACTTCGCTAATCGCTAAGCTTGGTTGAAATGTACGTATTCAGGGGATGCCTTGAATATGTGTACGATCCTAACTCAGTGATATGATGAACTCAAATGCAGTTGCAAGTGGGTGTTAAGATGCGCATGAACGAATGAGTGAGTTTGCCTCAGCCTACGACTCTCGTGTTGATGAATTAAAATGCACCTCGTATGACAATTACAGTCCCGTGACAGGGCGCAATAGTGACCAAGTCATAGAAACATGACGACTGAGTGAGTACCATTAACTATTGAATAAGTAATAAAGTCATCCGATGGAATTTACCAAATGCATGCAACATAAAACTTGGAAGGATTAACCGAGTATAGTTCGATGCCATCGAACGGTAAAGCCATTCGATAGGTATTGTCTAAGGTATGCACACGGCATGAGTTAAGGAACGATATGACGACTTGCACTCAGGAAGTCTCGAGGATAAGACTTGTTTTGAGTGGTGTATTATGTAATGACCCGCTCCGCCCTAGCGGAACGCCGATTCAGACGGCAAGTGCAACGACTCAAACGAGCCGTCGACTCGAAGAGTCGGCATCGACCCGATGAAGAATCGATGCAAGACTTACATTGGCCCATCGAAGATGAATCCAGACTTAGACTTTCAAATGTGCGCTCGGAGTATCGCTCGGCCGATGCGAACATCGCTAAGGTGGGTGGCTCCGATGAACCCGTCTTTGCTTAGCCTAGACACTTAATAATACGGACACTGTCACTAGAATCGCTAGGCGATAACACTGTGCATGCTAATAAATGACTCAACGCACCTAGCTAAGGGAATAATTCCATCTTGTATGCTTGTATAGAATATGGAAAAGAACTCAAAAAATATAGGAACTCTCGTACCGCACGCCACGCTCGTGCCAAGGCACAAGCTTACATTTCAAGTTCCTTATGCGTTCAATAATGAAGCAATGAATGGTTTACAACAATAAAACGGGGAGACTATCGACATAGTCATTCCGAGTAGAGTATAGCAACATTGGAAGACTTCGGGACCGATGCGTTGCCAAGGCGACTCCCGCACAGGGAGTTGCATAATATATGAATGAACGAATAAGTGAATGAATGAATCAACGAATGAATGAATGAATGCGTGAATGAACCAATGAACGAACGAACAAGTGAAATAAAGAAAAGAAAGAATGAATAAAAGATAAGAAAGAAAGGAATGGTTAGCAATAGGTATGACGGGAACGTGCAACGGGACTCGCTACCCGTGCTGCACGGACGCCGCCGCCAACCTGGTCGATAACGCATTATGGCTCACAGACAGCCTATGGCTCAAAGACAGCCGTTAAGTTAAAATGACAAGACAATACGAAATGGTTACGGACAACCCACTCGTATACTGGGAGGAAGAATCAAAAAAGGATTCCAAGGCAACGATCAACGAGACATCGTGGACGGCCTAGGCGGAATCATGGCTTACGGGCTTCTTGGGTGGGGGCTCGGACATCCAAGAAGACTTAAGGCCGGATATTTTAAAAGACTATCAAGGTGTACCAGCCATCATGCTATGATAGGTGAGAATACCAAGGGGAACATGTCCAAAATGGCTTGTGATGCCAGCGACCGGTGCATATAGATTGTCACGCCCCAGAACCAGAATACTGGAGAGCGGGGGCGTACATAGCTAGCTACGTATATTGAAGTGCAACCTACCTCGCTATACGGTCACGGCTGTCTAGATACATGAGGGTTTAACTACAAGCCAACAGTCTTCTATGGTCGTGAACAAGCCTATTGTCTCAATCTCAAGCAAGCAATAATAGTTACAAGATGTCAGAGCACCAAATATATAATAGCAAGGCGTCACATACATTACATATTGGATGATCATGAAGCTAGTCGTACAAAATGTCAAGACTAGCAAGAGTTCAGTCATACATGATCAACCCTAGGATCTGTCAATCAAGTTACAGTCCGTAGGCAGACAGTAAATAAAGGTGCAACCGAGCTAACAAGTGCTCGTCGGCTAAACGTCTCAAAGAATAATTTTACAATAAAGTAGGAAAACAAAAAAAATCCACTCGTTGCCAGGGTTACGCCTGGTGGTCACCATCTGGCTGAAAGGTCGGTAGATCCTCTGGTGCTGCTCCAAAATCTTGTCATACAAAACCAGCTGGGTCAGACTCCAGAAAGAGCAAGTGCCACAAAGGAAGCTTCACTTAGGAACTAAAACCAGCAATTAACACATGGTATAAATAAATGGTAAAAGCTAAAAATAAGAAAAACATACCAGGATGATATATGACGAGATAACCATGGAACTATTCAGATAACCAGGTTACAACCCGTAAACCAAACAAGGACCGGGGGTTGTAACCCTTCATCTGAACGGAACTTGGCTTTCCACCATTTATCGGCAGTTAACATAAGAAATCAAGACATGTAACAATCTTGTACATGATCAAGACAAGACTAGACTTGTTGTTCCATCCAATCAATCAATGCCAAGCAATGAGTACGGCTTTATACTTTAACTAACTAGGATTATCACAGGCCTAGTTACTAACAAGATGCAGCGAGATTATTCCACAGCCACAAGCCCTGCAGACCATCCAGGTTACCCAGAACGAATATTAAGGGTTAAATTTAGGTGGGTACATCGTCCAGGAAATGCATGTATCCTTAAGTAGCTTGAAGGGTGCAACACATGACAGTATGCTGGAAATGTGCCCTACTCGACGGCAGGCTACAGATCCCAGGCGCGCCCAGGTAACGGGATCGCCTATAGCTGGAAAATCTCTTCATGACTACTGTGTTATTCTAGTTATTAGCCTTAGTCTATTTCAGTAGGTACTCCTGACCGTGGTACTCAGGAGTCCCTTCCTAAATATGATGCAAGACAGGACTGGTTTATTTGTACAAGCACAATCGCCCATGGTGTCCAGGTTATTTATACTGGTCATGTCGTGTCATGGAGCCGTCGTAACAGCTTATCCGGATAAATCATGTCAGGTTACTTGTCAGGAGTGTGCCACGGCGGGCCACGATCATGTCATGTTACTTGTCAGGAGTGTACCACTATGGGTCACTTTCATATTCATGGTACAAGTGCAGGATAACACAGTATAAGTATTCTATCAAGAGACCCAACTTACAGTGAGGGTCACAAGGCATGAGTTAACAAAATAATAAAATAATAAAAATCAAATAACAAGGGCAAGGCTCGGGGAGGAGCCATGCGGCTCAGAGGAATGAACTCATGCGGCTCAGGGCGGATAAGCCTATGCGGCTGGAAAGAGATGTCAGCCCCTATTTTTCAAATTTGGTTTAATTAGTGTAAATTAGTTGCTAATGACCTATTTAGCTTTAAAATAATTTAATATAATTTTTAGAAATTTTTCTAGAATTTTTAGATAATTTTTAAATAGTTTTTAAGTCAAAATATATCATTTTGTAATTAATTAAATTGTTTTAATATCGTTTTGTAATATTTAAATTTGTTTTAATATTAGTTTGTAATTAGTTGAATTATTTTATTGCGGGTTGCAAATTTTTATTTGTAAACTGTTAGGGTTTGGAGCTAACTGTAATTTTCTAAACTTTAAGGACCTAACTGCTAAACCCCTGTTGCCCACCCCCGACGACTGGCCAGCTGCCCCCCGACGATCGACGACTGCTTTCCCCCGCCATTTCCGGCCGACTTCGATCGCCTCGACCGACCTACCCTCCCCTATAAGTACCCCCAGTCTAAACCCTAACCCTAGGCTAAATTCCCGACCGCCCCAGCCCTATCTCGACCCCCTACTTCCTAACCCTAACTCTAATATATACATCCTTTATATATATATATATATATATATATATATATATATATATATATATATATATATATATATATATATATATATATATATATATATATATATATATATATATATATCTATATATTTATATGTATATATATTGTTGTTATATTTTTATATATGCATTTCAAATTCTACTTTGTACAAAATATTATTGTGCATAAATTCACAAGTTATTTTTATTATTTAAATTATGACTTGCATATTTTAGCACTTTTAAAATATAATTATGTATATAAATTACTGCTTTTATTATTTATGACCAATTGATGTCCAAGCCTAGCATGGATTTTTGGGCCCAATTATGTCTAATACATTCAGAGTCTGTACAAGTCATATTGGACTTGATTCATGGCTCTGGGTCCTGTATCTGGACTTCGGTTCAATTTCGAATACATGGACAAAAATAGTAAATAATTAATTAATTAATTTTCAAAAACTATTGCTTGCTGTTTTTAAATTTATATATATATTTTATTTGCTGTAAAAATCTGAAAAAAATTGTATTTATATACTATGTTAATTTAGACAATTTAATATAATTTTTCCAGCATTTACTAAGTGCTTTTGGTATTTTATAAAAATAGGAAAACAGAACTCATTTTCAGTATATTTATGTTTGCTGATTTTTAATAAATATTTATGAAGGTTTATAAATTCCAGAAAAATTAGTATAAATCTCTATAACTAACAAGGATCATTTTGGTACTTTATTTTATGTAAAATTGAGCTTTTTGTCTATCTCAAAAATTGTTGGAACATAGTGTACAGTTTGATTTAATTATTGCATAGCTACGACTTGCAACTTTTTGTGTTGTTTTGAGTTATAGACGTATTGGACCTCACCCCGCACTAGTGTAAAGGCCCTAGAAAGTTAGTTAGAGTACTGTATTACGTCACATTGGTCTCCTATGCTAAAGTCACCATTTGGCTAGGTGTACAGTCAGAAAGTCATGTTGCTCCACTAGTATTTTAGTGTTTAACTTAGTGTAAAAACTAAGTTTATGTATTTATTTCTACAGTGACAAGTTATCAGACATCTATAGAATTTTATTGCTGCTTTGTTTTGCTAAAGGCAAGTACTTCTACAAACTTTACATACTTTTACATCAATGAACTGCGAATCCAACCATGTTAAATACTGATCCTTGGGGTAGCAAGTTAAATCTTTACATGTTATGTTTACCTTCAGTCACTACCATGTTTAGAACAGTTTTATATCTCTCATATGATTAGAATCTGGGTTATGGAGAAACTGATAGTTGAGTACGTGATCATGCCCCCTTTATCGTACCGAGCAAAGTTTTATTTTACATGTTACTGCACCGTAGGCCATTATCCCGCATTTCTGTACGGATGTACACCTATGCTTGTGCACTTGTACGTATGTACATTGTAGGTCCTAAAAATCAAGTTGCATCCATCAACAAAGTCATCAAAATCAAATTATACATCCTTCAAGTGGACTGCGCAGAAGACAGATTGCACAACAATTCGATTGTACAGGCTGAACTGCGCACTCATCCAAGTGCGCATGCTGACGTGGCCTCATCATCATTACTTGACAGAGAATCAGATTTTTTGACAACTGACGGCACGGAGAACGAGAAAACTGTTCGTTTATCGTACAGCACAGCGCTCGAGGACAGCTGTACATGCAGCACAATCTACCTGCAGCGCAGTCCATCCCAGTGCGGTCCAGCCCAGCGCGGTCTATCCCAGCACAATCCAAGGCCAGCACAATTCAGGTGGTGCACTCCATCAATACAACTGACAAAGTACACGTGGCCTTCATGCCATCAATGACTCATTACGTGGTAACCGTTTGTACACGATCATGCGTATTTCAATCAAATAATGCCATGTGTCCTATACAGTTGGCCCACGATCAAGTAACTGCCAGCGTAGTCTGATGTCTGTGCGGTCCAATGCAGCACAATCTAACTTGCGCAGTCCAGAATAACTAAAAAGTAGTTATTTCCAGAACTCTATAAATAGAGTTTCAAGTCCTTCCTAGAGGGGATCACACACATATACATCAGAAATAATCACCAGAGATCAGGAGTTCTTGCCAAAGTGCTGCTGCAATCTTCAGAGGCTACCGTCTTCAAAGCTCACATCGTCCAAGGGATAAAGCGATCGTCATTCAGATCGGATTCCTATAGTTGTACTTTTCCAGAATTCTTGTAATCTTCTTTACAAAGTTTGTTGAAATAAAGATCAACTTTTGTTTTTGCAAACAAAATGGCGACTCTGCTGGGGACGACTTTCTCCTCCGACGAGTAAGTGACAACTCAATGTGACGTTGCGTCTATCGGAAAGGCGCAGAAGACGCTGGTTGTAAAGGTCAACCAGACGGCCTACGAGGCGATGATCAACTCCAGGACCACCCCTCGTACTGCAACAACTTCTGCTACGATTAAAGTGCACCCAGTGTGGGTCCCCAGGACTGCTACGCAGTCTGATGTTTCTGCTGTTGCACAGTCTGCTTCCAAGACTGTTGCACAATCTGCTGAATCTGCCACCAAGACTGCTGCGCAGTCTAAGGTCTCTGCTGCCAAGACTATTGCACAGTCTGTTGTCTCTGCTGTTGCACAATCTGCCTCCACTACTCATACGCAGTCTACTGTTGCCAGTGCACAAACTACTTCCTATGCTGCCCTGTCAAAGTACAAGGCTCCTCTGTCCTTGGCGCAGTTGGCTACAATTCTGCCTGTGCAGTCCATTACTCCAGCAACAAGAGTACATCCCAAACACTCTGTGGCCAGAACTCTTGATGCGCAAACCACAGTGTCTGTGGCCAGAACCAAAAAGCCATCTGCCAGAACTCCTAATGCGCAATCTGTCAGTGTGCAAGCTGCGCCAGTGCAGTCTAAGAGAGACAGCCCTTTGGCTAATCTCTCCTCTTCCCACAGCAAGGGTAAAACCTCTGCTCCTCTGTCCAAGCATCCTGTTGCTCCTGTGCAATCTACTGGGGGTAGTCCTTTGGCTATTCCTCCTCCTTCCCAGAACAAAGAAAAAGGCCCGTTGGTCTTTTTTCAAACTTCCTCGTCCCATGACTTGGAAGACAACAGAGGGAAACGCTTTTTAGCTAACCCTTCTTCACAAAACAAAGGAAAAGGCCCTTTGGTCCTTTCTCAGTCTTCCTCGGTTTTTACCGTAGAAGATCAATCTGAACGTACTCCGGCACCAATCAGTACAAGAACTCTCTCTAACATGGGTTCTTCTTCCCTCCTTGCCAATAGGAAGTGTACTGATCAGAGAGGTATTCTGCCTACTCTGGTAGCAGAGTTTCAAGATCTCCCAACTCTCAAGACATCTCATTCAAGACAGAGAAAATTACTGGTGTCTCAGACTGAAACCCCTGGGGATGAGTTTGCTGATCTAAGAACTTATCTCAATCGACCAACTTTGGTGAAATGTAAACAGCCAATGCCGAAGACCAACCAGCATCAGAAGCAAACTTCCAGGATCAAAAATCCGGACACCTATGTCAATGAAGTGAGTACTTCCCTGTACACTCAAGGGAAAAAACATCTGAAGAACCGGAACCATGTTCCGAATATTGTCAAAGAACACATCCTTCGAACTTTTTCTCATCCCGTTGCTGTTCCCGATCTCCGAGAACACCTCAAGCAAAAACGGGACAACATCTCAACATCCCCAGTGCAACCACTTGGACACCATTGTAACCACCAAGTTGTCATCAAGTGTTGTTGTCAGACAACAAGACGATCTGTCTTCGATCGTCTGAACTTTACAACCTCTGAACCTATGTCGGAAGATGAAGACGAAGTTCTGTACGCTTCTGTCAACATGACTTCCAGAGACACTGGGGGTAGGAAGTGCTCCAAGCACGGCAAGCCTCGCAAGCCAAGCCAGTGGTATTTGGATTTACTCCAAGCATCCTCTGAAGGAGTATTCCAACATACCCGATCCCGAAGCCGAGACACAATCGGTCAAAGGAATCTTCAAGATCCTTCTGGTCATCTTCCTCTTTCTCATTCAGGAGATGATTCTTTCTCCGACTACGATGCATACAGCAAAAGTTCAGAACAGACAGTGTCCTCCACTGTACCTAGAGAAGTGACAGCTTATGTTGTCACTGAAGACCCAGATGCTTCCAGTTCAGCAAGTCAAGAACAACGGATTGCTGTACTAGAAGACAAGCTGAAGACTATGGCTAAAATGGTCGCAAGTATACATTCCATCATTGTGGCCCATCATACAGTACCACCGACCGTACCTCCTGCAAATCCTGAAATCATAGCATCGTCGGTGCCTGTCAATGCTGGATTGGGGGTAGCATCTATTCCAGTTCCTCCTGTACAGATTCAACCTACACCCAGTCAATCAGGTGCTGGAGATAGTGCTTATCACGCTGTTCCTCCCCCTAACACTGTGATTCAGCCTGCTCCTTCTACATCAGTGGAAGATGCCAATGAAGCTGTCAAGCTCCTGCGTACTCAGTTCGAGGCCTTCAAAGAGAAGTATAACTTGCAGAGGTTGGGGATCAAGCAACCTTACCCAGTTGAATGGAAGGAAGTTCCGTTTCCTCCGAAGTACAAAATCCCAACAATCTCGCTGTTTGATGGCAGCACCTCTCCTATTCAGTTTATTAACCACTTTGAGGTTATGACTGTCCAACTTCAACCAAATGACGCTCTTCTTACCAGAGTATTCGTCGGCTGTTTAGCCGGCGTAGCATACGATTGGTACAGAAGCTTGCCCGATGGTTGTATCACCTCCTTCTCTGGCCTAAAACAGATCTTCTTGGAACGATTCTATGAGGGGATCAACGACATGACCATGTCAGCCCTCAATAAAATCAAATAAAGACACAATGAAACTGCTGAGAGTTTTATTGAAAGGTTCCGCCGGGAAGCTTTGAAGATGCCTCCTGGAACTCCGGCCGCTGTCACCATAGACACCTGCAAGGCAAATCTTTTGCCTATCATCAGCATGTGGACGGGGTCAACTCAGTTCCAAGACTGGCCATCTTTCATTGTCAACGCTAAAGCAGCTGAAGTTAGCGCTGACAAATTCAAGCAGCTAGGGGTACAAATGTCTAACCCCGACCGGGATGAACACCAGACATCGGGTGGTGGTAATCGCCAGAACAACCACAAAGGGAAAGAAACTTTGAACATCAATTTGAATAAGAAAAAAGAATCTCTGGCGGTTAATGTGGCTCCACCTACGTCTGCTTCTACTTCTTCAGCACCTCCACCAAGGGAACCTCGTCCAAAAGTAGAGTACTCTTTTGACGAGAATGACACTGTGAGCATCTTTGATTGCTTGATCAAAAGCAATAAGCTCCAGCTTCCAGATCCCAAGAAGCCTGATGAAGTCGGTAAGACTGATCATCCTAAGTACTGTGTTTATCACAGGTTCATTGGACATCCCACTCGAGCATGTTATGTGCTCAAAGGCAAAATTCAAGAGTTGGTCAACACTGGTGTTGTCACTCTGCAGCAAGACGAAAAGACTGTTACTGTAAACATGGTCTCAGTTCAGTTCGGTGACTTCCCACCGCAGATGGTACAGTATGGTGTCATTCCTATCCCCAAAGCTACTCTTGAGATCGAGAATCTCCCACCTCCACGAAGTGAAGGTCTCGTCCCCTTGTCTCTCGACAATGGCAAAATTATGTGGATTCATCCTGATCTTGTTTCAGAGTTCGAACTTCCTTCTTCCTCCAAGAAGAAGGACCGCTCCAAGGGCAAGACAAAGACTTGCAATATGGTGTCTTTTGACCCCATAGTTGACGAAGAAATCCTACTGGGCACCAGATCAGGGAAAGCGTATTTAAAGGATTACCCCGAAGCTCAAGAAAATCCTGCTTCTTCTTCTGAGCCTGCTCCAGTGCAGCCTGCTTCTACTGAGGATATTCCTACTGTATCTTCACCGGTTGTAGAGTCTACTCCTCCCAAGCCAACAGTTACTGATAAAGGCAAACAACAAATCCACTTCGACAAACCTTTAAAGAAGTCATCTCCTTCCGGACTTGAGAAGCCTTACAATTTTGATATCTTGGCTCAGTTAGCCAATACACCGGCTCGGCTGTCCATCTTCGAGCTCTTGCGCCTCTCCAAAGAGACTCGGGAAACTCTGAGCGAAGCTCTCATGCAAGCTGAAACTTGTTTAGCACTTCTGAAGAAGCCGAAAGCAGAGCCAGTCTCTTGCCTCCATTGTCATAGTATGTTAGAGTTAATTCCAAACATAACTTTCACACAGGATGACATGTTGATGGAAGATAACAGGCACGACCGTCCTCTCTACTATACAGGATATGTCGACTCGATGAAAGTTGATCGTATCCTGATAGATCCAGGGTCTGCTCTCAGTATTATGTCGAAGACAATGTTGGATGTATTGAAGATCCCAGTGCATAGTCTTTCCATTACAATCACTACCATCCTCGGGTTCAATCAGGGAAGGAGTGAACCTCTGGGTAAGATTCGCCTAAAACTCCAAATAGGCAATCTTCGCACAAAGGTGACCTTCTATATCATTGACAACCATGGTTGTTCTTACAATGCTTTATTGGAAAGACCATTTCTGCATGAGCATAACATTGTTCCTTCGACTCTCCATTAATGTTTTAAATATGTTGATGACAATGGAGAGGTACAAAAGGAGGTTGCTGATCTCTATCCTTTCAAAGGCGTCGAAGCATATTGCACCGATGCTCGTATGTACAAGAATGAATTCATGAAGGTTGTCCTATCTCTGGACACTGAAGAAGAGCAAGAAACAGTGCCCAATGACACTCTTATCATACCAGTCAAAGGGCGTGTTTCTCGTCCTCAGTCCTCCAAGCCACTGGCTATTCACTTGCCAGTCCAGAAGCAACCAATTGATGATGATCAGGATCAAAGGGAGCTCACCTCTTTTGAGCCACTTGTTATAGACTTACGTCATAATAAGGAAAAAAGGCAGCTCACTTCTTCTGAGCCCCTTGTTATAGATTTATCTCATAACAAGGATAAAAGAGAGCTCACCTCCTCTGAGCCGCTTGTTATCGACCTCCGTCGTAACAAAGCCAATCCTCCTCCACGTTATTCTTCTCTCCCTCTTGTAATCAATCTGACCAAGTCTGCTAAAGCTAAAGGCCCTGCTATAAATACAAATGTACAAATCAATAAAAAAGCATCTACTTTCCAGTATACTGATGTCATTTATCATGCTAAGTGCTATTTGGATATGTTAGATAGCTTTCAATCATTTACGATGGGAGTTGTACAATCTCTTCAAACAGAAGTCTCATTTGAACACCCAAAGGATTCATATCGTATTGTTCCCGCTCGAAAGAAAGGCGAGAATCCAATACTTTTTAGTAAAGGACCGGAACAACAATTCAGCTACACGGATGATAGCAAAAGTAACGACACGGGTCATCTTCAACTCTGTCGTTACAGTCAACAATCAAAAGACATCACCGAAAGATGGGTTATGACTTCAAGAATGGCCTCAACTACGGTAAAGGTAGAAGAACTCCTATCCGTATAACTGTACCGAAAGGGAAGTCAGAGATGTACTACAGCAGGACCAAAAGAGGTCTCGGATATGCTTTACCTCCGGTATTATCCCCAGCAGCCTCTGAATCCAATAGTGAGGAGCGCTCTAACTCTTCTGATTCCAGATCATGGGATTCTGACACCAGCATCGGTCAAGTTCATCGATTGACTGTATCTTCTAACATGGTCTCCGTCGAACTTCCAGAAGGCTATGACAAGGATATTGAAGAAAATCCTGAAACAGATCCTTGGGCTCGACGAATGGATACCCAATGGGAACTCCGATTCGAACAAAGGGAACCTCCCACTGAAGATCAATTAGTTCAAATTGATGTCGGAGAAAGCGGGTCACCTCGTCCAATATTCATCAGCAAGAACCTTCCAGAGACAGATAAGCAAGAATTAATTCTTCTTATTCAAGAATACATTGACGTCTTTGCCTGGAGCTATGAAGACATGCCAGGTCTAGATCCCAAAGTTGCTACTCACAAATTGAACATCTTGCCAAATGCAAAACCGGTCAAGCAACAACAATGGCGCTTCAAGCCAAAAATGATGGATGCCATCGATGATGAAGTCAAGAAGCTCATTGCTTGTGGTTTTATCCGAGAAGAACAGCATCCTGATTGGGTAGCCAATGTCGTCCCAGTTCTAAAGAAAATTGGTAAAGTTCGAGTCTGCATCGACTTTCGGGATCTTAATGAAGCATGTCCAAAAGATGAATTTTCTCTTCCTATCACGGATGTCATGATTGATAACACCTGTGGTTTCGAAAGAATATCTTTTATGGACGGATTCTCCGGATACAATCAATTCGGATGAATCCTGAAGACGAAAAGCATACTTCTTTTTGCACTCCTCGCGGAGTCTACTGCTATACTGTGATGCCATTTGTTCTCAAGAACGCTGGTGCAACATACCAACAAACCATGAGTACCATCTTTCGAGATCATCTGTACAAGACTGTCGAATGCTACGTTGACGATATTGCGGTCAAAAGTCGTCTAAAGGAAGATCACATCCAAGAATTAAGAACTATCTTCAATCTCATGCGCTAACACCAACTCAAAATGAATCCCACCAAGTCATTCTTGGGTGTCTCTAGTGGCAAATTTCTCGGCTTCGTCATTACCTCTAAGGGTATACACGTGGATCCTGAGAAGATGAAAGCCATTCAAGAGATGCGTCCTCCACGCAACCTAAAAGAGCTACGAGGATTCCAAGGTCGACTTGCGTACATCAGGAGATTCATTTCGAATCTGTCTGGATGCTGCAGACCATTTACTCAACTCATGAAGAAAGGTGTTTCTTTCGTTTGGACTGAAGAATGTCAACAAGCCTTCGATGACATAAAGAGGTATCTCATGAACCCACCAGTCTTGGTGCCACCAATCTCTGGCATACCATTCTTAATGTATGTCTGTACTATGGACCATTCATTGGGTGCTTTACTTGCCCAAAAGAATAAAGAAGGCCACGAACAAGCTATCTATTATCTCAGTCGTACTATGATTGGTGCTGAACACCGTTATAGTCCGGTCGAAAAAGAGTGCCTAGCTCTTATGTTTGCCGTTCAAAAGACTCGGCATTACATCATTGGCCAAACTATTCATGTCATATCCTGAGTTAATCCTCTACGGGTACTGATGAAGAAGCTTAGCACACTCAATTCTCGGTTGGCAACATGGGCCATTCTGCTAGCCCAATATGACATGGGATATGTTCCTCAAAAGTCTGTCAAAGGTCAAGCACTGGCGGATTTCTTAGCAGCTCATCCTGTGCCAGAGACGTCCAAGCTCTACGATAAAATTCCAGACGAGACTTTGGAATCTAATGCAATCTCTGAGGAATTTCCTGCTTAGCGTCTATTCTTTGACGGTGCATCCAGGATTGGACCCAATGGTGCCATTGTCGCAGGAGTTGGAGTTGTCCTTATTTCTCCAGACGGGTCAGCTATTCAGAGAGCCTATTCCTTAGATGAGCCTTGCTCCAACAACGTGGCAGAGTACAATGCTCTACTCATTGGCCTTCAGCTAGCCAAACAACTAGACGTCGAGTATCTTGAAGTCTATGGTGATTCTAAGCTGGTTGTTAACCAAGTTAGAGGAACTTATGAAGTTCGCCATCAAGATCTAATGCCTTACTATGAAGCGGCAATCAACATGGCTACATCATTCAAAGCCTTCTTCATTGAATATGTACGCCGAGCTTACAATACTGAAGCAGATGCTTTGACTAATCTTATGGCAGTCTTAGCCATCCCTATCAAAAGACAACAGGTGGTGGTCATCTCTAATCGGGAATTGTTCTGTGTTGAAAACAATCGTAATATTGAGTTCAGTAATCTTACTGAAGTCAATGTTATCAATAAAGATTTGAGAACTCCGTTCATCGACTTCGTGGTCCATGACATACTCCCTGAAGATCCCAAGGAGGCTACGATTATTCGTCGGCGGTCTCTGCGATTCTACTACAACCAGACCACCAAAATTCTCTATCGGCGAACTTATGACGGCCTACTCTTGTGCTGTCTTGCTGGTGATGAAGCACAGCAAGTATTGCGTGAAGCTCACGATGGTGTCTGCGGAGCACATCAACCCGGTCCTAAACTACAGGATCGCATCCGATGCATGGGTTACTACTGGCCCTCTATGGTATCTGATGCCATCGAATATGCAAGGAAATGTCGAGCTTGTCAAATCCATGCAGATTTCATTCATCAACCGTCAGAATTCCTTCATCCGACTGCTGCTTTCCTGGCCTTTTGAAGCTTGGGGCATGGACATCATAGGTCCCATCAATCCTCCTTCTTCTAGAGGACATCGGTTCATACTGGCAATAACCGACTATTTCTCCAAGTGGGCCGAAGCTATACCATTGGCTGAAGTTAAGACCAGCAGTGTTATCAACTTCGTCAAACACTATGTCATCTATAGATTTGGTGTACCTCGAAGGATCATCCACGATAACGGACCTCAATTCATCAGCCAAAAGTTTACAAGGTTCTGTGACGATCATCGAATTGACAATGTTGCTTCGACAGCCTACAATCCTGCTGCTAATGGCTTAGCTGAAGCTTTCAACAAGACTATCATCAAGCTCCTTAAAAAGTTTGTATCTACTAACAAACAAAACTGGAGCAAGAAGCTTGGAGAATGTCTTTGGGCCTACCGTACTACAGTCCGTAACCCTACAGGCTGTACACCCTTCTCTTTGGTGTACGGCTGTGAAGCAGTTCTACCCCTGGAACTTCAAATTCCATCTTTGAGGATTACCATCGCCAACGAACTCACAACAGAGAACAACGATCTTCTTCGACTTCAAGAATTGGAGGCGCTCGATGAGAAGCGGTTAATGGCTCAACAGCATATTGAGTTATACTAAGCCCGCATCTCAAAAACTTTAACCGCAAAGTTAAGGTCAGAGCCTTTCAGAAAGGAGAGCTCATTTTAACAGTCAGACGTCCTATGACTATGACTCACTCAAGCAAAGGCAAGTTCGATGCAAAGTGGGAAGGGCCATATATCGTGAGCAGAGTCTTCTCAAATGGAGCCTATCAACTCACAGAGCTAGACGGTCGAGTTGCAATGATGCCTATCAATGGCAAATTCCTCACGAAATACTATGTATAAATGTAACAGATATTACGTATAATCATCAGACAAGTTCATAAATAAAATTCAATTTTATTTCATCTTGAATGATAGTACATAATATCAAGGAAGGTCACTATCATCCTTCTCAAAATTGGGACGCGGGCTACTACCGTCCTTATCAAAAACATGATCAGCAAAAGAGTCAAGAATATTCTTGCTGGAACCCACCAGGAACTTGCAAGCTGCAATCCTCATGGCTTCTTCTTCTTCAGTCTTCCCTGGTTCAAGAAGGAAGTCCAAGATGTCCTTTGGCGGTTTGGGGGCAGACGAACCTTCGCCCGCTGTTATCTGCTTTGATTGAGCCGGCTCGACTGGACGATCTTCAGTACTCGCTTTCACCTTCGGGGCGATCTCAGTCTTCTTGGATGCATCTCCAGACGACATCTTTATGTTGAAAAATGAAAGTGACCATCCCATCTGATTTTCTGTTCTATTTATAGACAGAGAGTCGTAAGACAACCAAGCGACACATTCATCCGACGGTTCGCCCGTTCATCATCCGACGGTTCGCCCGTTCATCATCCGACGGTTTATCCGTTCACCACATTCATCACATTCATCCGACGGTTTACCCGTTCATCACATTCATCCGACGGTTCGCCCGTTCATCATCCGATGGTTTACCCATTCACCACATTCATCACATTCATCTGATGGTTTACCCATTCGTCACACCCATCTGACGATTCGCCCGTTCATTCCATTCATCTGACGGTTCATACATTCATTTGACGGTTCATCCGTTCATTTAATTTATTTAACGGTTCGTCCGTTCATTACATTCATCCCGACGATTCATTTCGTTCATTTACCTTGACGAATCATTCAGTTCGTTCTTATCAGCAACTTGTCATCTTTGATTAAGTTGTCTATTGAAATAATGATATTCGATAAGTTATATTTGCTACGTCCATATTACCTCTGAGCAGATATAATTGAATATGATTATTTTCCAAAATCAAGAAATATATCATGTCTTGTACCTCTGAATATATTTTCTATCGCTATTATTTATATCTGAATAAGATATGCAACAAATAATAGAGCCACAAAAATATCTTTTTATTGATCAAAGATGAAAGACGTTACAAAGACACATATCATGAAAAACAAGAAGATACAAAAGATCTTTCTATTCAGCCGGCGGTGTCATCAAGTTGGTCATCTGCTGCTTCAAAATTTGCAGTCGCTCCTCACGAGATTCCATCACTCGCTTTCTAGCTTCTTCCATCCCAGATTTATCATAGAAGGTTGGCAGGATTATTAGTCTGCGAGTGACTTCAGCTTGATGAGCTGCAGCATATTCATCTCTTTCTCGAGTCAGAACACCAAGTTGTAGAATTGCAGCCTGGTGTTGAGTAGCCTCATCTTCCAGCTCTTTCTGAAGACGGGCAATTTTCGCTTGCAATTCAACAACTCTCCTTTCTTTCTCTTCAGCAACAGATGCCACTGTTTCTACCTTGGAGTTGTACTCAGCGGACTTGGCAGTGAAAGTATCCAAGAGAACTTGGAAATTAACTTTCTCAACCGTGGCCTCTTGAGACATCCGTTCAAATTCAGCTTGCAGCAGAGGCTCTACCTCCCCCTTATTTAGCTCTTTATAGCTCTTAACTGAGGTCTCCAGCTCATCTAATATATGATCAAGAAAAGTAGCCTGAGCCTCAGTCGCCTTGATTGTGGATGGCATTAACTAAGATAGAGGTTGGACCTCTAACTGTGGAGAAATCAGCCTCTTCCTTCTCCATCACCCTATTTATTAAAGGTCCCAACGAATCAAAGAAGAAGTTGGTGAAGGAGTTAATGACAAATTGATTGGTAGCCAGAGCACCAGGAGTAGCAGCTACTCTCGTTGATGATGAAGTAGCAGGACGTTCAGCTACTTGGACAGAGGGCTCTTTAAATAAGGGAGCTAAAGTAGAGCTGGTTGCTCCTCCTGGTTGTTCCTCTGCAAAAATAGATAAATTTTATCATTTTGTCTGTCATTTGTAGCTATTGAAAAGATCAAAAGTAAAAGCAGTCTTACCATGGCTTTAGTTCAGTGATAATTCGGTCATTTGCTGGCACAGATTCCAATCTAGCAGAAGTAGCCTCAGATATTACTGCCTGACTACTTTCGGCCTCGGAACCACCTGATAAATGACGACTGCTACTAGCTATCGTCGTTATAAGTACTATATCCTGTACACACTAGAGGAGCTGGAGAAGATTCGATTTCTGCATGGATCAAAAGATAGAGATGTTAGCTATTACTCTATGAAAAGAAGATTGATAATTTCATCTTATACCTTTGGGATCAACAGTAGGAGTTTCCTCCAGGGCCACTTCCTCATTTGCAATCTTTTCGGGAGATACCTGCACCTCAACATCCTTTTCAGGATCCAGGGGTGTCATTAGCAGCTTTGGGAGATATATGGACTTCCATATCCTCTTCAGGATTCTGTGTATCATCAACAGCCTCTGATGATGTACTCTCCTCACTTTCATTATCCTCAAGAGCTTCCTCGCTGGCAGCCTCAGCGACATTATCAATATCATCTTGCAGACCGAAGTCGCAATCATTTAATGCATCAATCATTAGACGATCCTCCTCTTCGCGAAGTGTTCCTGGTGTAACAGGAAGTTGAGTAGTTTCTACCGCTGGTGAAGGGGATCGCAAAGCTTCCTGCTCCTCCTCTACAACATCCTCCCTAGGCTCTGCAGCCTCCTCTCTCTGATCAGTCTCCTCCCTCCGTTCTGGACTAGGAGTTTCTTGCCTAGACTCAGAGGCAGGAGTAGGAGATGACATAGTAATTCCAGTAGCGACATTCACCACCACCGAGAACCGGATCGCTTTCTTTCTCTTTCTAATAGCCAGCTTCTTTCTATGAAGAGGCCTTTCTGGGCTCTCCACATCTACTACATCAATCGGCTTTGGAATAGAAGTCGGCGTGGTTGCCTCTTCTCGTTGAATTGACTCGGCCAGCTGCCGAGATTGTGATCTAGTAGTAACTTTCTCTGGTTGATCCAGGATAAGTTTTTCTTTGCAGCTGGGGAAGAAGGTTCGTCAATCCTTCTTTTCCTCTCTCTGGCCGGAGATTTAACAACTTTCAGAGAAATTCTCAGTGGTTGATTTACTTCCTCAGGGAAGTTTGCTTCCCTGGAAGCTTCCAATGGATCATCTACCGGTTCATGTTGTTCATCATTTGCTGGAGCTAGTGTAGCAGTGGCTCCTTTCTTCAGACGTGTCGCTGTTGCAAAGCTATCAATAAGACTAAAGTTCTCAGCAAATGTATTCGC
The DNA here is from genome assembly GCA_029216955.1 of Iris pallida. Taxonomy (NCBI): domain Eukaryota; kingdom Viridiplantae; phylum Streptophyta; class Magnoliopsida; order Asparagales; family Iridaceae; genus Iris; species Iris pallida. The sequence continues at coordinate 4,372,354 of JANAVB010022596.1, read as the reverse complement.
TACCGTATAAAATAGTGAATATGTGTATAACATTCTAGGGCCATTATCATTCTTGTTTGGCATCGAGAACACTGTCCTAGTGTCTCGAGCGTTGTAGTAGGCCCATGCTCTCGCACCATCGATCAAGTACCCATTTCCTTGTAGGCAAGTTATGGCGTTGCCTACATGGAATTGGTCGTAACCAAATTGACGAGCGAAGCGACTCGACAGATATGGTTCCAGATAGCACTCCTCCTCAAATCTGTATACCTAAATACGATGGTCTGATCGCCTTCAGCCAGTCAAAAGCTGCTCGACCCAGTGGCTGCCTCCCTAGATCAACCAGATTTGTTGCCATGAATTCGTAACCAGCTGGAGGAGCGAAGCTATAAAAATTCCATCCCTCGCCAAGGTTCAAGGCACGTCTGCAGTCCTTCAGCACTAACGTACACCCACTTGCTTCGGGAGAATCTACGCAGAAAGCTGCCGCTAACTGCCCCCATGTCGGGGTTCATCAGAGATGGATGATGCAGAAGCAACCATCCGAATAGATAGGTGTAGGGCAACTCCAGTCTAGGGAAGTTCTCCTTCTCACCCCTCCATTTGATCATAGAGTCGACATACAGACGAAGATCTACATTTATTCTACAGGTCATCGCTGATAGCAAATCCATCCGGTAGCCGAAGACTAACCGGACGGCAGCAATGAGTACGCCGCGGTGGAAGCGGTCCACGGTGCTTGCTCCGGGTACAACAAATCGACGGAGCCAGTATGTCAAAAATCCTGCCAGCTGGACTTTTGTGACATGGACCTGTAGCCCATTCTTATAAAGCTTTCAACAAAATCTCCGGGCTTGAGCGGAGGGTATTGGTGTTCATCAGTAACTCTGATATCCATCTTCTTATTCTCTTCCATCAGTTTTATTACTTCACTGTGGCTGAGGGATTAGAAGAAAGTTGGGTTGCATGAGTCATGATCTTTGGTCTTTTTCTCAACGATATGGTTAAGAAAAAGATACGGCAACCACTTCGATGAATAACATGTGCCGGAAGAGCCGCTCTTGTAATACAGAGAGCATATGTTATAATGGCATAGTAGTTCGTCGAAAACTGCTACCATCTCTGCATTTTCCCGACGCAGTCTATCTAACTCGTCGTTTGTGGGAACATACTCCTCATAAGGGAAGTCTTCCGTTGGTAGGCATGAGATATACTTCATCTCATGGAGGGCTAATCCCATCTCCCCGCAGGGCGTCATGAACGTCCATGTCCTATAATTATACCTCTCTGCCAGGGCCAGAAACAGATGAGGGTTTGGGTGGAAGCCATACACGGTAGCATATACCGTATTATAAAGCTCAATCTCTTTAAGTTTATCTTCAAACTGAGCCAATACCCAGTTGGCTATGCAGTTCCACCTCCTATTCTCCGGGTTTACCAAACCGGTCAGTCGGATGTCTTGATCCGGATATCTGCCCTCCGCCTTTGCATACTCATTAGCAAAAATCGGTGTTCTTACCGGCAGCAACAAAGACGAGTTCTCAGGAGGGATACAGCCTGGCTTCAACCCTCTTAGTAAAGTGTTGTGTCGCTCAGAAGAGCTATAGAACATGTCTCTATTGTTTGGGCCTTTCTTGACACAAATTTTTCCTGTCCGTGCCTGCTGAAGGGGAGTAATATCCCAGTCCATCCTCCTGGAATGGCTTGCATGAGCATATCGTGCTAGAGGGAGGCATCTAGCTATGTCTGGTAATTGGATCAGTTTCTCCTTCCTTTGGAAAGTTCTCGACTCAACACTGGGGTCTAGGTTGAGAACTCTGGTCGATGGCTTCACCAAATAGGAACATGGGCTTCTTGTGGGTGATGGCGTCAGCAGACTGCAAGGGCTGCCCATTCATCAAACTTAACAAAGTCTCATTATCCTGAGCTATCAGGATAGCTTGGCGAGAGGATGGAAGGGCATATTGTAGGAAGAGCACATGGGATAAGTCTTCTTTGAATTCTGGCTCAGCAAGGGACCCTGCAAATATTTATAATCAGGGTCCTCTCTGATGTTAACTGCATCAAACAGAAAAAGCAGAATTAGTACAAGTCAAATCAAAGATTCTGTCAGCAGATTGTGCAAATATCAGATTGTGCTAAGCATCAGATTGCGTAACCATCAGATTGCGCAACAATAGCTTCTATGCTGCAAACTATCCAGTGGCGCCAACTCATCCACTTGCACAAGCCATCAGATTGTGCTGAATAACTCGCACAAAGTATCAGTTTGCGCTGGATAGCCTTGCGTAAATCAGCAGACTGCGCTGACTTTTGCCAGCGCGTTCTAACTGATTGTGCAAGAAAATAATCTTCATAAAAATGAAGATTATTGGTTTTGTGCAACCGAAACCCTAAACAGGGTGGCGCAACGAAACTAAATCTCTAAAAAGAGATTGGTTTTAAGGTGCAACAATGGCGAAGAACCCTAAAAAGGGTTTTCGATCGGATGTCTACCTTGTAGTGCTGGGTGAGCCACCTCATGACGTGAAGGGCGCGACGCAACACGAGTTGAGGACTCGACTGGGGCCTTCCCTTTCTCGGCGACGGAGCGCTTTGGGGCCATGGAGATCGATGAAGAAGAAGGAGAGTCGAGAGAGCTCGGGAAATTCTTTCTTTCAAATGATTAGAAGCAAGTAAAGAATGACAGAGAAGAGAAAGAGAACTATTTATAGTTTTCGAGAATGAACAGACTCCTCAGATTGCGCCGGATAAACAGGAGCTAATTCCTCCGATTGTGCAGACAGGTCATCATATGCGCAACTTGATTTTCAAATCAAAATTCAAAGTATTTCGAAGCTTTGATTATCTTCAAACTTCGAAAACTTTGAAGGAGGTCTTGTAGGTCTTAAAAATCAAGTTGCCCCCTTCAACAAAGTCATCAAAATCAAATTATACATCCTTCAAGTGGACTGCGCAGAAGACAGATTGCGCAACAATTAGATTGTGCAGGCTGAACTGCGCACTCGTCCAAGTGCGCATGCTGACGTGGCCTCGTTATCATTACCTGACAGAGAATCAGATTTTTTGACAACTGACAGCACGGAGAACGAGGAAACTGTTCGTTTATTGTGCAGCATGACGCTCGAGGACAGCTGTACATGCAGCACAATTTGCCTGCAGCGCAGTCTATCTCAGCGCGGTCTATCCCAGCACAATCCGAAGCAAGCACAATTCAGTTGGCGCACTCCATCAACTATGACAAAGTACACGTGGCCTTCATGCCATCAATGACTCATTACGTAGTAACCGTCTGTACACGATCATGCACATTTTAATCAAATAATGCCATATGTCCGATACAGTTGGCCCACGATCAAGTAACTGCCAGCGCAGTCTGATGTCTGCGCGGTCCAATACAGCGCAATCTAACTTGCGCAGTCCAGAATAACTAAAAAGTAGTTATTTCCAGAACTCTATAAATAGAGTTTTAAGTCCTTCCTAGAGGGGATCACACACATATACATCAGAAATCATCACCAGAGATCAGGAGTTCTTGCCAAAGTGCTGCTGCAATCTTCAGAGGCTACCGTCTTCAAAGTTTACATCGTCCAAGGGATAAAGTGATCGTCATTCAGATCGGATTCCTATAGTTGTACTTTCCCAGAATTCTTGTAATCTTCTTTACAAAGTTTGTTGAAATAAAGATCAACTTTTGTTTTTGCAAACATACATTTTATTTACATGTACCTCAGTACATTGTACACCTATTGATCGATCACGTACCTGCTACAGTTTTAAACATTACACATACATCTGTCTCTATGACATATGTGTCCTTGCCATGATAGATTATGATGTGCCATAATTCCAATTTATTCCTCTTATGTTTATTTCATGTTTCGTATATTTAGTTTGCTAGAATCAGTACTTGCTTCCGTCCTGACAGGATAACGTTGTAGGTATTCTTACTGAGGAGGAGTTGCTCTGTGACTCATATTATGGAGTTACTGTCGAGGACCAGGCTTTATCTTACGAGGATGTACCTGCGAAGAAACTTGTCTAGTTGTCTATTTACTTTGGAATTTTGAGAGTAGTCGTGTATTACACTATGTATTTTGTGACTGGACCTGTATCCAGCTTTACATTTCGGACTTGTACTTGGACTTACTATTATATGAGATGACTTTTGTGTTTGGAGCATTTACGACTCTTTATTACTTATAGAACTGTTAGCACATTTAGTCTTATCTTGTTATCTCTAGAACAGCTTACTGTGCTTTATCTCAAGCGTAGGCTGGACATGACTCGGCCCGGCCCAACAATTTAGGTAGCGGATCGTGACATATTTTTAGTGGTGGCCCATACAGGTCCTGACTAAATTGTTTAGTTACGTCATTGTACCAAGCTTGCCTGCAATTAGGAACTTAAGGTAATTAGACAACATTAGGAATGACGCTTAGAACACCTAGAGGAATACTAGGATTGTAACATAGGAAATACATCACATGCTTGCTATTATAATTAGATTTTCTTATTTATGATTGTTTACTTTAAAGAGTCCTTATAAGTCCTTTTTATTTTAATTAGATGGTGCTCACCCGCTCATCCCAGTATGTCACACCTGAGAATGGCACACTCCCTATCCAGTCAGCTGACCAGTTGACCGATACACCTCCACCTCCACCTACCATATTCCCCCACTCCACAAATCCACAAACCCAGATGCCTCCACCACCTTCCATATCACAGTCCCAACAGGACCCGATACTTCCACCACCACCTATCACTATACTTACCCAGGCTTCCGTCACACTCGACGGGAACCAACTGCTCACTCTGATCCAGGGGTTCCTAACAACCCATCAGGAACAGACCACCATACTCCGCCAGAGCATGGAACATTCTAAGGAACGTACCATGGTCCCACCACCTGTAGAGCCACGGCAGAGAGTAGGGACGATCAAGGACTTCATGGGTCTGAACCCCAAGGAGTTCTTAGGGACTTAGGGCATAGTAGTAGCAGATGACTGGCTAGACTCAGTTGAGAGGAAGCTCCTTGGAGCTAGGTTGCCGAATGACCTCCAGGTCGAGGCAGCGGGATTTCTGCTGATAGAATTGGCAGGAGTTTGGTTCCGGAATGAGCCGCTATTCGCGAGAGGGGGGGCCACTTGGGATCAGTTCAAGACCCAGTTCAAGAAGAAATTCTTCTCGACCACCACTAGGGTAGCCATGGGGCTACGATTCCAGAACATCCAGCAGAGGAACCGTTTTGTTGACGAGTATGCGACAGAGTTTAGTCGCCTGAGCCGTTTTGCTCCTAGTCTAGTTGCAGACCCTGAGGAGATGACACGTAGGTTTTGCCATGGTCTAGTTCCAGACATTGGCATTCTTATAGTGGCAAACAGTACGACTAACTACTACCAGAGCCTAGAGTTGGCCCGGAGCATAGAGGAGCGTCTTCTGTCTTGCAAGAGGTCGACTTCTGTATACCTCGAGGGACCGTCCAAGCGTCAGGCTTTACAGCCGAGAGCGCCGATGCCGCACCAACAGACATACCATCCTCCTAAACCACATCACCCGACCCTGCCAGTTAGAGCCCCGGGACCCCGTCGGCAGCAGAAGGGAGCTTTGTGTGGATTCTGCAAAAGACCGGGGCATGATTACTCCGTCTGCAGGAAGAGGTTGGGGCAGTGTTTAGTTTGTGGGTCTGCCACCCATCAGTTTCGGGACTGCCCAACAGCAAGAGTACCAGGTGCTGGACCACAGTCTAGAGGACAGCCGCTTCTGACTCAGCAGCAAAAGTTTGGGCAACATCTGCAGCAGCAGAAGGGACCTCACGGGAAGACTTATAGTCTGGCCCTTGAGCCGGAGCAGGTTTCGGAGCCAGATTATTTGGCTGACGTCATCACAGGTCATATTTATTTGTATACTTTTCCAGCTCTATGCTTGTTTGATTCTGGTGCATCTCATAGCTTTCTGTCATTAGAGTTTATGCATAAACACCACTTAGTAACTACACCTACCGAGGAGATGAGTAGAGTAATGACGAAAGGCGGACCAGTGCCCATTAGAGCTATCTATAGATGCTCTATTACTATAGCCGAAAGAGAGTTTAGGGGACGATTCTTTGTGATGCTACTCTCTAGGAATGATATCATATTGGGGATGGACTGGCTTAGCTATGCCCATACAGCTATAGACTGTCATAAGGGTAGTATTCTGTTCAGTCCTCCAGGCATGGCACCATTCAGTGTCAGAAGGACAGGGCCGGAGATTAGCCTAGAGCCGAACTGTTGTACGACAGTTGGGGAGATAGCACCGCCACACCCTATCATTAGAGAGTTTATGGATGTATTCCCAGAGGATCTACCAGGACTTTTGCCTGACAGAGATGTGGAGTTCACTATAGATTTAGTACCGGGTTCATCACCAGTATCCCGGGCTTGCTATAGAGTGAACCCCAAGGAGGCCGTAGAGATGAAGGAGCAGATTGATGACCTGTTGAAAAAGGGTTTCATTCGATCTAGTGCTTCTCCATGGAGAGCGCCAGTGCTCTTTGTGCCTAAGAAGGATGGTACAGTTCGGTTGTGTATTGACTACCGGGCGTTGAACACCATCACCATTAAGAACAAATATCCTCTACCCAGGAAAGATGATTTGTCCGACCAGTTGAGTGGGGCGAAAGTGTTTTTTCAGGATAGACTTGAGATCCGATTACCACCAGGTGAAAGTCAGGGCTGCAGACATCCAGAAGACGGCGTTCAATACGAAGTACGGGCAGTACGAGTTTCTGGTGATGCCATTTGGTCTCACAAATGCGCCAGCTGTCTTTATGAATTTGATGAATAAGACATTTCACCAGTATCTGGATAATTTTGTCGTAGTATTTATCGACGACATCCTGATATACTCGAAGACGCCGGAGGAGCACGCAGAGCACTTGCGGACAGTTTTGGGGATTCTGAGGCAGGAGAGATTGTATGCCAAATTGTCGAAGTATGAGTTCTTTTTGGACCGAGTGGAGTTTCTCGGTCATATCACTACAACAAAAAGACCTATTAATGATGCTTGATAAGTGGTTTTCATGACGGCTGATGTGAAAGCGTCATCAAAGTTCAGCAAGACTAGAATCTATGACGGTTTACATTAAAAACGTTATTGATAGTGCTCCAGTGATACGAGCGTTATAAAAAAAGTACGAAAATTTAAGTCGAAACCTCGACTCCCCCGCAATTCTCCCGCACTTAAGAAAAATTCTAAACCCTCTCTCTTTCTCCTTCTCCTTCTCCTTCTCCTTCCGCTCTCCAACTCTCCTCAGCCCACTCCCCGCTCCCCAACTCCCCTCAGCCCGCTCCCTGCTCCCCAACTTCCCTCAGCCCGTTCCTCGTCTCCCTCGGTTACAGACTCCACCGCAGAGGGAAGGTTGTCACCGACGTAGCCTTCACCACCGGTTTGTCCTAAAATCTCGATCATTGCTTATTTTATGCCCTAAATTCTGCCTCGACATAATTTTAGTAAAATTTCCTAATTTTTTACAACCATACATGCATCCATCTCTCCAAAATTAGGGTTCTTTTAGGGTTTCCCGACGTCTCCGTCCATGTCGGCGATGATCCGAAAAGGGTTGCATCATCGTTGACTTCTCTTGATTAAGTGAGTGATTTTGATTTGGATTTTTTTCCTAAAAAATGATTTTGTTGGGAATTGTTTTATGTGCGCTTCATGTTCGATGAAATAATTGTAAGTACCAAATGCTTATGTTCTTTGATTTTTTTTTCTGTTTGTTCTTGTTCAAGGGAGTGTAATTGCATTTGGGAAGCCGAGTCCGAAGCCTCTCCACAGTCACAGCCGCGACCCGACGAGGTGCTGTGCATGCCTACGAGCCGAGTCCGAAGCCTCCCTTCGAATTCTGACACTAAATTCTGGGGTATAAATTCTAAACTCTTGATTAATTTCAGTTTTTGGGTTTATTTTGTTTGTCGATGATGTTGTTGGATCTCGATCCCTACATAAAAAGGGTTTCGATCGACTGATACGTGTTGGGTTCGATTTTGGCTTGACGATCCTACGATTGTCTTTGTTTGTGAAGCACGAATGATCTTTAGATCATGTTCGGTTCTTTACTTGCTGTTGGATCATTTTCGGTTTCGGGTTACCTAGCTGCTGTTGGAATTATTTGTGATGCATATATTGTTGGTTTAGGTTTCTTGTATAAATTGTTGCTTGGGTTCTCCTTCCTATACTTGCTGTGGGATGTTGGTTTAGGTTTTCCTTATTATACATGTTGGGTTGGGAAAGATTTCTTTTCTGTAGGAGATGTTTTGCTATTTGGATTAAAATTGTTGGATGGGTATCTATTATGCATGATGGATTTAACTTGGTACTGTGGGTATTTTTGTTGGAAGCTTTTCGATATAAATCACATGCGGGTATATATTAGTTGAGAGTATTTCTATTTCGGGATTGACATCTCCATTAACATGCATGCGTCGTTGATTTTGGGACTACGTCCACTATGCCATGCCTGGATGTTTTACTTTATTTGTCGGTTTCGGTTTTTATTAGAGTACTCTGATACTCTTGGTGATGGTCGTTCGACCAAATGAACTAAAGCATTGCAGATCGTATCGGATACACTGGCTCTGTGTCGGGATGTGTCCTATACGTGTTATGGCACGCTAGTACAGCAGATGATGATTGATCCTTATCTGAGACATCTTATATATCTTATTTAGTTTCTTGTCGTCGGTCGTAGTTTGTATGTTGGTACTGTTGGGTTGTTCATTCTGGGTGCAGATACGCTCGTGTTTGTACGAGTCGATATTGGACACGGATGTGAGGATACCTTCGTGTCGATGATGTAGCATCTTCACAGTTACAGCCGCGACCCGGCGAGGTGCTGTGCGTGCCTGCGAGCCGAGTCCGAAGCCTCCCTTCGGATTCTGACACTAAATTCTGGGGTATAAATTCTAAATTCTTGATTGATTTCAGTTTCTGGGTTTATTTTGTTTGTCGATGATGTTGTTGGATCTCGATCCCTACATAAAAAGGGTTTCGATCGACTGATACGTATTGGGTTCGATTTTGGTTTGACGATCCTACGATTGTCTTTGTTTGTGAAGCACGAATGATCTTTAGATCATGTTCGGTTCTTTACTTGCTGTTGGATCATTTTCGGTTTCGGGTTACCTAGCTGCTATTAGAATTATTTGTGATACATGTATTATTGGTTTGGGTTTCTTGTATAAATTGTTGCTTGGGTTCTCCTTCCTATACTTGCTGTGGGATGTTGGGTTTAGGTTTTCCTTATTATACATATTGGGTTGGGAAAGATTTCTTTGCTGTAGGAGATATTTTGCTATTTGGATTAAAATTGTTGGTTGGGTATCTATTATGCATGATGGGTTTAACTTGGTACTGTGGGTGTTTTTGTTGGGAGCTTTTTGATATAAATCACATGCGGATATATATTAGTTGGGAGTATTTCTATTTTGGGATTGATATCTCCATTAGCATGCATGCGTCGTTGATTTTGGGACTACGTCCACTATGCCATGCCTGGATGTTTTACTTTATTTGTCAGTTTCGGTTTTTATTAGAGTACTCTGATACTCTTGGTGATGGTCGTTCGACCAAATGAACGAAAGCGTTTCAGATCGTATCGGATACACTGGCTCCGTGTCGGGACGTGTCCTATACGTATTATGGCACGCTAGTACAGCAGATGATGATTGATTTTTATCTGAGACGTCTTATATATCTCATTTCGTTTCTTGTCGTTGGTCGTAGTTTGTATGTTGGTACTGTTGGGTTGTTCATTCTGGGTACAGATACGCTCATGTTTGTACGAGTCGATACTGGACACGGATGTGAGGATACCTTCGTGTCGATGATGTAGCCTCTCCACAGTTACAGCCGCAACCCGGCGAGGCGCTGTGCGTGCCTGCGGGCCGAGTCCAAAGGCTCCCTTCGGATTCCGACACCAAATTTTGGGTTATAAATTCTAAACTCTTGATTGATTTCAGTTTTTGGGTTTATTTTGTTTGTCGATGATGTTGTTGGATCTCGATCCCTACATAAAAAGGGTTTCGATCGACTGATACGTGTTGGGTTCGATTTTGGCTTGACGATCCTACGATTGTCTTTCTTTGTGAAGCAGGAATGATCTTTAGATCATGTTCGGTTCTTTACTTGCTGTTGGATCATTTTCGGTTTCGGGTTACCTAGCTGCTGTTGAAATATTTGTGATGCATGCATTGTTGGTTTGGGTTTCTTGTATAAATTGTTGCTTGGGTTCTCCTTTCTATACTTGTTTTGGGATGTTGGTTTAGGTTTTCCCTATTATACATGTTGGGTTGGGAAAGATTTCTTTGCTGTAGGAGATGTTTTGCTATTTGGATTAAAATTGTTGGTTGGGTATCTATTATGCATGATGGGTTTAACTTGGTACTATGGGTGTTTTTGTTGGGAGCTTTTCGATATAAATCACATGCGGGTATATATTAGTTGGGAGTATTTCTATTTCGGAAATGACATCTCCATTAGCATGCCTGCATCGTTAATTTTGGGACTACGTCCACTATGCTATGCCTAGATGTTTTACTTTATTTGTCGGTTTCGATTTTTATTAGAGTACTCTGATACTCTCGATTTTTCGATATAAATCACAGACTCTAAAATTGACAGACTCTAAAAGTGAGGGTTTTGCTTTCTTTTTCAGGATTTTTCTATACGTACATGTGCTATGGACAGTCTTCATGTGACCAAGTTGAAGCATTATAAGTGTGCTTCTTCGCTACAGTATCTGTGAGATTTTTGATGTCGATAGTTTTGATGTAGCTAAAGTGTACTCTATATTGGATACTCTATATATTTTGAGAAGATGTATATAATAAAATAGAGAAATGTAGAATGGTAGCTAAAATACTCTATTTTGAGACAATGAAATGGAGAATGGTACTTTATATTACATTTCAATGCTTTGTTGTGAATGTGGTTCAAAGTGGTTGTTTTCGAATTGAATTGAGCAGCGTTTGGAATGTCATGCAGTATAAAGCGTTATAAATGTGATACAACGACCATATACAGCGGTTTTTCATAACTATCCATAACGCTTTGAAAATAAAACGTAGCAGAAATTTAACCTATTAATGACGGTTTTGGATGAATTATCTATAACGCTTTTAAAAATATTTATAACACCCGATTTTATAACGCTTGGACTGAAAAAAAAAGCGTCATGGTTTGCAATTAAAGACGCTTTTTAGCCGTCATTAAAAGGTATTTTTGTTGTAGTGTATAGTTACTGGAGAGGGGATCTCGGTAGATCCTAGAAAGATTGCTGCCGTTGAGACATGGAAGGCTCCGACGTCAGTTTCAGAGATCAGGAGCTTTCTGGGTTTAGCCGGCTATTATAGAAAGTTCGTCCAGGACTTTGCTAGGATAGCTGAACCCATGACGAAACTGATGCGGAAGGACGCAGAGTACATCTGGTCAGAGGACTGCCAGGCAGCGTTTGAGGAGCTGAAGAGGAGGCTGACGACCGCTCCAGTTCTGACATTACCTTCAAGATCTGGAGGTTTTACCATATACAGCGATGCTTCGGGAAAGGGGCTAGGATGTGTCCTACAACAGCATAGAAAAGTGATTGCTTATGCATCTAGGCAATTACGGACTCATGAGCGGAACTATCCTACCCATGACCTAGAGTTAGCTGCGATGATCTTTGCACTCAAGTTATGGAAACATTACTTATACGGAGAGCGTGTGAAAATCTTTACTGACCACAAGACCTTGAAGTATGTGTTCACACAGAAAGAGCTGAACATGAGGCAAAGACGATGGTTGGAATTGATGAAGGACTTTGACATCGATTTACAGTATCATCCCGGGAAGGCAAATGTGGTAGCGTATGCGCTGAGCAGGCATCCGATGGCATGGTATCTGATGATAGATCGGCATTTGCGGGAAGATCTGGAGAAGCTCGGTATCGAGATAGTTCGGCCAGGATCAGTGATACAGATGATGGCGCTTGACATTCAGTCAGGTTTGATGGAGCAGATCAGGGAGGCACAGTCTACAGATGAGAGCCTTCGCAGACTTTGAGCCCAGGCTTTAGCTGGATTGCTGGATGACTTTACCGTAGCAGAGGATGGATCCTTGAGGCATGGCAGCCGATTGTGGGTGCCGAAAGGAGAGCTGATAGAGGCAGTCTTGCAGGAGCGTACCGATCGAGATATTCTATTCACCCTGGTGCTAACAAGATGTACCATGACTTACAGGAACATCTTTGGTGGCGCGGGATGAAGAGAGATGTATCATATTTTATTTCGAGATGCCTAGTTTGCCAGCAGGTCAAGGCGGAGCGCCAGAGGCCAGCTGGTCTATTGCAGCCGTTACCCATTCCCGAGTGGAAGTGGGAACACATTACGATAAACTTCGTCTCAGGGCTTCCTCGTTCCCAAGGAGGGAAGGATGCCATTTGTGTCATCATGGACATGCTGACGAAGTGTACGCACTTCATACCCTTCAAGGTGGGACTTTCCACCGAGAAGTTGGCGGAGCTATACATGCAGCAGATAGTTCGCTTGTACGGAGTACCAGTGAGCATCGTGTCAGACAAAGACAGAAGATTCACGTCCCACTACTGGAGGAGCTTACAGGAGGAGTTGGGCAGTCGGCTCAAGTTCAGTACGGCGTACCACCCGCAGACATATGGGCAGTCCGAGAGAACGATACAGACGCTGGAGGACATGCCGAGGACTTGTGTGCTAGACTTTGGCGGATCATGGAAGAGCCATTTGTACTTGGTAGAGTTTTCATACAACAACAGCTACCAATCCAGCATCGGTATGTCTCCTTTCGAGGCACTATATGGACGACGATGTCGTACACCGCTCTTTTGGGATGAGGTTGGGGACAGAGTTATGCTTGGGCCAAAGATGATCACGGATGCAGCAGAGAAGGTCGAGATGATCAGAGACAGGCTCAGAATAGCTCAGGACAGGCAGAAACACTGGGCCGATGCTAGTCGCAGACCGATGGAGTTCGCTGACGGTGATATGGTGCTAGTGAAGATATCACCTACTAGAGGGACGATCCGGTTCGGACGAGGAGGCAAGTTGAGCCCCAGATACATCGGGCCGTTCGAGATACTTGGCAGGATCAGAGAGGTAGCTTACAGGGTTGCATTTCCATCCAATCTAGCAGGAGTTCACGATGTCTTTCACGTATCTCAGCTGAGGAGATATGTTCCGGACCCCAGTCATATGCTAGATCATTCAGAGTTGGACATCGGACCGAGCCTTGCAGTTACTGAGCAGCCAGTGGAGATATTAGACAGGAGGAAGAAGAGGCTGAGGAACAAGGTTATACCCTTAGTACGAGTAGCTTGGAGCCGTCACTCTCCGGGTGAATCTACTTGGGAGAGGGAGTCGGACATGAGGGAGAGATATCCTTACTTGTTCGACCCAACAGCTGCGAGGGAACCACCCGTTCTCGCTTAATACCTTAGAGGTTAGTTTCGATCGTAGCCTTAGTCTTTTGTTGCATTGCTTGCTATGTTAGAAAATTGTAGGGTCTTCAATCCTTGTGAATTTCGAGGACAAAATTTTTCAAGGAGGGAAGACTTGTCAGCCCCTGTTTTTCAAATTTGGTTTAATTAGTGTAAATTAGTTATAATGACCTATTCAGCTTTAAAATAATTTAATATGATTTTTAGGAATTTTTTTAGAATTTTTAGATAATTTTTAAATAGTTTTTAAGTTAAAATATATCATTTTGTAATTAATTGAATTGTTTTAATATCGTTTTGTAATATTTAAATTTATTTTAATATTAGTTTGTAATTAATTGAATTATTTTATTGCGGGTTGCAAATTATTATTTGCAAACTGTTAGGGTTTGGACCTAACTGTAATTTCTTAAACTCTAAGGACCTAACTGCTAAACCCCTGTCGCCCACCCCCAACGACTGGCCAGCTGCCCCCCGACGACCGACGACTGCTTTCCCCCGCCATTTTCGGCCGACTTCGACCGCCTCGACCGACCTACCTTCCCCTATAAGTACCCACCAGTCTAAACCCTAACCCTAGGCTAAATTTCCGACCGCCCCAGCCCTATCTCGACCCCCTACTTCCTAACCCTAACCCTAACTCCGGCAGCTACCCCAGGGCCACATCCCCAGCCATCCACACCACCCACAACCACCGTCGACGAGTTCGCCATGCCGAAGCGAGCGCAGCGCCACCCGAGCGCCGCATCGACGACGCCCCAGCCGCCGTACAGTGCCCTCGACTTCCATCCAGACGCCGGACACGTAAGTAACAACTTCAAAACTGTGTCGTGCGTGTCTCGTACACACCTATGCGACTCGCCAGGACACGCGCAACGTAATAGTGAGTCTGGACACGTATAACTCGACCCGTGCGTGTCGTGCATAACGCGGACACGAGACTCGTGTGTCCTTAACTGTCAGGACACAGAGACTAAGGGTTAGCGGGTTTAGATTCGTGCTATTGGGTTTAAACCCATTAACCTAAATCTAACCTAAAACTAACCCGAACCTAACCCCCAACAGATGACTCGGGCTGACCCCCTGGCCAGCCCGACCGAGCCCAAGAACCCAACCCCCCTGGGCCGAGTTCGAGCCCCCCCTTCTTCTTTGTTTTGTTTTCTTTTTATTTTATTATTTATGTATATATATATATATATATATATATATATATATATATATATATATATATATATATATATATATATATATATGTATTTATGTATATATATTATTATATATATATACTGTTATATATGTATATATACAATATTTGTATATGTATATATATATTTTATATTTAGTATTTTATTATATAAGTGTATATATATATATATATATATATATATATATATATATATATATATATAAATATATATATATATATATATATATATATATATATATATATATATATATATATATATATATATATATATATATATATATATATATATATATATATATATTTGTATATGTATATGTATATGTATATATATTTTTATATTTAGTATTTTATTATATTTATATATATATATATATATATATATATATATATATATATATATATATATATATATATATATATATATATATATATATATATATATTATAAGTGTATATATATATATATATATATATATATATATATATATATATATATATATATGTGTGTGTCTATGTATATGTGTTTATGTGTATGTGTTTATGTGTCTATGTATATGTGTTTATGTGTATATATGTAAAATATATATATAGTGTGTGTGTGTGTGTGTCCATGTATATGTGTTTATGTGTATATATATTATTATATATATATTATTGTATATATGTATACAGTATTTGTATATATATATATATATATATATATATATATATATATATATATATATATATATATATATATATATATATATATATATATATATAAATATCTATATATTTATATGTATATATATTGTTGTTATATTTTTATATATGAATTTCAAATTCTACTTTGTACAAAATATTATTGTGCATAAATTCACAAGTCATTTTTATTATTTAAATTATGACTTGCATATTTTAGCACTTTAAAAATATAATTGTGTATATAAATTACTGCTTTTATTGTTTATGACCAATTGATGTCCAAGCCTAGCATAGGTTTTTGGGCCCAATTGTGTCTAATACATTCAGAGTCTGTACAAGTCATATTGGACTTGATTCATGGCTCTGGGTCCTGTATCTGGACTTCGGTTCAATTTCGAATACATGGACAAAAATAGTAAATAATTAATTAATTAATTTCCAGAAACTATTGCTTGCTGTTATTGAATTTTTATATATATTTTAATTGCTGTAAAAATCTGGAAAAAAATTGTATTTAAATACTATGTTAATTTAGACAATTTACTATAATTTTTCCAGCATTTATTAAGTGCCTTTGGTATTTTATAAAAATAGGAAAACAGAACTCATTTTTAGTATATTTATGTTTGCTGATTTTTAATAAATATTTATGAAGGTTTATAAATTCCAGAAAAATTAGTATAAATCTCTATAATTAACAAGGATCATTTTGATACTTTATTTTATGTAAAATTGAGCTTTTGTCTATCTCAAAAATTGTTGGAACATAGTGTACAGTTTGATTTAATTATTGCATAGCTACGACTTGCAACTTTTTGTGTTGTTTTGAGTTATAGTCGTATTGGACCTCACCCCGCACTAGTGTAAAGTCCCTAGAAATTTAGTTAGAGTATTGTGTCACCTCACATTGGTCTCCTATGCTAAAGTCACCATTTGGTTAGGTGTCAAGTCAGAAAGTCGTGTTGCACCACTAGTGTTTTAGTGTTTAACTTAGTGTAAAAACTAAGTTTATGCATTTATTTCTACAGTGACGAGTTACCAGGTATCTATAGCATTTTATCGCTGCTTTGCTTTGCTAAAGGCAAGTACTTCTACAAACTTTACATACTTTTATATCAATGAACTGCGAATCCAACCATGTTAAATGCTGATCCTTGGGGTAGCAAGTTAAATTTTCACATGTTGTGTTTACCTTCAGTCACTACCATGTTTAGAACAGCTTTATATCTCTCACATGATTAGAATCTGGGTTATGGGGAAACTGATAGTTGAGTACGTGATCATGCCCCCTTTATCGTACCGAGCAAAGTTTTATTTTACATGTTACTGCGCCGTAGGCCATTATCCCGTATTTCTGTACGGATGTACACCTATGCTTGTGCACTTGTACGTATGTATATTTTATTTACATGTGCCTCAGTACATTGTACACCTATTGACCGATCACGTACCTGCTACAGTTTTAAACATTACATATACATCTGTCTCTATGACATACGTGTCCTTGCCATGATAGATTATGATGTGCCATGATTCCAGTTTATTCCTCTTATGTTCATTTCATGTTTCGTATATTTAGTTTGCTAGAATCAGTACTTGCTCCCGTCCTGACAGGATAACGTTGTAGGTATTCTTACTGAGGAGGAGTTGCTCTGTGACTCATATTATGGAGTTACTGCCGAGGACCAAGCTTTATCTTACGAGGATGTACCTGCGGGAAAACTCGTCTAGTTGTCTATTTACTTTGGACTTTTGAGAGTAGTCATGTATTAGAATATGTATTTTGTGACTGGATCTGTATCCAGCTTTACATTTCGGACTTGTACTTGGACTTACTATTATATGAGATGACTTTTGTGTTTGGAGCATTTACGACTCTTTATTACTTATAGAACTGTTAGCAGATTTAGTCTTATCTTGTTATCTCTAGAACAACTTACTGCGCTTTATCTCAAGCGTAGGCTGGACATGACTCGATTCGGCCCAACAATTTGGATAGCGGATCGTGACAAGAGAGCAGCCCATGCGGCTGGGGGAAAGAAATCCATGTGGCTCGCGGGGAGGGGGCATATGCGGCTGGCGGGGAGCACTCTTGCGACAGGGTCGGACGGAGTCCCATACGGCCAGAAGGAGATGGGTCACATGCGGCTCAAATGCCATGCTGCCTTTATGCGGCTGAGTTGGTGCATGCGGCTAGAAATGGAACTTGCCGCATAAGGCTATGCGGCTAAGTTCATGCTGCAGGAAACTGTGTGCGGCTGGAACTGTTCTTCTTCTCCAAATTTTTGAGAAGAAGAGCACCATGAAGCCATGCTTCCAAGCTCCATAAAACCTTCATCCAGAGTCCAAATCTGAACTTCCATAGGTCAAATTGGGGCAGAATAAAATTCTCTACAACATGGAACCATCAAAACTTGAAAATAACAACATTAAATAGATCAAAACCCAAGAAATCCAAAAATGATATAAACTTAGATCTACAAGCAATGAGCCATGAAAATTAGAAATACCAAGTACTAAAGTGCTTTAGAATGCTGTGAAGAAGAGAATGGAACAATAAAATTTGGGTTCCTACATGAAGCAAGATGCACTTGCCTAAGCTCTCTCTCTCTCTCACAGGTTGGTGAGGAGTTAATGAAGGAAGAAGAAGATTAATGAGGAGAGAGGAAGGAGAGGGGGTTAATAAATGGGGATGGTGGTGGTAGGTAGGTGGGTTGGTTCTTAACTAAAATCGAACCAAGCCTAACCAATACAAGCCAAACCAAACCAAGATGAACCATGGTCAAGCAAGTGGAAATACCCAATAAACTAAGCAAGGAGACATACAATACAAGATAAAATACGTACACGTATTCCAAAATTCTTAATACGAACTATAGGCATTACAACTCTACCCACCTTAAAAGAATTCCGTCCTCGAAATTTAATTAAGAGGCTAGAGGGACAAGAGCAAGCTATACTAATCATAAGTAAGTTATAACTAGGCAATGAATCATTCATTCAAGCAAGGAACTAAGGGTGTAAGGCATAAGAAGGACATTATACCTTACGACTCAAACAGGTCGGAATATCGCGATCGGATGTCATCCTCACGCTCCCATGTTGACTCACCTAAAGAGTGATAACCCCAAACAACTCGGACTAACTTGATGGTCTTGTTCTTGAGCATCTTATCTCTTCGGTCCAATATAGACACGGGCCTCTCCTTATACGAAAGGTTGGTACCAACAACCAATTTCGAATGATCCAGGATATGGCTCGGGTCCGGGATATACCGTCGCAATTGGGATACATGGAACACGTCATGTACCTCACGTAGCGACGACGGAAGAGCGAGACGATTGGATACATCTCCTACTCGCTCCAGAATATCGAACGGCCCTATATACCTAGGACTAAGCTTTCTCCGTACGCCGAAACGAATGACGCCACGGTTAGGCAAAATCCTCAGGAATACATGGTCGCAGACAGAAAAATTCAGAGGGCACCGATGAGAATCGGCCCAATGGCGCTGGCGATCTTAGGCAACACGAAGATGATCCCTGACTCTTCTGACCACTTCAACTGTCTGGACAATCATTTCTGGACCAAGCATCTGCCTTTCTCTAACGTCATCCTAGGCTAGCGGGGACATGCACTTCCTACCATACAGTGCCTCGAACGGTGCCATTTGGATACTGGCCTGGAAACTGTTGTTGTACGAGAACTCCACCAGGTGCAAGTGATCTTCCCACAAACCACTGAAGTCGAGTGTGCAAGATCGCAACATGTCTTCAAGGGTCTGGATCGTGCGCTCTGACTGGCCATCAGTCTGCGGGTGATAAGCCGAGCTAAACTGGAGGTGAGTTCCCAAACTCTCTTGCAGGCTACGCCAAAAGTGCGACGTAAATCGGGAATCTCGATCCGAGGTAATACTGACTGGCATACCGTGAAGCCTGACGATCTGCCTGAGATACATCTCTACTAGCTGAGCCGTCGACTGAACAACTCTGAATGGGAGAAAGTAGGCCACCTTCGTGAGCCGGTCAAATATAACCCAAATAGCATCTCGATCAGCTGGGGATCTAGGCAATCCAGTCATGAAATCCATGGTCACATGCTCCCACTTTTATTCTGAAATCGACAAGGGCTGAAGAAGTCCAGCTGGCCTCTGATGTTCAGCTTTAACCTGTTGGCAAACCAAATACCGAAAGACAAACTGGGCTATCTCCCTCTTCATGTCATTCCACCAGAAGTGCTGACGAATATCACGGTACATCTTCGTACCACCGGGATGAATGAAATACTGAGAACTGTGAGCCTCTGTCATGATCTCCTGCCTGATATCTCCGCTGGGGACACAAAGACGCTTACCATGCCTAAGTGTACCATATTCATGAATGCATAACTCCGGTCTTCGTCCTGCCTCTTACTCTGCTCTGAGTCGCTGAAGCTTGGAATCTACTGACTGCGCCATCCGGATCCTCTCGACTATAGTGGACTGAACCTGCATGTTGGCCATCAATGCCACACTGGAAGGGAGAACAACTTCTATACCCATCTTCCGTAGATCTGCTAACAGCTCTGGTTGCGCCGTTAGGAAATAAGCTCCGGCTCTCCTGCTCAACGCATCTGCAACGACGTTGGCCTTCCCAGGATAGTACTGCAAGTTGATATTATAATCCACAAGAAGCTCCAGCCATCTCCTCTGACGCATGTTAAGATCCTTCTGGGTGAAAACATACTTCAGGCTCTTGTGATCGGTGAAAATCTCCACCCTATCTCCATACAAGTAGTGCCTCCACAACTTAAGTGCAAATACTACTGCTGCCAGCTCCAAATCATGGGTTGGATAATTCCTCTCATGATCACGAAGTTGTCGTGACGCATAAGTTATTACCTTCCCATGCTGCATCAGAACACATCCTAGGCCTCTGCCTGTGTAACGACCCGTACCCTAGAGTAAGGGCACGAGACGTGGGTACGTCCAGTCTACGCCACAGTGTCGGCAGTAGAACGCTGTCCTAGGTCACAACATCTAACAGTTAAAGATAATAAACAATTATACTCCCCGAATGGGGGTGACATAACAGAATATAACTCAATCATAACTAAGGTAGAACAGGATAAAGATAGAATGATATAAAAGATGATATCCAGAACAGAGAAAACACAGAGATATAAATCCAGAATTCTAAGTGTCTAAATAAATACATATCCCAAATATCTTAGAATCTATATACAGTGATCCAAAAAAAGTAAAGACATCCTAGTCTAAGGAGTGTCATCCACTGCTAGTAGGTCCAAGTCACTAGTGATGTCTAATGTTGCACCAAGAGGGGTAGACACCAGAGCCTCATCATTCAACTGTAAAATTTTCAACAGGTCCAGTCAGGACAGGAGCGAGTACAGTACATCTCAACAAAATCATAACCGGTTAGGAAATATAAACATGCTAGAGAGTAAGATACAGGATCTGAAGAAATAATATGATAAAAAAAAAGAGACTGTAAGTAAATAGCTACAATATATATAGAGAACTAACAGTGCTAGTGATTCAGAGCACAAGATGGTTATGTAGACGGCACGATGTTGTACACGAGTAATCTACAGAGGTTGTACACGAGTAATCTACTGGATTGAATACATAACCACTTCTACTCCCCCGCCCCAATCAATACACAAGGATCCAGCTAAGTTATGTTATTGTACACGAAGGTCATGTGAATACATGATTATACACGATTCACACGTTTCGTACACGAATGTCACAAATACAAGGAGTACACGATGTTTACGATAAAATACACGAACACGAATACCCGATGTATCCGCTAAGGGGATAACATCGCCCAACAAGATCCATATAGTACTAATCTGTGTTTCCAACGTGTCAGCATCATGTAAAGTAATCTAAAGCAGGAATATAATCCTAAACAAGATATGAAATGATCAGAAAATGTACTCGCCTGTAACCTGAGAATCTGGAGAATATATACTGTCCGAGGAGTGGTGTCTGGCTCCTATTAGAACAGCACAAGTCACAACAATTCCAGAATGGTAATAAAATGCACTACAATACATTCTACATGAATCTAGGTCAATCTAGGCCAAAGTCAACTTTTGGTCAACTTTGGTCAACCCTAGAAGTCAAACTAGGTCAACCAAGTCAAACCTAATTCAAACTAGTCTACACTAGTCTAGCAAGTCTATTCTAGGTCTAACAAGACTAAACAAGTCTAATCTATACTCTACACTGACACACAGACACATCCATAGGCTAAGAGCCTAAGCTAGCTATTAGGCAATATCATGCCTAAACCATACCATAAATCACATACACAAGCCAGTAATATATATATTTAAAATAACACACATATTGATATATTATATAAGCTAAAATAGAAATACCCATGGGCATATAGACTACTATATACATATCACACATTATAACATATCTCAATATATATATTGATACACACACATTATATAATATATATGGGATACCTATTTATACATACATTATCTATATATATACTTTACACAAATATATATACATAGAAAATAGGAATGAATGTGGTGTACTTGTGTGTGTGTGTGGGAAAGTGTGGCATGTGACAAGAGAGTGTGGGAAAGTGTAGACACTTGGGTGTGTGTGTGTTATACATGAGAAGATGTGTGTGAGTGTTAGAGGGCATGAGAGTGTCAATAGAATGTGTGTTAACAGGAAAATAGAAAACAGGACATGACAGTGAACTAACTATAGTGTAAACTGGAAATCAGTGGCATGACATACAATATGAAATCTGAATCTTAAAACAGTGTGACAGTGATGGGTGTGTGTGTTAGATTAGAGGGTGTGTGACAATGAACTGTGGCAAGGAGACAGTGAACCAACAACCCAATGAAATCTGGAAAATGGGGATCAGTGTATACAAGGAGAATTCAGGGAATCAAAATCAGTAGCTACATGTATGAAACTGGAAAAAATGTAGTTGACAGGTTACCTTCGGATTTCAGTCAACTATCCCATACCCAAACCACATGACAGTTAACATGAACTCAAACAACCAACATAAATATTCAATCAAACATTTAAAGAGTTAATAACTCAGGAAATAGGAATTTCAGTTCAGGACACTTAGAGAATAAGTTCTCAGGTTTATTACAGCATTCGAATGACAAAAGGAAATCAAACCTCAGTTCAAAAACAACCAAACCCCAATTTCTCAGTTTTAGGAATTTGAAGAACAATGTATCAGTTAATAGGTTTTTGAAATCCAACCAATTTGTCCAAATCCTATTTACAACCCAAAAGCTCAATTCAATTTGCCACATTCCAATGGTATGAATCAACAATTATGTGGGGGACATTTATCAGTGAAAAATATCATTAAACAGGGAATTAAAGGTTAGGAAAAATCTGGAATTGAAAGTATCATAAATGTGCAGTTCAACCCCCCCCCCCCCCCCCCCCCCCCCCCCCATTCGAACCAATCCATATACCCAATTTCTCATTAACACACCAAAATCAATTTCAAATGAAACATTAAGCTGAAAAATATGAACAACAATATGTGGGAACACATTTTAAAGTGCAAAAACATAATTTAACAGGGATTTAAAGTGTTAAGGAAAAGGGGAAACACATTGTATCAGTAACATGTGACAGTGTATGCCATTCAACCAAGATTCGAAACCAAAATCCCACATTAACCTAAATTAACATGTAATCTAATTCTAACAGAGATTAAACATCATATATAGGATCTAATTAGTAAGTTAAAACACATTTTAAAACATTTAAAATGAATTAACACAGAGAAACAAACTCAGTACACTGGTACACATAGTGCACGCACAGTGCACAACTTGTGCACACGCAAATGCGTGTCCGACACGACACGAGGGGTCGTGCCACTTGGGGGACCCCGTGTCAGTCATGGACACTACATGTGTGTCGAGTTTCATGGGCCAAAATGTCGTGTCCAGCTCGGAATCAAGCCCGAGTAGCAGGGCATAAATCCTGCCAGCGCGCGCGTGTGGGCACCGCGTGTCCACGTGTCTGTGGGGACTCGACACAACACCAAAACACGCTCAGTACACAAGAAACACGTAAGCGAGAGTAAAACCTAATTTTCTATTCACATACATTTCAGAAATTCAACCGAAATGTCCTTTGGGGTATTTCGTCAAACACCTATAAACATGGGTTGATACGTGTCCGATATGGACACGTAATGGACTCGAATTCTAGGGTTTGCTAGTCCTACAGCTAGGGTAGGCCTAGGGCATCCTAGAAATGCAATAAAACAGTAATTTCATGGTGTATATTAGGATTTACCTATTGATGTGCAAAGGCTCAAAAATCTCCAATTGAAAGTGGTTCCTCAAGCCACCAAATTCCTTCAAATTGCCCAAACTCTGAAATACCCTTACATAAATGGCAAGAACAGAAAAATTAGAATCTGTAGCAATTGGTTTGGGGGAAAAAGGAGTTGAAATGGATTTTCTATGATTTATTGAAGATGGAGACTTTTCTCTTCCTCAAACTAGCAAATAATTCTAAAGGGAGGCTAGCCCTAATTTCTAGGAGGAATTAAATAGAGGGGGAATCCCTATGTGGCCAGCCATGGGCTGAAATGGGCTAGGGTTAGGTTGCACTAGTGTTGGGTTGGGCTTTTAAGGCTAAAATCACAACTCATGACTTGTGAAACCACAAGCCATTTCCTAATCAAATTAAATCCTAATTTCCCCAAAATAATTCTAATGGGTTTGATGTTACTAACTTGGGTCAAGCTAAGGTTACTTAACCTAACCAAGTAGTCATGACCTAGGTTAGCCTCTAGGACAGTCTCTAAAGTTAACACCAGTCAAAGTCTAAAATAGCACCAAAACAATTATACTAAAAATCACTTAAAATTCTAATAAATATAATTAATACTAACTATCACTAACCATGGTTAGCTAAGACTAGTTATGACTAATCTAGGTTGGGTCCAAACCAAGTTAGGCT
The DNA here is from genome assembly GCA_029216955.1 of Iris pallida. Classification (NCBI taxonomy): domain Eukaryota; kingdom Viridiplantae; phylum Streptophyta; class Magnoliopsida; order Asparagales; family Iridaceae; genus Iris; species Iris pallida. The sequence goes on along the minus strand of JANAVB010022596.1, from coordinate 4,347,995 downwards.
AATCATAATACATGGCAATCAATTAAATAATATTAAAATCACACCATTCTTAATAATGCATTAAATTTCCAAATAATATATATTAAATTCAATTAAATTCAAAATGAAAAAAATACCCTCGAACTGGAAATGATAAATATTCTAATCACATGGCTAGGCTCTAGGTTAAGCTGTCTCTAGTGTTACACTATCAAAACACCAAAATCATAAGTCATGATTTAAAATAGTTTTAAAATAATTTAAAAATTACCAAAAATTATATCATGATTTAAAATATCATTATTAAAAGATTAAAATTATAAAATTTCAAAATTACCCTCATTTGGAAAACTGGGTGTTACAGCCTGAAGCATCACAATACACTGAGAATCTGCCAGTTCCATCTGGAAGCGTGAGAATATGTGCCGTCATCAAGCCTTACTTCAACTTCTTAAAAGAATCCTGGCACTCTGCTGTCCAAGCAAACTGTACCTCCTTGTGGGTCAACTGGGTCAATGGCGCTGAAATTCGAGCAAAGTCTGAAACAAATCGCCGGTAGTAGCCGGCCAATCCAAGAAAACTGCGAACTTCTGCAACTGTACTGGGTACTGGCCATGACTCAATAGCCACGATCTTCTGGGGATCCACTTCTAGTCCTCCTCTGGTGATGATATGCCCCAAGTACGAAATACGATCGAGCCAGAACTCGTATTTACTAAACTTGGAATATAACTGGTGCTCCCTAAGAATCTGAAGAACCACACGGAGATGCTTCTCATGCTCCACTACACTCTTACTGTAGACCAGGATGTCGTCCAAAAATACAATCACGAACTGGTCCAAATACGGCATGAAGATACGATTCATGAGGTCCATGAATACAGCCGGCACATTGGTTGCTCCAAAGGGCATAACAAGAAACTCCGAATGCCCATACCGGGATCTGAAAGCTGTCTTCGGGATGTCCTGCTCTCTGACTCTAATCTGACGGTATCCTGAGCGCAAGTCGATCTTCGAGAATACTGCTGCCCCTTGAGTTGATCAAACAAGTCATCTATCCTCGGGAGAGGGTATCTGTTCTTGATTGTCACTGAGTTCAAGGTACGATAATCTACACATAATCTCGACGTACCATCCTTCTTTTTCACAAGAAGCATCGGGGCTCCCCAAGGCGATCCACTAGCATGAATGAATCCCTTGGTTCTGAGTTCTTCAATCATCTTGTACAATATCTCTAGCTCTGACGGCGCCATCCTGTAGACTCTCTCGGACACTGGGGCTGTCCCGGGAATTAAGTCGATGGTGAACTCGATCTCCCGCTCTGGCGGCATCCCTGGAAGCTCTTCTGGGAAAATATCAGGAAACTCTTCAACTATCCGAGATAATTGTACTGCTGCTACTGCCATCCGCAATACTGGAGGAGAAGGTTCAACTTCGCCTCGGGAGAAGAAAAACTCTGGCTCGTCTGGAATGCTAAAAACAACCATGCCAATGTGGCAGTCTATTCTAGCATATTGGTTCCTTAACCAATCCATCCCTAAGACCACATCATAATCGGCCATCGAGAACTCTATCAATCTAGCAGAAAATTCTCTACCGCTAACTACGATCCGATACGAGGAAAATACTATATCTACTCCCACAAGTCCATTACCAGTAAGTATATTGAGCCTTACTGATAATGACTCGGGCTCCAATCCTACCCGTGTCGCGAATCGTGCAGACATAAATGAATACGATGCACCAGAATCAAATAAAGCTGAAGCTGGAAAGGAGTTGACGAGAATAGTACCTGCCACTACCTCTCCAGGTGCCAATCCTTCCTCTACGGTCATCACCATAACCTGACCGTGCCCTCGGGGTGCTGGTCCCCTCTGCTGAAATTCTCGCTACCTGCTCTGGATCTGGGCTTGGGCTTGTGCATACTGCTGGGGGTGTTGCTGCTGGAATGCCTGGGACTGAGGCGACAAGGGCCTCTGAGGCTGATACTACTGCTGCTGGACTGGTGCTGGTCCTCTCACCGAAGGACTAGAAAGGTTGGATGATGAGGAACTACCCCTATTCGGGCAGGATCCCACCTTATGGTCTGCTGCTCCACAAGCCATGCACAATCCATGCGTCCTGCGATATTCTGCTACCACATGGCCTGGCTTCCCACAATGAGAACATCCCACTGCGGAAGAGTGCTTCTGCTTCTGCTGCTGAAGGTACATCGGGGCAGAATGCTGAACCGACGTCACTGAGGCCACCCGCCTCGGAGCTCCAATAGTCAAGGCCCTAGCTGTCGGGGCTGGTGCTGAAGACTGAATCATCTGGTCGTGAGATCTCTTCCGACCTCCGACCCTATCCACAATCCTCTGGGAGGTATACTCATGCCTCATAGCTGCTCTCAAGACTGCATCAAAAGTCTGATGCTCGAACTACTCAACCGCCAATAAAATCTCAAGATAAAGTTCCTGCTGAAATTGCTGAGCTCTATCATACTCGGTTGCCACCAAGGTGGGAGCAAATCGACTGAGTCTAGAAAACTCGGCCGCATATCCGTCGACCATCCTGCCCATCTGCTTCAGATTGGTGAACCTGGTCTGTAGATCGTACCGAGCTACAGCATCAAAATACTTGGTCTGGAATCTCTCTCTGAATACTGCCCAAGCAATAGGGGCCATTAATCCAACGGCCTGCGCCATCCACCAGCTGCGGGCAAGATCCAACAACTACAGGCGCACTACGGCCACCTTCTCGTTCTCTGGAGTCCTGGCTGCTTCTAGAATCACCTCTGTTTCCTGAAGCCAAGCATCTGCGGCGATCGCATCTTTGCTACCATCAAAGAATGGAGGGTTCAAGCGATTGAAGCTGTTGGCCGCGCTGTTCCCTGGGTGACCGCATCTGGTCAAAGCATCTGTCACTTCCTGGTGCAAGGCATATCCTCGACGATCCTGGGAAGCTATCAAGGTCCTGATGAGACCTACCAAAGTGCCATCATCAGGTTCTGCAGGCTGAACTGGCTGGACTGGTGGCTCTCCTCCAGTAGGCACGACTCTGGAGGCTACTCCCGAATGCTGGGCTTGATCTCCGGGTTGCTGCTGGTCCACGGAAGGTGCTCCGCCTTGCTGATCGGCAGGGCCAGGTACAATACCACTGAAGAAGACGACATAGGGAACAATAAGGAAGGACCAGGACAGATCAACGATACAAGCATGTGATCAGGACAAGAATTCTCAGGGATTCAGAGGATACGAACAGAGATCAAGGACGAGTACTGATTGAGACATCTATTTGGTAAACCCTCACATATCTTGATTTACAAGACCTGCATGGGCCACCACTTAAACCATGTCACGTCCTAGAACCAGAATACTGGAGAGCAGGGACGTACATAGCCAGCTACGTATATTGAAGTGCAACCCACCTCGCTATACGGTCACGGCTGTTTAGATACATGAGGGTTTAACTACAAGCCAACAGTCTCCTATGGTCGTGAACAAGCATATTGTCTCAACCTCAAGCAAGCAATAATAGTTACAAGATGTCAGAGCACCAAATATATAATAGCAAGGCGTCCCATACATTACATATTGGATGATCATGAAGCTAATCGTACAAAATGTTAAGACTAGCAAGAGTTCAGTCATACATAATCAACCCTAGGATCTGTCAATCATGTTACAGCCCGTAGGCAGACAGTAAATAAAGGTGCAACCGAGCTAACAAGTGCTCGTCGGCTAAACGCCTCAAAGAATAATTTTACAATAAAGTGGGAGAACCAAAAGAAATCCACTCGTTGTCAAGGTTACGCCTGGTGGTCACCATCTGGCTGGAAGGTCGGTAGATCCTCTGGTGCTGCTCCTAAATCTGGCCATACAGAACCAGTTGGGTCAGACCCCAGAAAGAGCAAGTGTCACAAAGGAAGCTTCACTTAGGAACTAAAACCAGCAATTAACACAAGGTATAAATAAATTGTAAGAGCTAGAAATAAGAAAAACATACCAGGATGATATATGACGAGATAACCATGGAACTATTCAGATAACCAGGTTACAACCCGTAAACCAAACAAGGATCGGGGTTGTAACCTTTCATCTGAACGGAACTTGGCTTCCCACCATTTATCGACAGTTAACATAAGAAATCAGGACATGTAACAATCTTGTACATGATCAAGATAAGACTAGACTGGTTGTTCCATCCAATCAATCACGGCCAAATAATGAGTACGACTTGATAGTTTAACTAACTAGGATTATCACAGGCCTAGTTACTAACAAGATGCAGCAAAATTATTCCACAGCTACAAGCCATGCAGACCATCCAGGTTACCCAGGTCGAATATTAAGGATTGAATTCAGGTGGATACATCGTCCAGGAAACGTATGTACCCTTAAGTAGCTTGAAGGGTGCAACACATGACAGTGTGCTGGAAATGTGCCCTACTCGACGGCAGGCTACAGATCCCAGGTGCGCCCAGGTAACAGGATCGCCTATAGCTGGAAAATTTCTTCATGACTACTGTGTTATTCTAGTTATTAGCCTTAGTCTATTTCAGTAGGTACTCCTGACCGTGGTACTCAGGAGTCCCTTCCTAAACATGATGCAAGACATGACTGGTTTATTTGTACAAGTATAATCGCCCACGGTGTCCAGGTTATTTATACTGGTCATGTCGTGTCATGGAGCCGTCGCAACAGCTTATCAAGATAAATCATGTCAGGTTACTTGTTAGGAGTGTGCCACGGCGGGCCACTATCATGTCATGTTACTTGTCAGGAGTGCACCACTACGGGTCACTGTCGTGTTCATGGTACAAGTGTATGATAACACAGTATAAGCATTCTATCAAGAGACCCAACTTACAGTGAGGTTCACATGGCATGAGTTAACAATAAAATAATAAAAATAATAAAAATCAAATAACAAGGGCAAGGTTCGGGGAGGAGCCATACGGCTCAGAGGAATGATCCTATGCGACTGGATGGGTGCGATTTCATGCGGCCCAAAATTTGAGCTCATGCGGCTCAGGGCGGATAAGCCTATGCGGCTGGGGAGAGAGAAGTCCATACGGCTGGGGAAAAAATCCATGCGGCTCGCGGGGATGGGGCATATGCGGCTGGCGGGGAGCACTCTTGCGACAGGGTCGGACAGAGGTCCACGCGGCCAGAAGGAGATGGGTCACATACGGCTCAATTCGGTCCGGGTCATGCGGCCGGGTCCAAGTAGTGCCATGCGGCTCGGTCCCATGCGGCTGGGATGAGTCCTATGCGGCTGCAGGGAGATGGGTGCATATGCGACTGACGGGGCAGAGCACATGCGGCTGGGGAATGAGTTGGACCCCATGCGGCTGGGAGTGACTGGGGGCTTATGCGGCCAGGGGAATTTCAGGCGTATGCGGTTCCGAGAAGTTCAGGCATATGCGGCTCGAATCAAGTCCATGCGGCTCAAATGAGGGAAAACTTATGCGGCTGGAGTTCGTCCTAGTCATGCGGCTGAAATGCCATGCTGCCTTTATGCGGCTAAGTTGGTGCATGCGGCTAGAAATAGAACTTGCCGCATAAGGCTATGCGGCTAAGTTCATGCTGCAGGAAACTGTGTGCGGCTGGAACTGTTCTTCTTCTCCAAGTTTTCGAGAAGAAGAGCACCATGAAGCCATGCTTCCAAGCTCCATAAAACCTTCATCCAGAGTCCAAATCTGAACTTCCATAGGTCAAATTGGGGCAGAATAAAATTCTCTACAATATGGAACCATCAAAACTTAAAAATAACAAGATTAAATAGATCAAAACCCAAAAAATTTAAAAATGACATAAACTTAGATCTACATGCAATGAGCCATGGAAATTAGAAATGCCAAGTACTAAAGTGTTTTAGAATGCTGTGAAGAAGAGAATGGAACAATAAAATTTGGGTTCCTCCATGAAGCAAGATGCACTTGCCTAAGCTCTCTCTCTCTCTCTCTCTCACAGGTTGGTGAGGAGTTAATGAAGGAAGAAGAAGATTAATGAGGAGAGAGGAAGGAGAGGGGGTTAATAAATGGGGATGGTGGTGGTAGGTAGGTGGGTTGGTTCTCAACCAAAACCGAACCAAGCCTAACCAATACAAGCCAAACCAAACCAAGATGAACCATGGCCAAGCAAATAAAAATACCCAATAAACCAAGCAAGGAGACATGCAATACAAGATAAAATACGTACACGTATTCCAAAATACTTAATACGAACTATAGGCATTACATAGATTAAGTGGGCTTGCTGGTGGTAATCCACGTGCAAGTTCTTACATTGAAACAAAGTAGTCTAAGTTAACTAAACAATTGAATAGTTGAGAGAACATGGTCGTTATAACAAAACCCTTCGAGTATAACACAACTGACTGGTTGAGTAGATAGGATATCCAAGTGAGAATGATTATCTGCACAAAGCGTGGTCATAACGTATCTTTGCAAGCGGGCCGGAACGCGTCGTAGAATTTGAGGCTGGGACACACCCTTGACCCTGAATGTTTACGTGAATCACGTTATGTTGTTATATATGAATTGTTGACTAACTTGGTTTACTTCGGACAGGGAAGGCCGGACGGTAAGTATGGGTAAGTCATGTATGCATTTCCATACGACACTCGAAAATGATAACACGAGATAGGCTTCAACGATATGCCATGAAACTGACCCTAAGGAAAGATTAGCAAGACAATGAAAGATAGACAGTGCACAAAAGTAAATCGAACGTGTATGGTAATGATAGCATTGTAGGCGAGCTAGCCTCCCCACTAGTGCATAACAATGTACTGATAACCCCACAGTTTGATTGTAGGGTGCAGGAGACGTCGTCGGGTGCGGAGCTTCTCTCGAACGTGCTAAGGCACGGAGCAAACTCTGCAGCCTTGGGGAGTCGCAAGGAGCTGAAGCACCATATACAGGACATAATGTATCGGAATATCGCTATGAATCATTCCATCTTGTAAGCCACTTGGCACGCCTTTTATGTTTCAGAGAGAGAGAGAGCTTGAGCGACTTGTAATCTCGGCATAGCACCGCTTGTAAACTTCTTGAATATCAACAAAGAGATTGAATTTGTTCCAACTTGTGTCCATTTACTTTCCGCTGCAAATAGGGACACTCTGCGCGACTCTGTGGCCTAGCTCAAATCGGCCGTTTCTGGACTTGGCCTTGTACGAGAGTAACTTAATCTCGTACGACATCATGCCTTAGCGAGGACGATCGCTCCTACGGGAGCGGGGCGTGACAAAAACCGTACATGAAATGTGGACGCCTTGTTGGCGCTAAAGATTAGAACCCTCGAAAGAAAAAAGGTACAAGTTATTACTCCCGAAGAGAAAATAGTTTCAAAATATGAAAGCACTATAGAAAATTTGACTGATCAGTCTAAAGTAACTCCTGAAGAGGCACATGATAATGAACATATTTCAGAAGAGATCTCTTTGAATTATATGCGTACAAAGGAAAGCTGGGATCGAAAGAAAATTACTATAGACAATATCTTTGCTTATAATGTCGCACTTGATATTGTAAGTGAGGATCCTGAACCAAAATCTATTGAACAATGTCGACATAGAAATGATTGGCCAAAATGGAAAGATACGATACAAGCTGAATTAAAATCCTTAGAAAATTGTAAAGTATTTGGACCAGTAGTCCAAACCCCTGAAGGTATAAAACCTATTGGATACAAATGGGTATTTGTAAGAAAACGAAACGAGAAAAATAAAATTGTGAGATACAAGGCACGACTTGTTGTACAAATTTTTTTACAGAGACCTGGAGTCGATTATGATGAAACATATTCCCCTGTGATCGATGCAATCACATTACGATATTTGATTAGCTTAGCAGTCACAGAAAAACTTGATATGCGGTTTATAGATATTGTTACCGCATATTTGTATGGGTCATTGGATAATAACATTTATATGAAGATCCCAGAAGGATTCAAATTGCCTGAAGCAAATAACCAAAGATCTCATGGGTTATACTCAATCAAATTACAACGATCCCTATACGGATTAAAACAATCTGGAAGAATGTGGTATAATCGCCTTAGCGAGTACCTTGTTAGAGAAGGATATATAAACAATCCAATTTGTCCATGTGTCTTCATTAAGAGATCAAAAAATGGATTCTCAGTTATTGCAGTTTATGTTGATGACTTAAATCTTGTCGAAACTTCCGAAGAGCTCACAGAAACTGCTAACTATCTAATGAAAGAATTTGAGATAAAAAAATCTCGAAAAGACAAAATTTTGTCTCGGCCTGCAGATCTAGCATTTATCAAATAGAATTTTTATCCATCAATCTACCTATGTAGAAATTTTTTTGAAAAGATTTTATATGGATAAATCTCATCCACTGAGTAGCCCCATGGTTGTTCGATCTTTAGATGTAAAAAAAGATCCATTCCGTCCTCGAGAGGATAATGAAGAATTATTAGGTCCAGAAGTACCATATCTTAGTGCTATTGGAGCTTTGATGTATCTTCCAAATTGTACAAGACCTGATATAGCATTCTCAGTAAACTTACTGGCAAGATATAGCTCAGCACCAACAAAACGACATTGGAATGGTGTTAAACATATATTACGTTATCTTCGTGGAACAACCGATATGGGCTTATTTTACTCAAAAAATTTAGAATCATAAGTTACGGGTTATGCTGATGCTGGTTATCTATATGACCCACATAAAGGAAGATCTCAGAGTGGATATGTGTTTACTTGTGGTGGTGCTGCAATATCATGGCGCTCAATGAAACAAACATTAGCAGCAACTTCTTCTAATCACTCAGAAATTTTGGCCTTGCATGAAGCAAGTTGAGACTGCATATAGTTAAGAACGATGACTCAGTATATCCGAGAATCATGTGGGTTATCTTCAACAAAGAATACTGAGACAATATTGTATGAAGAGCTGCTTGTATTGCACAAATCAGAAATGGCTACATCAAAGGCTACAGAACGAAGCATATATCACCGAAATTTTTCTACACTCACGAGCTACAGAAGAATGATGACATTGACGTTTGGCAGATACAATCAAGCAAAATTTTTGCAGATTTATTCACTAAAGCATTACCAACCACAACATTCAGAAAGATGATTCAGAATATTTGGATGCGTCAGCTAAAGGATCTCTTGCCAGCATCAGGGGGAACGTGATCATTTATTCTCAAACTGTACTCTTTTTTCTTCGACCAAGTTTTTATCCCATTGAATTTTTCTTGGCAAGGTTTTAATGAGGTAGTTTATCACGCTTACTCATTTTATATGGATATGTACTCTTTTTTCTTCGTTCAAGTTTTTATCCCATTGGATTTTTTCTTGACAAGATTTTAACGAGGCATATTCCATACATATGGACATCCAAGGAGGAGTGTTGTAAATGGATGTTCATTGGTTTCTATAACCTATGGCTTTTAGGTTCATAACATATGTAACATATGCCCTTTGGTTTCATAACCTATGAAACGTTTGTCCATTGACATGACAATATAAGCCTATATAAAGGCCATATTTGATGAATGATATACACAACTTTCTTTTCCATTTTCTCTTGTTGCTCTCTCTAGTTTATAACAATTTGGACGGTAATACCCTCACTTTCTTTCAAACTGTCTTCCCAATAACAACAGCTGAAATAATTAAGTAACATAGCATCATGAAATTACTGAAAGTATATAATTTGTAAAAAGTAAACAAATTAAATTAAAATTCTCATTCATGTCTGAAACTCGACATGGAAATAAAAAAAATTAAATTTCTGCTGCATATTCTCAACTTAACCGAACATGGTATGAGAAAGTTGAATTCATTTTCCATGAAAAAAGCAATGGAAAGTGGATTCCTCGGAATATCAAACCTTCATCTAAACACCACCTAAGTTATGTTGAGTATTATTTATTAATTTTTTGTTAAATTAGAGTATATCTATGGTTAATTATTGTGTTTGAGAATTTAAAATTTAAACCTAATCATCTTGGTTTGTTACTTTTTCGTGTTGTATCAAAATCACGTCAATAATTATCATAAAATGAACTGTGTTGCTCCTTTGGACAATATTTGTAGACAGTGAATGCATAAGATTATATATCTGAGGTAAGTAATTTAATTATAACATAAATTCTCTATTGGAGCCTCGTAGAACTATTTATTGGAAGCAAGAGATTTACCTATCCCTAAAGAAGGATCAAGCAACAACTAATTTTTATAATATTTTTATAATTTAATTTCTTACTTTACCACTGAATATCACATCATTTAGCCATACACAGAGAGGAATAGTCCAATAACGTCAGGTGCACGAGATAGCAAAGTGGGAGAAAAAACTAAGAATGAGGGTAGCGAAAGAGACTTATTATATACTACGTGATATTTAATTGAAAAATTGATTTTTTTTTTATTTTTTTTTTGAAATAAAACTTCATTAATAGTTAACTGGAAACAGAACTCATATCTTGGTGGATATGAGATAAAATACATTGAGGAATATCTTCATACAAAGATATCAGATTTGAATGAGAATTAAGAAGAGCATCAGTCGCAAGATTATGTGCACAAATATTGGCACTCCTTCTGATATAGGAGAAGGAAATGCCAAGTCCAGATAGTGAAGCAAATCTTGCATCTTCGATGGTGTGTCGCACTCTCCATAGGGGGACTGCTCCTTTGGCATTGATTGAGTCAATAATAGCTTTACAGTCTCCTTCAATAGTAACATGATTGAGTTTTGTATTGGTACATATGTCCAATGCCAGCCTGATTCCCAGTGCTTCAGATTCTAAAGGGCTGCCTCCTTCTTCAAATTTGGATAGAGCTTTCACAAAAGAACCATTGGAAGCACGTAGGATAGCAGCAGCGGACATCTTTCCATCCACATATGCCCCATCGAAGTTGATCTTCTATGTAGATGAGCTAGGTGCTGTCCAATGTGTTCGGTTGTGATTGTTGGTTTGAGAGTCTTCAATGCTGATATATTCATTGTTTGATAGCTCATATCTCTCCCTCAAGTTGGTAGCCTCTTCATGTATACTTCTGTCATTGATTGGACGATGTTCAAAATTTGCTTTGTTTTGATGTTTCCATATGAACCACATATGGTAGGAACAAGTTGTCACTTTATCACGATCCCCTTCCTTGAGCAGATCATTAACAAATTTTTGAACTGTTGTAGTGTTTTGAATTTGATGGAATAGCAAAGGAAGATGTTGCCATGATGAACCTGAAATTGGACAATAAAGGATTAGATGATCAAGAGTTTATGTACCTTACATAGTGGACAGATTTCATCAATGTGTCTGAGCCGTCTATTGATGTTAGCATTTGTAGGTAGAGAGTTAGTGATGACTCTCTAGATGAATAATAGAACTCCTGGACATATATGATTGAGAGACCAAAGCTTGCGCCATTCCTTAAATAATTGATGTTAGTTCAGGTCATATTTAATTAGTGCAAATTAGAATAATTCAAAATAACATGTTCACCAAATCCTTATAATATCTCAGGCATCATATATCACAATTACACGCAAACTAGACACATGATTATAAAAAAAGGGTTTATTTAGTTTTAGGGCCTTGTATAATATTTGAAATTTGTATTCAGATTTTCGTATTGTCCAGAAGTGGATTTGTGTGGCTGGAACTTACCATCCAAAATAGAGATCTAAAGTCAAATTTCGAATATTATACGAGATCCTAAAACTAAATACAAATTTTGAATATTATGGAGACCTAACGAGATCTAGTGGTCACCCCAATTCAACAGTCAGGACGAGACCCAGATCTTATTGTGGAAAATACAAAAAACTAAATACAAAATTTAAATATTATAAGAGACCATAAAACTAAATAACCCTTAAAAAATCTAACTAAATAGGTGAAGAAACTATAGAATCTGAAATCATCGATCCCAACCACCGGCAGATCTAAGTAGAGGGCTGGGGTGGGCAGCCCATCCCAATTTTTTTTTTTTTCATGTGTAAATTTTTTTTTTTTTGTGGTAATTTTATGTGAGTCTGTTTATATCTAGTTCACCCTAAGACACACTAGTTCATTCCAGTTCGAATTTTTGATTCCGTTCGATCCCAACTATCAACTGGTCAATATAGACCAACCTCAGTTCTCGTCTCACAACAGTCATAACGAATGGTATATATAAATGCACTCAGTTTCTCTGTATTGTCTGTCTAGTCTTGTGTGTGCATCATAGTGCCAATTTTAAACGAAACATACATACAGCGAGAACTATAAGGAAAGGGAAGGGTTATCAATTTTCCAACATTTATTCACTGAAGACTTACTTACCAACGTCAAGACAAACGATCGAAGACTTACTTACCAACGTCAAGACAAACGATCGAGTTCATGGTTCCCACGTCAATGGCAAGCATGCAATTTGATCATAGTTTCACGTAGGGTTGCTGTTGCGTGTGTCGTACTTCAAACCCACAAGTGACAAAGAAGACTTTGTACATCTTTTCCTCACGCTTGAAAGAGATCTTGTTGTACATTTAGACGATAGAGACAGACAAATATGTCTTCTTCTTCAGGCTTTGAAATGGGAGTGGAGCGACCTTTAAGGACAAAAAAAGAATAAAGATTAAGATTATAATATTCTAGCTCTTATTTTGCTTTGTACAAATATTATCATCCATCGTTAACATTCAAATCGTTTTTTTTTTCTTAAGAAAGTTGCATATTGTTTGAACACTTTTTTTAGAGTGGTTGTTTAACGACTAATATTATTTGTACCTCCAAATCGTTTCTCTTTATATGACAGCTGACGTGACATATATTAAATAATGTTATGTGTCATCTGACATAGCAGATGACATGGCATATTTTAACCCAAAAAAATTAATTATCCAATTTATTTCATGTTAATATTAATATTAATGCTATTAATTTTAATATTATTGTTAATGTTAATGTTAACTTCAATAATAATTTTAATGCTAATATTAATTTTAATTTTAATTTCAATGTTAATTTTAATTTAAAATTTAAAATTTACATGTCAGATGTCACATCAACATGCAATATCAGCTGTCACGTAAAAAAGAATAATTTGGAGGAACAAATAGCATTATTCTTGTTTAACCATCTATGTTGATACCATACTCGCAGTCACAATATATAGTCTAATATGAGAAAGCCTTGTCATAAGATCCATAAAATCTAGATGGTTCGATTAGAACGTATATCTACAAATTTTCCATACTTTGCTTAGACTTTGACACAAAAGTATAGGTATTAGAAATGATATATTTTTAATAAGAAGAATCGGAGCGGAAGAATTTAGGGGCTCGAAATTGGAATGAGTAATTCGAAACTTTCAAGTTGTGACAATTTCTGCCATAGGCGACGAATCAACGATCCTACGTTATCACTAAAGCTAGCGACGGTAAAGAATCACTATCCCATGTATTTCGCCACTATTTCATGTTGTATTCGTCACAAATCTGATGGGAAATTGTTGCTATTAGAGCATCATTAGTAGTTGGGACTCTCAAATTACAATTTGGGGTCCAAAATTTCAACAAAAAAATAAATAAATGTAGAATGGGTTAGATTTGTGTGAGAATAGTAATAAATGATAAAGTGAGCTCCGGTCCCAAAGATTGTGTGGTCAAAAATTAATGTAGGAAAAAAAATATATATATAATATAGAAAGTTTGGCTCCAAATTGGGACTTACTATACTACAAAACGAGTTCTTACAATCTAGAATCTAGAAATTAGGAGACCCAACCCTTAGCACCTATGGGTGGGATGAGACCGAAATTGTAGAAATTGAAATTAGAGACGAGACTTATTATTCTATAAAATGAGCTTCTACATTCTAAATCTAGAATCTAGAAAATAGGATGGACCTTACTAATGATGCTCTTAGTAACAATTGTGAATCAATCATTGTCCTCTGCTAATTTTCAGTATTTTAGTAGTGTGTGATTTATAACTTGGACATATCGTGGCTACAACATTGAGTTTTTAGCATAGGCTGAAGTATTCTCTTTGACATGGTGTCTATGTCGTGGAAGTCAATGTTTAAGACTACCATCTCTACTTCATTTCTTCTCATGGGATCCTCATTGACTTTCATTATCACCTTGACAAACTTTTTTGTCTTCTATGGAATTTTGCATTTCCTTCTTTTCTACAGCTGAAAAGACTTGTCAGTTTTTCTTGGGTGATTAGAGCATCTCCAACCCTATTGTCTTGTTAAGTATTGTGAGTCTTAGGTGGCTCCTATGTGGCATGAGCCACAAGACAATGTCTTGTTTATGTGGCAAAATTATATCTCAAAAGACAATGAGATAGAAAAACTCTTCAATGCAAAAGTATTGAGAAGACAACAAAAAGTATTTTTTCCAACTTCCAAGACAACTTTTAAGACAACTACTCATCTTCTTTCTTTTTTCTAATATTTTTTATTCATAATTGATGACATGGAAGAGAAGACATTGTCAAGTGCATTGTCTAGAACAAGACAATCAACTTCACAATGTCTTCTTTAATTTTTGCCACATAAGCTTCACAATTGATTTGACAATTGCATTGGAGAAGAACTTTTGAATAAAATTTTGTCATTCCTATGTGGCATTAACTTTTTTCCAAAGTTACAATAGGGTTGGAGATGCTCTTAGCCTTTAAATACCCTACTTTCTCGCAACATATTTTTAGATTTGGTTTATATTAACATGTGTTCTAAGATATATAATAACACATCGATAAATGTATATTTTGTATAAATACTTCTATTAAGACATTAAATAAAATAATATTTTTACTTAATAAAAATGTAAATTGTACATTTATCAATATATTGATAAAAATACATATAATAAAATGTACATTTATCAATATACTGATAAAAGTACATATATAAAATATATATTTATCGATGTGTTATCATGTGTTCACATACTTATATATTCTTGTATCATTGTATGTTTAAATGAACATGAGTTTTTGGACACCTAGAGTCAAACTTACCTACCGTTAAACTTCTCTCGTAACTTCATACAAAGTATATGACGCGTTAACCTTCTCTCATAATTGAACTAAAAATTAGTACGAAGCTGTTCTTAAAAAAAAAAAACCTAAAAATATTAGCATATTCCGGTATGTCTAAAAGTATCAAGTGCAAAGCAAGTAATTAGCACGCAACTGTTAAAAAAAAAAAAAAAAAAAGTTTTGTACCAAGGGTGGAGCCACCCTTGGGCTGGGGTGGGAGCCCACCCCAAAATTTTTTTTTCTATATGTTTTTCTTCTTCTTTTTTGCCATATGAGTCATCCACACTCCAGCCGATCTCAACCCATCCCAGTCCACCTCGACTCGAATTTCTGGTTCCGCTCTTGGTCTGTACATAGCTCTTATTTTTTTTTCGGGCTTCTTTGTCACACCAAGATCTCAACCCATCCCGACCCACATATATATATATATATATATATATATATATATATATATATATATATATATATATATATATATATATATATATGATCCGGATCCAAAACCTCTTCCGCGGAGTCCCGCGGGAGCCTCACTGTCCTCGACCGTTGGATTGAACGGGCGCGCACGGGAGCCCCACGCGGACCCCCGATCAGATGGTGCATGGGAGGGGGGGCTTTGGCGGGGCTCCCCGGGAGGAACTTTTGATCTTCAAAGAAAGACCCTGCGAATCAATTAACCAAAATAAAAACTTAATTATATGTGAATTGAAATTATTATAACTAGCAATTATAAATTGATAATTGATATATTAGTTACTTGGAAAGAAAAAAAAATATACAATCCACAGTTATAATTAAAAAAAGACAAAACATATAAGAAACCTAAACTATAAAAGGTACACCAAAGAATGTCAAACAAGCGAGATCGTTATTAGAACAAGGTTGCAAATAAAAGAGACCTACAATTTTAAAAGAGATATTTTAGAATATTCAAAATATAGAAAATTAAATATACCTCCATTACTTTTTTTTAAAAAAAAACTAGCAAATACATTCATTCCTTTATATGAAACAAATAAAATTTTAATATATACCTCCAGTATTAAACCAAAATTTTGGTTGATTTACAAAAGAATGTAAACATTTGCTAGTTTTTAAAAATAGTGAAGGTATAAGCCAGTTTCTATATTTTGAATGAAGACATTTGCTAAAATATCCTATTTTAATATCCCAATACACAAAAGAATCCAATAAATTTTAGAGGTTACACCTAAGAAGAATATTGAAATTAACTCGTCTTCTTTAACCTAGGGATATTAAAAAACCGAGCTTTGATAGAGCACCATGTTGAGCTCATGCTCTACAATGAAAAGTAGAGCTTGAAGCTTTATACCAACCTAAAATCTAGGCTCAAGCTCGGCTCTATAATTTTTGGTAGAATCCGAGCCACTTGTTTAAATTATTTTTTATGGGCTCGAGCTCGGCTTGCTAGCCACTCGTTTAAATTGGAAAGCATAGTGACTTTGCATTATCGATAAGAACTACAAATTGATCTAGTTTATGAGCCTGAGTTTTGAAGCCAAAATGTAAATGTAGCTCAGTGTGTTTAATATTAAATTAAAAGTCATTATGAGCTAAAAACTAAATTGAAAATGTTTATTAATATAATACTATATTTTTTTACATAAATATATAAACAAATACTAGTCAGTTCGAGCTGAAGCAGCCGAATACCTTTAAGTTTGTGCATGTCATCTAACAAGCCTATTTGTAACCCAGGGTGATGCTCTGTCTCAAAAAGCTCCAGTCACAACCGTGTTAGCAAGGTCACAAATAACTTCTTCCGAACACGTACTTCTAGTTCTATGGGTATCGGAACGTTTTGTTCAAGTTTTGAAGGCTTGAATATATATTTTGGATTTCTTACCTATGTTTGTATATCTAGAATTAAAAATTGGGAGAAATACAAGGGATGTTACATTTCTATTGTTGTAAGAAAATAAAATCCAATGTCCCTCTTGGAAATAGTTTTGTTTTTATGGAAATATTGTTTGAATATTTTGTTTGGACGGTAATACATTTATTTTACTTTCAAAATTTTGGCATATATCACAAACATGTTAATTTAGGTAATAGGAGCATATGAAATTAATAAAAGGATATTTATGAAAATTTAAACAAATTAATATTGTTATTACTGTCTGAACCAAACATTTGAATGAAATTTTTTTTTTTTCCAGACTATATATTCCCTACCTAACGAAACATGGATATGAAAATGTTGAATTATTTTCCAATAGAAAACGAATGGAAAGTGGATTCCTAAAAATACAAAAGCTTCGTCCAAACGTGGATGTTTTGTTACTTTGAACCAATAGAACTGGAGAACCAAAGAACCAAAGATCGAACATACTTAATTATATAATGGGTCCTATAATAAATCCTGCAAGTTCTTGCTCCCTCTTGATTGATCGACTTGTTGTGTTGGTTTAGGAAAAAATTGAGCTTGAAATTCAATTCAAAGAACTCAGACATTGACTCTCATATAGATTATGGGGTAAAGTGCAAAAAATCCCTCGTTAGATGTATACATTTTGTACAGAAAGACCTTTTAGTCAATTTTAGCAGTTAAAGACCCCCGCAATTAGTGACTTGCTAGGAATAAGACCTTCCGTCTGAGAGCCGTTGGAAACAGCCGTTACTTTCCAAATTTTTTGAAAACTTTTAATGAAACACCCAAAATACCCTTTGTATTTGATCTATTTAAGGCTGAGGATGTTTGGGGCTTGGGAGAAATGAACAGCCGGGGCTTCCACATTAGCTTGTCGTCATCGCCACAGTTTCTTGGGGGTTGTACAGAAGCCTTAATTTGTTTTTTTTCCTGATTTTTTCAGTTCTTCTATTTTTTCTAATTTATTTTCAAAGTAATTTGTTCTTTTTTCTAAAAATTTTCCGAACAGATTAATCCAAAGTCGAAGTTATGGCTTCTAGCTCGCAATCTTCGTTCTCACGACATTCAAGTAGAAATCGAAGAAAATTTATTTACTGCCATTGTGGATCAATTAGTCCATTGAAGACTTCGTGGACGCAAGCAAACCCTGGAAGAAGATTCTATGGGTGTGCAAATTTTCCAACAAGTTCTTGTGGATTTCTACTATGGGAGGATGATAAACTTCCAGCGTACTATCAGACTCTAATGTGGAATTTAATGAAAGAATTGAAGGAGCATCGAAGCCAACGTTTAATTTATTCTAGAGAATCGACAGTGGCGATGACGACAAGTGAACGAAGACCATACTTCAACATGCATATTTTGCAATTTGTTTTTGGTTTTGTAACGTGCATAGTTATGTTTAAAAATTTTGTATGACGATTGCAATTGTTGAATGAAGTAATCTATGTGGAAAAAATGTTGGTGACATTGTTAGCATACTTCAGTGGCATAAACTGAACCTGAGAGTTCATATAAAATGAAGAGAGTTCATATAAACTGCAGTAAACTGCAGAAAGTGAAGAAAAGTATACATCTTAAGCAGAAAGTGAAGAAAAGTAAACTGCAGTAAACATTCAGACCACATCCAAACTGCAGATAAAAGTATACATTTTAAGCACATGATCTTCAACACATCTTCAACACATAAAGTATACATTCAACACATAAAGTATACATTCAGACACATCTTCAACACATTTTAAGCACATAAATCTTTCAACAAAGAAGAAAATCTTACATTCAGACCACATCCAAAATGCAGATAAAAGTATACATTTTAAGCACATCCAAACAGCAGATAAAGTATCCAAACTGCAGATAAACAAATATGCAACATCTTCAACACATCTTAAGCACATCCATACATTCAGACCAACATTTTAAGCATCCAAACTGCAGATAAAAGTATCCAAACTGCAGATAAAAGTATATATTTTAAGCACATCCATATATTCAGACCAACATCTTCAACACATAAAGTATCCAAACCGCAGATAAAGTATACATTCAGACCAACAAAAATCTTCAACACATAAAGTATACATTCAGACCAACATCTTCAACACATAAAGTTTCTCCATTGCATTTCTTCATTGCGTTTCTTCACTGGCAGATAAAGTACTTCATTACAACAGAGCAAAATAGGCACAATAATCCTTCGAACGATTAGCACATCCACAGAGCAAAATAGATGCTTGTATACTGCAGGGAAGAAAGGCAGAGTTATAATTGTTGAAATGAAGTAAAAGTTGAAAATTAAATGATGAAATGAATAAGTAGGAACCTGTAGCATGACAAAACGAGGTAGGGACTGCAGCCTGACAAAATGAGATAGGGACAGTGGCTCAGAGGAGTTAGTGAGGTAGGGACAGTGGCTTAGCAGAGCAAAATAGAGCTGAACACATACATAAGCATAGCACCCCACAGAGTAACAAAATAGAGCAGTTCACACAAAATATGTGTCTCACACAAACAGAGCACCAGAGCCCCACAAAATAGAGCAGTTCACACAAACAGAGCCCCACCCACAGAGCCTTATACTCACATAACTCTAAATCATCATTGCCAACTTTCAGAAAGGGTCACCAAAATGATAAAGACCCTTCACTTGTCTACAACCTACGAAAAGATGAGTAACAAATAATTAAAATGCACAATGTAGTATAGACAAAGAATAGTAGAAAGACAAACAGATGCTGACCTTCAGGAATTGGGG
Organism: Iris pallida; assembly: GCA_029216955.1. Classification (NCBI taxonomy): domain Eukaryota; kingdom Viridiplantae; phylum Streptophyta; class Magnoliopsida; order Asparagales; family Iridaceae; genus Iris; species Iris pallida. The sequence goes on along the minus strand of JANAVB010022596.1, from coordinate 4,328,351 downwards.
GTTGGATCACCATGACAAATATGTAGGGTGGCAAAATAACAGTTAACTAATAGCTAACTAATAAGCTAACCTATTAGTTAACTAAAAGCTAACTAATAGTAACAGTTAACTAAAACCTAACTAATAGTAACAGTTAACTAAAACCTAACTAACAGTTAACTAAAAGCTAAATAACAGTAGAAGTGGATATACCTGTTTGCAAGAAATGTAGAAGTGGCTTGTTTGTTGCTGTCCACCTCACCACAATTTTTTGCATGTGCAGACTGGAATTTTTTAACTACAAAGTATCCATTTTCACCTACAACACTTCCATGAATCCTTCACTCACATCCTTCAGTTGAACATATAGCTGTGATCCTCCTTCTTTCATTGTGTACAAACTTCAGATTGTACTTGTTCTTGATGGCATGGAGCCTCAGAGCACTCCTGAATTCTTCATGTGTAGCAAAACGTTTTCCTACATGAACATCCACATTTTTATCCCTCAATAAACTTTTTTTAGTCACAACAGGATCTGAAGAACCCAACTCAAAATCTTCATACCCCCAACTGTCTTCTCAGGACTGCACACTGCCCAACTCATCACTGGGATTATACTCATACTCTTGGTCAATGTCTTCATCAGGTAAAAAACTACTATAGTCAATACTTACTTGTTCTTCAGCCACTTGTTCTTCAGCCACTTCTTCTTCACCCACTTGTTCTTCACCCACCGCCATATGTTCTTCACCCACTTGTTGAACAGCCACATGTTCTTCAGACACTTGTTGGACAGCCACATGTTCTTCACCCACTGCTTGAACAGACACATATTCTTCATCCACATGTTCAAGTGGTACACCAGTCAAGTTAATGCTTGCCCAATAATCATCATCCATCTTCATTTCCATCTCTATAGCTGTTTCACTAAAATCAGTAATATGTGTCTCATAATCATTGTAATCAATGAGTGACTCATTGAGCTTCCCTAATACATAAAATTTGAGAAGACATGGCTCTAGAAACTTTGCAAAGCAGCTCATTATATCATTGTCACCCAATAATTGTGTCTTCCTTCCATCCACAGGGTCATAGAAGTAAGCTTCACAGGGAGCCTGCTGTAATGCCCCGCTCCGCACGACGCATTACGCTGAAGCGTTGACTCAACGAGTCACATTGACGTAAGGAAAGGTATCGATGCAAAACGATACGAGAGCTAAGTTGTCCCGAGCAACGCATCGAACTAAGACGATGCGAAGAGTTGCCTTGTCCCGAAGAATGTATCGAATGAATCGATGCGAAGCGCCGCGTTGCCCCGAAGGATGAGTGCGTTAAATCGGCTCGAAGATTCTAAGAAATCGAATCGACCAAGGCGCAAATCCAAATTGATGCAAGTATTGACTTTAGTTGGTTTCGTGTGCAGGTTATACTTTGACGGGAAAATATTAGAGGTCGATCTTTTGCAATATTAAGTAAGAGGTCCGCGAAATCAAATCGTCGTCTTACGACGGGCTAAGACTTGGGCATGCTAAGGCGAATTGGGCGTATAACTCAACGAAGCACGAAGTGCTCAAATGGCTAAGTCAGGAGAGTGGCCGTGCAACAAAGTTAGGGAATCGAGCCACATCGGCTCGGCGAAACGACAAGGCGTATCGACTCAAGGTGGGAGGATTGACTTCTTTTTACTCCTTCATTCGATAAGTCAAATATATCATTGTATGCTAAGTTAACCTATCGACGCCACGGGCGTGGCCGATCGGAGATAAAATCATAATATGAGTCGAACACTAAGTTAGAACAATTGAAATGAAACGTGCATCAATATGCACGAGTCGCTATAGGACATTGGATATCGCTAAGGCGAGCGCCTCGGTGCGCAAGCCGTAAGAACATGGGATAACTGTAATCGGCGAGTGCCTTAGTGCACGAACCATACCGTGCCTTTGCTGTACGAGTTTAGACGGCTAGAACATTGAAAGACAATAGCGAGCGCCCTAGCGCGCAAGTCCCGAACATTGAATGCTAAGTTATAGAACATGGATATACGGTCGAAACGTGCCTACGTGCACGGGATAATAAAAGATGGCTTCGTTGCGAGAGAATACAGTTGTGGCGTGAATATGGCAGAACTGTCAGATATGACATGGTGCCTCGAAAGGTGTTCAAGACCTTCGGGTCGTTCGTTGACGAGCATTGAGTTGAGGCACGATGCCTTTGAATCATTGAAACGAAGTATGAAATGTAAGAACACAAAAAGTTAACGAAAGAGACGCGAGATGATAAGGTCTGAGTCTTGGACTCAAGGCTATGCTTGGTTGTTTGAATGATAGTTCGTTGCATGGTCGAATGGGATGGACTTGAGATAATTGCGATGATATCTTCCGTGCACGGAACGTTCCCTCCGAACGGGCGCACCGGGGCACCGGGACTGTTCGGCCTAGGAGGGATGATAATCTTTGATAGGCGCACATCTGCGAATGTCCGATTAGCACTCGGTCGTAAATGTGAGAAGCCGCAAATGATGGTAGGCACGCGATAAGTTTCGGTTGTTGGGATTGCAACCCAACCCGTGAAACGCCGGGCTACCCAAATTCGATTTGAGAGAGAACCTGAGTGTTGTAGCCAATCTGGCATATGTTGTTAGGCTATCAAAAGCCTTTGTAATCTCAGTTTCGGATATCAATAAAGAGAAATTGTTTCGTATTACTCTGTTTTCTTTCGTTGTTAATATCAAATCAAAAAGATAACCATTTGAGAACTTGTCATCTTGCCTTGCACGAGCGCAACTCCAGGCTCGTACGGCATCACGCCCCCTGCGAGGACGATGATTCGGGTGATTCCGGGTCGGGGCGTGACAAATTGGTATCAGAGCTCTAGGCTCAATTTTCTCTGGACGCTTGCTTCATTACAATTCGAAAAGTTGCCCACCACCACTTGATATCACTCTTGACTCTACTCGATGCCGCACTGGATGTTCCATACAATAAGTCTAATACAAATCATGTAATTTTGCCGCATGTGTTTTGGAAATTACACGATGTTTGCTAAGAAAGTCGCGAAGGGTATATTGCATTGAATGCAAACGAGCCATAGAAATGTTAGTTGCTGCAAGCACAACAAATTGTGGAATACGATTTGAGATACTGTAGCAATGTAACATGTTGAAAGAGAAATAAAATGATGCACGAAGTGCAACGAGTAATGGTGAATATGCGTTAAAATGAAAGTGAGAAGTGATAAGCCAATACCGAATGTGTTAAACGGATTGTGCATTGACTTGGAAAGTCGAGAGTAATTCGTTGCACGAGGTGCGGTAAATATCGGAAATGATCGTTGCACGATGTGCAACGCGTATTGGAAAGAAAAAAAAATTATTGCACGTGGTGCAACGCATATCAAATTAATCGTTGCACGAAGTGCAAAAGAAATTGGAATTTAATCGTTGTACAAAGTGGAATGAAAGTGTCGAAAATAAATCGTAGCACGATGTGCAACGCGTATCGAAAGTAAAATTTGTTGCACGGGGTGCAACGCATATCAAATAAATTGTTGCACAAGATGCAACGTAAGGAAAGAATTAAAATCGTAAATCGATAGAACGAACCGTTCGGTTGCACACCAAACTTATGTTGGCAAGCGAGAACATTGACCGAATCGTGTCAGATTTTTGATAGAAATCAAAGTTACGGTTGTGATCAAGCACGATCACTGCGGAAATCGTGAGTCGGAAGAGATCGTTGGTTTACACTAAGTATAGCGCGAGGGAAATGGCTTGAATTTCGAGTGGTATATGCCATACCACGTAGGCAATGAATGACTCAATTTTGAGTGGTATATGGTATATCACTTGTGCGATGAATTGCATCGACGCTTTGTGAGAATTGCGGAAAGTTTGTCCGCAACGGACGGGGGAGTACCGAGACTCGATTGAAAATTTGTATGACGGTATGTTGATGCAAGTGTTCTTCGAAAATCGGTTGGGACGATAAGGCGAGACTCGTATCGATGAACGATACGTCGGACGAAAGTTATAAGTTGGTCGGACGACCGAGACTAGCGAATCGACTATGCCTTGATGCAATAATCGGATCGACGGAAAGGGAAAATTTGAACTTATAAATGAGTCGCACGACTTGCGATCCCGATAGAAATATTGGACGAGACGAATTGAATCGCACGACTTGCGATCCCGGTAGAAATGTTGGACGAGACGAATTGAATCGCACGACTTACGATCTCGATAGAAATGTTCGGCTAAGGCGAATCGAATTGCACGACTTGCAATTTCGATAGAAATGTTGGGCGATGTGAATTGTAATCGAATCGCACGATGTGCGACTTCGGTAAGAAAGTTGGTTGACACGAGAAACCGTGCCTATGAAATAGTCGGTTAAGTTACGGCGACACTCATTTGAGTACGACTGAAAACACACGAAACTTAGAGGGCGTGATCGTAAAACTCGAGGGCACGATGTTGGATAATCGGTAACTCGGTTACGCGATCACAGTATAGCGGGATACGGCGAATCGAAAAATGAGTTGATGCGTATGGAAAAGTTTGTTGCGAACTTGGATGTATGCGATGCGAGTTAAGTTGACGTTGAAAACGGATTCGAAGTCGACCCTCTTGCTATCGAAATTGATATGAACTATCAAGATCGATATGCAAGGAAACATAAGCACGATGTGGGAATACAAAATGGAGTACGCCTTGCGCTATCAAAATTTTGTAAGTAACGATACGAGAATGAACGAACTTGGTTGATCGTAAATTTTGTGATTAATCAAGGCGAGACTATAAGTCATCGACGATTGCTCGATGCGTATAGCATCTCGTGTGTCAACCCGTGAATAAGATAGACTCGAACTCGATGCGAGTAGATGTTTCATAAATTATGGAATCATCAACGGCCGTGCATGACTTGACTCAGAGGCTAGTTGCGCATCAGTTGCGCCGATAGAAATAGTTTTGTCTGAAATTGGGTAGTCACATAGAATCGTCGGAACGTGATTTGGCTCCGAAATAAGATATAGCATGGTTCGTATTAACTGTCTTTCGGTGATGATCCATAATTATCGAGCGTAGCTTCGGGGCAGCTGACCCTAGAAGACTTGACCGCCAAATCAAATTGAATGCTGCAGACCGTAAGATGACCCATGCGATATCGTATATGAGATTGCACCGATAACAAATATAACACGGTGCATGTTGACGATAAGTCTAGGCGATAGCGAGAAACGTGCTATGCACGAGAGGGAACGATAAGGGAATGGCTTACGAGTCATGTCATTAGATTCGGATTCACCTTGCAACTGAGCTTGCGTGAATCGAAATTATATTCGATGTTGCAAGATGGATAAGTTGGGAATTTGGCTAGTGAATTCCTACTCGTTAGAAAATCGAATGTAAGATGCATCGTAGAGACTTCGTGTCAAGGCGATCATTGCCTTGAGCACCGTCGCATTGATGTAAACTTTTGTGTCGGATAAATTGTGGCCTTTGTGCAATGTCAATTTAAAGTTGCGTCGGAAGAAGTTAAGCACGGTGCTAGATAAGTTCCTAGCGGACGTAGTTCCGAATGTTGATAAAGAAATCGTATCGAGATATGTGCATAGCCAGATTTCTGAAATAAGTTGGGTAGCGACGTCGAACGCAAGGCGTTGCGGAGGATCGTTGCGATCGGATGCGCGACGGCTTGACGCAATGCGTAGAATTGATAGTCCCGATGAAACATACAAAACGAGAAAGGCAATTTTGAATCGCGTCGCATGCAATGACTTTATTGAATGAATCACGTATGTATCGAATATACGTATGCGATGAAATTTTGAGAACGGTTGCTAAGAATAAGTCCGATCGAGAGTACGAGATGGCAAGCATAGGATTGAAATTTACCTGTCAGCTTTGTTCCAATTTGCTACCACTGGAATTGGTCAAAATACATATATCTTCGGGACGCCTTGAATATAGGTATGGATCCAAATCGAGTTGTATACAAAATTCAAATCGAGCTGCAGGATGACTTTAAAATGTTAAAATGAAAGCTTGCAAGATAGTGTGAGATTGAACAACGTTGGTGGGACGAGATCGTGAAACGATCTACAAAACACTTAGTCGGAGTGTTGGTTTTGGTTCGAGGACGAACCTTGTTTTGAGTGGTATATTCTGTAATGCCTCGCTCCGCACGACGCATTACGCTGAAGCATTGACTCAACGAGTCACGTTGACGTAAGGAAAGGTATCGATGCAAAACGATACGAGAGCTAAGTTGTCCCGAGCAACGCATCGAACTAAGACGATGCGAAGAGTTGCCTTGTCCCGAAGAATGTATCGAATGAATCGATGCGAAGCGCCGCGTTGCCCCGAAGGATGAGTGCGTTAAATCGGCTCGAAGATTCTAAGAAATCGAATCGACCAAGGCGCAAGTCCAAATCGATGCAAGTCTTGACTTTAGTTGGTTTCGTGTGCAGGTTATACTTTGACGGAAAAATATTAGAGGTCGATCTTTTGTAATATTAAGTAAGGGGTCCGCGAAATCAAATCGTCGCCTTACGACGGGCTAAGACTTGGGCATGCTAAGGCGAATTGGGCGTATAACTCAACGAAGCACGAAGTGCTCAAATGGCTAAGTTAGGAGAGTGGCCGTGCAACAAAGTTAGGGAATCGAGCCGTATCGGCTCGGCGAAACGACAAGGCGTATCGACTCAAGGTGGGAGGATTGACTTCTTTTTACTCCTTCATTCGATAAGTCAAATATATCATTGTATGCTAAGTTAACCTATCGACGCCACGGGCGTGGCCGATCGGAGATAAAATCATAATATGAGTCGAACACTAAGTTAGAACAATTGAAATAAAACGTGCATCAATATGCACGAGTCGCTATGGGACATTGGATATCGCTAAGGCGAGCGCCTCGGTGCGCAAGCCGTAAGAACATGGAATAACTGTAATCGGCGAGTGCCTTAGTGCACGAACCATACCGTGCCTTTGCTGCACGAGTTTAGACGGCTAGAACATTGAAAGACAATAGGCGAGTGCCCTAGCGCGCAAGCCCCGAACATTGAATGCTAAGTTATAGAACATGGATATACGGTCGAAACGTGCCTACGCGCACGGGATAATAAAAGATGGCTTCGTTGCGAGAGAATACAGTTGTGGCGTGAATATGGCAGAACTGTCGAATATGACATGGTGCCTCGAAAGGTGTTCAAGACCTTCGGGTCGTTCGGTTGACGAGCATTGAGTTGAGGCACGATGCCATTGAATCATTGAAACGAAGTATGAAATGTAAGAACATAGAAAGTTAACGAAAGAGACGCGAGATGATAAGGTCTGAGTCTTGGACTCAAGGCTATGCTTGGTTGTTTGAATGATAGTTCGTTGCATGGTCGAATGGGATGGACTTGAGATAATTGCGATGATATCTTCCGTGCACGGAACGTTGCCTCCGAACGGGCGCACCGGGGCACCGGGACCGTTCGGCCTAGGAGGGATGATAATCTTTGATAGGCGCACATCTGCGAATGTCCGATTAGCACTCGGTCGTAAATGTGAGAAGCCGCAAATGATGGTAGGCACGCGGTAAGTTTCGGTTGTTGGGATTGCAACCCAACCCGTGAAACGCCGGGCTACCCAAATTCGATTTGAGAGAGAACCTGAGTGTTGTAGCCAATCTGGCATATATTGTTAGGCTATCAAAAGCCTTTGTAATCTCAGTTTCGGATATCAATAAAGAGAAATTGTTTCGTATTACTCTATTTCCTTTCGTTGTTAATATCAAATCAAAAAGATAACCATTTGAGAACTTGTCATCTTGCCTTGCACGAGCGCAACTCCAGGCTCGTGCGGCATCACGCCCCCTGCGAGGACGATGATTCGGGTGATTCCGGGTCGGGACGTGACACCTGCACTCCAGCACTTGCACATAGGCCATCAAGGTCAAACCAACAGAATTCATCACTAAGAATAAATTCTTTCAGTTCCAATACTACACCACCAACGTATTTGTCACCAACATCAAAGTGACCCCCAACATACATGTGAAGAGCATACTTTGTACCAAACATGTTGTGTTAAAACCTGTACACAATTACATACGGTTACCATTTTCACACTTACAAACAAAATTAGAATTTTTTGTCCACAAACTAGGAGTTTTTTCCCAAACTAGGATTTTTTTTGTCCACAAACTAGGGTTTTTCTCCTAAAGTCTTTCCAAACTAGGATTTTTTTTTTCCCAAAATTCCTCGTCACGAACAAAATCCTCGTCACAAACAAAAAAAATTCGTGCAAAATTAGGGTTGTCACACCAAAATAGGATTACAAACTAAATTAGGGTTTACGAGTATACCTGAATCTCGAAACTGGATTCACGAACCTCTTCTCCTCCGTCTTCGAATCACGAACCTCTTCTTCTCCGTCTTCGAATTACGTCGAACTGGAAGAGAGCTTAACCGTCGAATTGGAAGAAGAAAATTAATCTAATGGGGGTTTAGCCTATATTAGGGAGGGTATAACAGTCAGTTTACTCGAGATATAACGTTCGTTACACAGAATTCAGAATTAGGGGGTCTAATGAGCATTTTTCATACATTTAGGAATATTAAGAGCGTGGGGTCTTTTAGTGCAAAAGGTATACATCTAATGAGGGATTTTTTGCAATTTACCCTAGATTATGTAACCATACATTTTTTTTCCCATTTGATGCAAAAACTGATTACAAGCTATAGTAAAAGAAAATTAATAACTAATTGTGCTTCGTATATATGGTCTGGGAAATAAAGCAATAATAGTGATATCTAAAAGTACTTTTTTTTTTTTTTACTTTTTAGTTTTCAGGAATTGGTTATTAATTTAATCTGTAAACACTTATTCCTGAGAATACTGATTTTCTAATCATTCTTCGTTAGAGAATACTGAGATTTATATTTTTCATCTTTAGGGCTTTGATGTACATAGTGCACCAGTTGTATATCTAGAGTTAGCTTGGACTGCAGTTATATTTTATTCCAACTGCTCAAACGTTTCGGAAATATCCATTGAGCCCTAAAATATATCGTACGTTTGATAATACAGGTATGTGGAATAAAAACGATTTGGATTGTCACTTACGTTTGGCACCGTCCAGACTAAGATTATGTTGGTTCACTATAGTGACTAAGATTATGTTGGTTCACTATAGTGTAATCGTAATCGCAAGATAATCAAATGGAGAGGAAAAAAAATTAATTATGTTACGATTACATTACAATGTACCAAACGAAACCTAAATGAAAATGTACAAACTTTGGCCAAAACATAGTTTGGAAGGGACGTTTGCTCAAACGCTCATTTCTCAAATGCTTATTGGTCTAGCGTCTCGAAAATACTCATCTTAACCCCTAAATGAACGACAAGTTTGACAAGACGAACTCACACCCGTTAGGCTCCCCCATTGTATTTAGCACCAAATGAAGTCCGAGACCGAACATAATTGAAACCTCAAATCCAGTAGCCAATGATTTGATGCAAAGTGCAATCAAAGCAGCTACACGGCCGGCATTTCAGATAGAAGTTTGGCCAAACATGATATTTATTTAAGGACTCAAATGGACGTCTCAAACACGCTAGCCCTAATCTCCAAAACTCCAATCAAAACTAAACCCAGGTATCTTGTCATGTACATCAGCATTTGACAAAATTAAGCACTTTTGGTTCATATATCCATGAGCAGTGGAAAATGATTTTCAGCAATAGCAATAGTTCACTGGACCCGTGCACCTCGTCAGAGTGCTGGGTACAACCGGGCCGTAGACATGCCATGTTACTCGTCTTGTGCGTGCGGTCGAACGGATGCGAACGGTTCGTGGACACCCCTCATCTCGTGCACGATCGAGAGGGTACTAGTGTTACAAAGGTGCAAAGACAATGATGAAATGCCGTAAGGACGTGCAGCCGTCCCACCTACGATCCCACAACATCAGAGACATACTCCAAGCCTGCACCAGGGGTGTTAAAAAAAATTTAAAAAAAAAGTAGGGGACAGGTTATAAATCACTTTCAAATTGATGAGAGTTCACAGTGCGTAGAGACTATTAGCTAAAAGAGATTGTTGTGAACCAAATGCACAATAGTAGTATAAAGTAGGATCTTGATGTCCTGCCCTTTCCAAAGTTTCAGGCACACTGTTCCTCCATTCATAAAGCCTTCAAGTATCATAGAACTATACATTAAGCACATTTCTCATTGTCAGAATCATGTTAACATCAGTAACATAATGGAAGTTCTTGCTACAGGAAATACCGCAAAATCAAAATTTAAGGACAAAGGAGAAGTGCAATCCTAATTGCTGAAGGAAATGTGGTTCAACCAATATACTTTGATTATAAAAATCTGACAGCACGATGATCGCGGAACTGAGTCAAGTGGCCAATGGTCCCCTCTCAAGAGCTGTATATGCGAATGTTAGATAGGGGTAAAAGGGTTAGGTGATGAAAGGGAAGGATGGATACTTTGCTTCAGGTACGTCTCAAAGGGCCACAAGAGGTTTACCACCCTTTTCAAACAAGTTATACCACAAGTGGTTGGATAGAGTCAGTTTTGTGTCTTCCCTCAGCTAAGTCTCCTTTTTCCATTAATTTCCTTATCCTCCTGCTCTGGAACCAGTAGCATATATATGCCAAAATCTACTGAGATTCACAACAGAGCTTATGTTTATCTAGACAGAAGGGTTTGGTCTTATATGCAGAGTATCATGATACCTTCATATATCTGTAACTGGAAAGCACTCGTTCAAAAAAATTGGTGTCGTGTCTGTGTTGCATTGTGTAAGACACGTGTGTCCATGTCAATGTTGCAGAACACACTAGGATATGCCAAAATCAATGCCTTTTGCCTTGTCCATGTCAGTATTGTGTATTTTTGTCCATGAGAAGTAGATGTGAAGCCACATGTTTACTCCTCTGTCAATGGTAGAAGGTTTAAGAAAGTATGTGGAAGTCATCACCAGAATTTACATGAAGCATAAGATACAAAGAACGATGGTAAGAAGTGAAATAGAAAGAAAAAAATTCCGGAAGAGAGTGTACTTTGGTCTGGATGATTAATCTGAAGTTCAAGTCAGCATTTCATCCTAATTATCGATGTGAAGTCGTCTTGCCAGTGGTGTGATGCCTGCAAAATATTTTTCAGGGCTAGAGCGTCAGCAACATACATAATGTTGCAATATACCTTGAACAATCATCAAAATAAAGGTATTAGGTGAAAGGTTATGGTTATGACTAAAACATAATTGTTAACAAGATAGGACCACTTACCTCACAATTTTATCAGGATAAGTTTGATCTCCCACCAAATAGTTGTGAATGAATTCTATTATTAGTAGAAGTCAACCAAGAAGAAGCTATAGCTAGAAGGAAAAAAATCCTCAAAATAAAATTGTGTACAAGAACAATTTAGATAAAAGCTCAAAATCCCTGTCCAAGATTAAAGCCAGATAAGTCTCATCTAGAAGTGAATGGATAAGGGTACGACCATCTAGAAGCAAACACAATCAAGAATGCAACCATGATGACTAGTAGTCACTCTTGTCAACCTCCAAGACAAGTGTATCATGTTTGTATCTGAATACATGTCTATGCAACCTAGGCCGGGATTGCTACTAAGTCATGTCGCTATGTTCATGATGTATACATTCATGTCCATGCAACATAGCTGACATTTATAAAATTAGGAGTTCTTTCGAACTTACTCTAGAATAAGAAGTAGAGTTATCTTGAAACACTGGTAGACAAATGGATCTCTTTGAGAAGTCCCAGAATGTGTCAATGATTTCTTGCAGAAAATCACCCATAGTTGGTGAATCCACAGAATATGTCAAGACTTGTGGAGAATAAGTTCACGGAACACATTCTGTTTCAAGTACCTGTGCTAAAATCTCTGGTCTCAAACTATTCAACCGTTTGACATTAAGAGCAACTCCAACCATTTAAAGTCCTGATTACAGGTTTACATCTACATAATGACATTGAATTCCAAAAGATCTTAATGATATGATGTTATGAGGAAAATGCAATACAGAATTCAACATAAGTGACTTGTTACAGAGATTAGCTCCATATTGTAATGCATAAATTATTTCATGTTCATTTCAATATGCATACACCATGCGAACAACAAAAGACAGTAACTACCAAATATTGTACTTTTAATAGAAGCTGCAAAAAACACTCGTAGCAAAGGTAAAAACTTAATCTTGACCCTGGTCTGGACAGGATGCACAAGGGGTTCAAGATCAGAGTTGAATACTAATATCTTGTTGCTATGTTGTGGGTCATTCAAGGTTAAAAAAAGAATAGCTTTTGAGAATGTAAACAATATGTTAAGCTCTGCAAAGGTTGATATAGAATCAAATATATTGCAAAAGTGAAGTAAATTAGAGCACACATAATCTGAGTTGTGACAACTAATCACTAGGAAAATCTGAGTTAACACAATTGTGCAACCATAAAAAAACTACCACCTAAGTTGCTTAGCAATTCAATAACTAAAAGGGGTCTGTTCGAGGATGATATATTCTAGGATGGTCAGTTCGAGGAGTAAACCCTCTAATTTTCCTTTCAGCACATTTAGTTTTAAAAAAAGGTTATGAAAGCAGCTGTAGAGTTCAAAATGGCTAGGCAGTCCATATAATTTTTTTTTTGGAGATGCAGTAGTCCATATTGTAATAACATAAGTAAATGACATGTGTTTAGACTAAGCACATCATGCAATAAATTTAGCAAAAAGCAATGTGTTTAAGAGCAAAAGTACATTAAAAAACCTAGCAAATATGAACCGTGCAATCATACTACTAGTATAAGTCATAAATTGTAAGGGTTTCATGTATAAAAGCATATGTAGACCATTAACAATTACACAGAACAAAATCTATTAAGCTGAAGAATAATAAAAGAAAGGCATAAAGGCATTCAAAAATAAACTGAGAAAAGAAAAGGCATCACGAGCAATTGATCACTTTTCTATACAAATTAATCAATAAGTAGCAAAGTTAACAGCAATAGAGGTAACCACCTTGATAATTATAGCGTACACGCACAAAGGGGAAATAACATTGCAAAGAAAAATGTAGGGACACAACAGCATAGCCTTAACATTAACAAAACATAATGAAGACTGAAGAGAGGAAAGGTATAAAAGAATTAGAATAATGAAAGCAAAACAAAAAGGGAAAGTTAAATAAAAGAAACTGTTCATGTGCATACCAGATTGGTACATGGCGATTTTAGTTATATCATAGTCGGCAGAAAGTACATATCATGATGAATTTGTGATGACAGTAGTGAATACTAGTACGAACTTTTCAAGTTCTGTATACATTATACAAGAATAGCCAGACAGGTCAGGATTCCACATCATATATGCATAATCTGCCTATTATATGGAGCTTGTCTAAATAAATATATTCAATTTCATAATGAGGCAACCCTCACAATATTCTACATTCTGAACTACCTTACAATCTCAAATATCATAGCCAGTCAATTCTTTCTGGTATAAATGCAAATCCTCCGCTAGGGATGGAGCCATAGAGCTATAAAAAACAAGTGTCTACGCACTATTTTTTGGAACATAAAGCTGTAGAAATATACAGGTCACATAGCCTTAGGGCTTAAATTTACTTGTTCATTATATCAAATATCAAGAGTACTTCAAAGTCCAACGACTCCAACCATCTCATATTCAGAAACATTTATCTTTGAAGATTATCATAATAACTGTGTAAAAGATTTCCATATGTCACTTTCTGAAATATCTTGAAACTAAACAGCCGCTGTGAAGAAAATTGAATTTATGATATAAATTTCTGCTGAGGTAGTAACTGTATAATACAAAAAATAATGGCATAATTATTTAAATATGCAGGACAAACAAATCAGCAATTTTCTGTTCAGCTAATTAACTTCTAAATTCTGATACTAACTGCTCTATCAGAAGCCACATAAGTTTCAGCTACTGCTCGTTGTCTCCTTTTCCTACTCTCCTTCCATTACCATACGGTCCCTATCATATTTTACCCCAACTGCAATTATCTGCATGAAAGATGATCTATATCCATTCAGATAGTAATTATTCAACAGGTCCTTCAACTTTCCTCCCTCTACTATTGTTCTGTTAAGTGTTCTAAAAATCGGTTCTAGGCGGCACTTAGGCGCCCAGTGCCCGCCCGATACCCGACTATGCAGGTTTTTGGGTTTTATGGACAATTTGCTGCAATTTTCAGCAGGATTTTTGTTTTTTGTTTTGTTTTTTTTTTTGACGGCCTAGAAGTAGGTGGACGCCTAGACGGGCTAGGCACTAGGTGCCCGGTGCCCGACTAACGACTTTTACAACCTTTGTTCTATTTCAATGCCTGCACAAATCTGTTCCACTCAGGAGAACTTGGGGAATCCATATACCAGCAATCTATGTTGCACGAGTGTCTGATACGGGATACGGGCATTTTCAAATAGATACAAGCTACTCACCTGTGTAGCAGAAACACATATGGGCGTAATAGGTACAAGCAAGTCACATGTGTTGCACGAATACGGACACATATGGGCATTTCAAATCGGTACAAGCTAGTCACTGTGTTGCACAAATATGGATACGATACAGGTACGGACATGATACACATACCATTTTTCTCATGTCCATGCAACGTCGCCAGCAAGAGAAACCCATAGTTCCCTACCTTCCCAAGCTTACCCAAAAACTCTCAATAGAAACACTACCCTAACATTTCTCATTTACCTGTTGCACCAAACTTACTTACTTAGCTGAAATTTGGGAACTTCCAGGTTTGCCTTTCTACCAACTGGAATATCAAAAATTGAGATATACTACACACCCACCCCACCCCTTGTGAATGTCCTCTGTGGCCCATCACAATGCTCCAGCACTTCACATGCACAACTATAGCTCACCAATGGTTCAAATGTCTACATATCTATCATCCACACTCACTAAAGTATATTTCAACCAATGGATATTGAGAAATATTATATATAGAATTGAAATTTTGAATATTTCCCTTCCCTTAAAATCTCAGGCAGGAAGTTCCTTCTACTCCCTGCTGGCAATTCTTTAACAATTCACATTACCTAAACTAA
Source organism: Iris pallida (assembly GCA_029216955.1). NCBI lineage: Eukaryota > Viridiplantae > Streptophyta > Magnoliopsida > Asparagales > Iridaceae > Iris > Iris pallida. Next base: position 4,313,237 of record JANAVB010022596.1, on the reverse strand, counting down.
AGTTACATTTTTCCTTTTTCTTCCAAGCATACTTTAATCTAATTGCCCAATTCTCTACAGCAGCCTAATACCATCCAACATATCACTCAAACAGTAGAATGTAGATCATCTTCCTTCCCTTCTAAATAAGAGATCCAGCATCCTTCTTAGCAATTTCAGGCCAGTTTCACTTTGCAAGAGTAAACCATTAAAAAGGAACTTCTGAAACAAAAGTTTGTTGGCCTTTACAATATTTTACCTTGCCAAAAATCACTCTAAAGCAAGATGCAACTTCCAAGAATGCACTTACATAGCCCAAGTTGAAGCCAATGACACATAAAAATAGCAGATACGGAGATTTTACTAAAAATATGTTTCCGATCCAGATATTATCCTCAAAAAAAATAATAATAAGATATCGACCTTTAAGCTAAAAAGTACCGACCTTGAGTAATTTAATCTTGACCTTAAAGCTAGGGAACCTCAAATAGATAATCCCTTCCTAAGAAGCAGGAAAATATATTTTTTATGAAGGAACAAACCCAACTATGATAGTTGAAATTTTAACTAAACATTACAACAACAAAGCTCTTATCCCAAATCTTTGGGGTCCGCTATCTGAATAGTATTTTTTCCATTCTGCTCTGTTAAGGGCTGGAATTTAGTTAAACACTAAAAAATATGAGAAGAGAAACAAAAAAAACTTAGGTTGGACAATAGACTAGAGGGATTCAAAAAACCAAGAGTTTCGAGATTTGAACAATAGTAGCAGAGAAGGGTTCACAAATCCAAGGTTCTCAAGATAAGGACTGAACACATCTAGGACGTTCAAGTTGATAAGTTTTTAGGTATGAAAAAGTAGGTTCCGTCAGTCTAAGACATTGTTCACATATCAAACTAAGGCCTGGTTTGGGGTTGTTGCTGCTTTTCTGAAAGTAGCAGAAGCATATTTTGAAAGATGGCCTCACGCCTGCTCTCAAAAACTCCCCGGAGTTGAAATAGGTTTTCAAAAGTTTTTTTCAGTAAGCTGCTGTTATCAAACAGCTTTTAGGACTGCTTTTCAAAAACATAAGCAGAAGCAGCCATGATAAGCAATCCCAAACCCAGACTAAGACTGACATGGAATCAAAGGCAATGCAAACAGTAGAGCAATTGAGAACAGATATCATTTCATGATTGCAGATAACCGTGTCCAGGAAATATTAGTCTCAACAATATCCAAAGTTTGTAACTGTATTCATTGAATTTTACTAACGTAAAATATTGAAGAAGTAAAAAACGATGTTAAAGGTATTTCCCATAGAACGGTGAGTGTAGGAATATCAGAACCCTCTCCTTTGCCTTCCATTTAATGTAATTAATATAAAGTGTGCAATAGTCTACAGCCAGAAGACCCTCAAGTAAAGCATAAACAGTTGAGTTACTATTTTGGCAAGGCAGAGAAGGAAACATAAGATAAAAAAACCTCCCCAACAACCAGAAAAAAAATATGCTAAGAATTCAACTTACATATCTGCTCCCTGAATTTGGCCCTTAAACTGGCCTCTTTTACTATTCTGTAGTAAATCTCCAATTTCATGGTTTTTGGCAGAACATACTCCATCAGAGATACTTATCAATGATAAAGGGAAATGAGATAAGACCATCTATATGCCCACCTCTATGGGACCATCTAACAATCATCTTTTCCTCTCTTGGCACCAGATAGTTATATGATTTCACTAAGATTTATTTTCTGGTTTGTTGAAACATGTGCAAGCACAGTCAACAGCCTGAAAAATTCAAGCTCTAATGTACCATGTAACACTGGAGAAATTCGAACGAATTTGGAAACAGCCAAAAAGTTAAATGATACCCGTATAAAACACCGATGTTCAAAATATCGCTTCTTAATGTGATCCAAAGCTAATAGAACCCAACAATTTGGAATCAACAAAAAGTTAATGATTCCAGTATATAACACTGCAGTATATAACACTGATGTTCAAAAAATTGTTAGCTCAATGTGATTCAAGCTAACAGAAGTAGCCAGGAAAGACGAACAAAGCCATCAAAAAGCCTGAAAACAGAAGAAATCCATAAACATAATTCTAGAGATACCAACAACTTTATCTCTCCTGTTCACACCAGTCTCCAAATAGCATTTCAAAGTCAGAGATCCATTTCCATCTGTACTAATAATCCGAGTTCAATATATAAATTCAACCACCAACAAAAAGGACACATAAGAGCACTTTTCATGATCAAACATAATTTAGCTACATTACTTTAGTATGCAGAGCTAAAAAAAAAAAGGATTAATTAGACTTTGGGTCCCAGAAACATTCAAAAATTAGCATTTTGGTCCTTAAGATGTGCAGTTTAGAATTTAGGTCCTGAGATGACGGTTGACTCTTGTTGACCATCCAAAAAAATAAAAGGATTAATTAGACATTGGGTCCCAGAAACATTCAAAAATTAGCATTTTGGTCCTTAAGATGTGCAGTTTAGAATTTAGGTCCTGAGATGACGGTTGACTCTTGTTGACCATCCAAAATATGTTAATAAATAAATTGAATCAGAACTCAAGAAAGAAAAGAATGTTTCTGAGAAATCGCTAAAATATTTATTAACAGTTTTTGGATTATCAACACGGATCAACCGTCATCTTAGGACCCAAACCCTAAGTTGAACATTTTCATGGCCCAAACGCTAATTTTTGAATATTTTGGAGACCCAAAGTGTAATTAACCCAAAATAAAACAGGGATCTGCATAGAAATATAATTTGGAATCACATGAAGTGACAGCAAAGTTCACCTTCACCTACGAGCAAAGCCAAAAGGGTGCCTTTCCCGTCTAGATGGAAAACCAAAGGATCTTATATATAATGAAATTCCTTTACCTTAAAGTTTCAGGCAGGACGCGTTCCTTCTACTCCCCACCCACTGTTCTTTGACAAGACAAATGAACTAAACTAAAGTTGCATTTTTCCTTCTTTTTTTTTCCAGCATACCCTAAGCTACATGCCCAATTCTCTACAGAAACAATCAAACATGCAACATAGACATTTATCTCTCAAACAGTAGATCATCTTCATTCCCTTCTCAATAAGAGAGAACCAACATCCTTGTTAAAAAGTTCCGGTCAACTTAGCTTTGCAAAAGGAAACCATTAAGGAACTTCTGAAACAAAAGTTTCTTGGCCTTCAAAAAATTTAACCTCTCCAATCGGCGATCGCCATTTCCAAGAATCAAACTCTACAGCAACATGCAAGTTCCAAGACTACATTTCAATAGCCCATGTTGAAGTCGATGACACATAAATGGTAGATAATGGAGGTTTTGCAAAAAAAAATTCCAATTTTGATATGGACGTTAAGTCAATAAGCATGGACCTGGAGGAATTTACTCTTGGAGTTAAATAGCTAGGGAATTTCCAATAGATAATGACCCTTACTAGGAAGCAGGGAAATATTTTTATGAAGAAATAGATCCAACTATGATAGTTACAATAACAAAGCGTTTATCCCAAATCTTTGGGTCGGCTACTTGAATCGTATTTTTTCCATTCCATTCGGCTCTGTTAAGGGATGAACTTTAATTAAACACTAAAAAAGAAGAGAAGAGAAACCAAAAAAAAAAAAAACTTTAGGTTGGACTCTAGATTAGAGGGGTGCAGAAACCAAGAGTTTCGAGATAAGGACTGAACACTATAGCCGACAAGGGTTCACAAATCCGAGGTTCTCGAAATAAGACTGAACACTTCTAGGATGCTTGTTTTCAAAAAAAATTGAGGTACGCAAAAGTAGTTCTAGGGTAAGACCTATGAAGCATGGTACTCGAACTAGAAGGTGTACCGTACCAGGTACTTTTCGGGCTCCTTGGGTACTCCTAGATACTTATTGCAGAAGTACCGAGAATTTGATTTATTTGTATTTTTTATTTTAATTTTGGGTACTTCGTGGATACTTCGTTGGCACTTTAGGGTCACCAGATCTTCAGCTTTGGTCTTCCTTAGTTTATTGGGACCACAAACCAAACAATTTAGGTAAGTAAATATATTGGTCACCACATTCTTCTTCCTTTACTTATTTTCACGCGTCAATTTGTATGCATGCTCGAATTTGTATTTGTATGCATGCTCGAGTTAGCTGGAGCTAATGTCCCTATCCTTTGGTGATGCAGTTTGAGCAGAGGCCCATCCCATATCAGTCAGCTATCGATGTTGCAATACAGTTTTTTATCTTTCTTTCTTTTTCCCTCGAATTTGTATGCATGCTCGAATTTGTATGCATGCGTGAGTTAGCTGGAAATAATGTCCCTATCTATTGGTGATGCAGTTTAAGCTGAGGCCCATCCCATATCAGTCAGCTATTTGCTGTTGCAATACGGTTTTGTGCTTTCTTTCTTCACTAGAACATATAGATAATAATAGATGTGCATTTTGTTGCATCTTCATTCATGCTAAAAGAGTTATTAATGTGACCCGTATATTGTACTATGTGGTTTATTATATATGTTGATGGTTTAGCTAATTAGGATGCGGATAGACTCTTATTTGATTTGTATGTTTGCCGGAAAAATTAGAAGCCACTAATGTCATCTTCACTTACCAACAAAAGGACCATCATAGAACACCTCATATACAGAGACCAAATGTGATGACGATAGTAATATTGTAAGATGTTTGGGTCTATGAAATCTGTCTAGATTTTGTTTCCCTAACGAGACAAATATTGGCCACCATGCTAGAGTTGCTCACAGCTACAAAAGGTCGATCATTATAGTTTACAGGGAGGAATTGAAAATGAAGGAGAAGAGAGCCAAAAAGGGTGACATATGGTAAGAGAGAGAAAACGAGAAAGTGAGAGAGAAGAGAAAAGAAAGATGCTAGTTATGGTACAATTTAGATTTATAGTCCAAGGAAATATCCTTATTTATTGTAGACTTGTAGTTTAATCTGAATGAAACTTATATTCTCTTCAATCCAAAGGCTACAATACTAGGTGTAAATAGACTTATTTACACACAAGGAGTATTGTAAGCAAACCTTATCTTGAATTTTAGAAATTGTCGTATCGACATACGACATACAATGTACATACCATACGTGGTACTTGCACCAGTGCCCATGCTTCATATAGTAAGGCCTTGTTGACAGACCAAGCTAAGACTGACACAGAATAAAAGGTAATGCAGATCAGCAAGTGAAAGCAGATATCATTTCATGAGTGCACATAACCTTTGTCCAGGAAATAATAGTCTCAACCATGTCCAAGTTTGTAAGTCTATAATTTTACTAATGTAAAATATTGAAGAAGGAAAGAAGATGCTAAAGGTACATATCATCCAATGGAGAGTACAGAAATATCAAAACCCTCTCCTCATTTGCCTTCTACTAAATGCAACTAGTTAAAAAATAAGCAACCACGTACTGCCTAGAAGCCCCTCGAGTAATGAGTAAAGCATAAAAAAGACCAGTTAAATATTTTGGCAAGGCAGAGTGGGCCAAATCTTAGAGAATAACCCTCTCCAACGACCAGACAACATATGCTAAGAATTCAACCCACATATCTGTTTTCTGAATTTGGCCCAAACTCTCTTTTACTACTTTCTAGCACATCTTCGACTTTGGCGTTTGCCACAAATCCTCCATCACAAATAATATCAATCGTTAAAGGGAAATGAATTCAGACAATGGCCACCTCTCAAGAACCATCAAAAAATAGCAATCATCTCTTCTCCCCTTGGTGCTAGATAGTTATATGGTTCCTTAGAATTTATTTCCAGGTTTGTCTAGACATGTGCAAGCCAAGAAGTTACTGATTTCCGTATGTTCAAAATTGTTGGTCTTTGAGGCAAGGAAGACAAACAAAGCCAACAAGAAGCCTCTAAATCGAATGAAACCTATAAACATAATTCTTGAGATACCAACAACTTATCTGTGCCGTTCACACCAATCTCCAAATACCATTTCAAAGCCAGGGATTCATTTCCATCTCTACCAGTAAATAACATCTGAGTTCTTCCATACATAAAATTCAACAACAAACGAAAAGGATGCATAAGAGAACTACTCATGACCAAACATGACTTAGCTACATAAATTACTCTAATATGCAGAGCTAAAACTGAAACAGAGTTCTGCATAGAAATATAATTTGGAATCGCATGAAGAAGTGACAGCACAGTTCACCTTCACCTATGTGCAAAACCAAAGGGTACCTTCCCCCCATCTACTCCTGTTGTTCTGCCTTGTCGTGATCACGATGCTTCTTCTTTTTCTTCTCTTTCTTCTCACTTTTCTCTCCCTCTTCGGTATCAGAGACACCACTGCTAGGCAATGCAACTGCCTCATCGTTCTCGACGTCCTTACTCTTCTTCTTTTTCTTCTTCTTCTCAGACTTCTCCCCATCAGAAGTTCCCGACTCACTCTTCTCCTTCTTTTCCTTCTTTGAGGACTTCTCATCCCCCTCCCTCTCTTTGTCCTTCTTTTTCTTCTTCTTATCACTCTTCTCCTCTTCCGCCACTGCGCCATCTGCAGCTTCCTCGACCTTAACCTTCTTAGAAGACACAGGAACAGGGCTTCCACCACCATCCACCATTTTACGCTTCTTCCCCTCGCCGTCTCCGTCTCCATCCCCATCCTTATCTTTCTTCTTCTTTTTCTTCTCCTTTTTCCCTCCCTCCACAACTACGTCAGTTGCAGTCTTCTCCTCCACCTTCTCTGGCACTGCTGCAACCATCGCCACCGCGGTGTCCCCTCCAGACGGAAGCACTACATTCCTACTCCACTCCGCCGGCGTCTTCTCAGTCGGCTTCCCCTTCTTATCCAGCAACCCCTCCGCAATCATCTTCTTCTTCTTCAGCGCGTGCGGGCCCAGCCCCCACTTCCTCGGATACATATCCCGGTCCATCACCACCCTCTTGATCTTCGCCACCGCCCCGTGCTCGCATGTGGCCATCACGGCGGTCGTCATCTGCGCGATCCCGAGCGCGATCGCCTCCCCCTTGGTAGTCATCAGCACCACCTCCTCGTCGATCTCGATCCCATTCTCAAACCTCAGCAGGCCCGGGACCATCAGCTTGGCCCCGTAGCATATCGCGTTCACCGCCGAATCCTTCACCACGACCCTCTTGTAGCTCGTCAGTAGGGTCTCCAGCGGCATCACCACCTTCCTCAGGTAAGCCTCGTCCTTCATGTTGTCGTAGAGCCACTGGGCGTCCATCACGTCGTGCATCGTAACCATGTTATCCCGCTCCCCCAGGATCCCCGACCGGACACGGCGCAGCTCCTGCATGTGCCCTCCGCATCCGAGTATCAGCCCGAGGTGCACGCAGAGCGTCCGGACGTACGTCCCGGCCTCGCAGGAGATCCAGAAGACGACCAGGTGCTTCTCGGCATCGTACTCGAGGAGCTTGCTCTCGTAGATGGTGCGGATGCGGAGCTGGCGCTTGACGGCGGAGATGAGAGGGGGCCGCTGGAAGACGGCGCCGGTGAGGGTTTCCAAGGCGCGCGCGACCTTGGCGACGTCGGGGACGTCGGAGTGGAGGCGGGCGACGCAGACGTACTCCTTGCCGGCGCCCTGCTGGGACTTGACGAGGCGGGTGGCGCGGTCGATGCAGACGATGAGGTTGCCGGTGACCTTGGGGTCGAGGGTGCCGGAGTGGCCGGTCTTCTCGCAGCGGAGGATGCGCTTGATCCAGGCGACGACCTCGTGGGAGGAGGGGTTGGAGGGCTTGTCGAGGTTGATGACGCCGTAGCGGAGGTAGAGCTCGAGGGGCCGCTTGAGCGGGGAGTGGCCGGAGGGGAGCGGGGTGTAGTGGCCGGTGCGGACGTTGAGGAGGGAGTAGTTCTTGAGGAGGAGCGGCCAGGCGGAGGTGTCGATGGGGGCAGTGAAGCTCTGGGGCTTGATCATGTGGTACTGGTCTCCATCTTCTTCTTCTTCCTTCTTCTTATCCTTCTTCTCCTTCTTCTTCTTCTTGTCGGAGGTGGGGGGAGGCGGGGAGGTGGAGGAGGACATGGCTAGCTTGCCTCTTTTTCTTTTTTTTAGGGTTAGGGTTTTGGGAGGGGTTTGGGAGAGGAGGGAGGAAATGGCGGCGATGCGCGGAAGGGTTTTAAGGAGAGTTTTGCACGAATCTTGAAGCAGAGGAGAGGTGCTGTTTGGGCTGGGCCGGTGGGCCTTTCGGTACCATAATGTTACCTACAAAATATAAATACATTGACCATTCCTATGTTTCATGAAGACCACCCTATTTCGAAAATAATTTACGGACTACTTCTTTAATTTATATTTTACTTTTAAGATAGAGATGATTAGTGTTATAAGTTTATATAGAAAATATAAAACATTGAGGTGGTCTGTGTAATTATATTTTCAAAATAGGGATGGTCTCTGTAATAAGTTCGAAACATAGAGATAGTTAACGTAAATTGTTCGAACCAGTCGATCCCGCCTGGTGTCCACGCTCCTTTCCACATGAACAATAAATGTTGGTCTACATCGTACTTTTCTAATGTAATGTATGATATAAGCAACGTACTTTTCTAATTATACATTTTGGAGTATGGCATATGCAAATATAAAAGCACTTAGAAATAAATGATTCTTTGAAAGTCATATATATTTGAGAAGTTAAGGCCACTTGATTAAGTACTAACGAGAGATCGGGACACGTGTTGCGTGTATAATTTTCATTAAAATACGGAACCACATAGAAGAGAAGAGAAAGGAAAAAAAACAAACATATTATATATTTATATTATTTTAATAATGTCACATAAATTATGTTATTATTTATTTAATTATATATCATAATCAATTAAATAATACTCTCTTATCAAATTTGATTAATTTTAAATTAAGTTTTAAAGATAAGTTATATTATATTTAAGTTATAAAATAAATTTTGGATTAAATATTGTTTTAACTAAAAAAATTTGCCTATCAAAGGACATAATGGAATCTAATATCTGATAAATACCTAATTTATGTTCTAATCTAATATAGTTAATAATTTAGATTCCAAATAAAATTCAAGCATCCTTCAATTAATATTCTTCTGGATCAATTTTAACTTATAAAGTAAGTTAGATTTAATTGAAAATATTAAAAATAAAATTAGGTTAGATTTAATCTCATTCAACGAGTTATGATATTAACAAATCGTATGAGGATCCCTTCTTTCACCATAAATGAATAAAGGATTATTTTATCCCTATAATTATATTTTTTATCCCTATAATTATATTTTTTAAGTAAGAAAATGTTACACAAAATTACTAATACCCTACTATTTTGGTTATATATTAGTATAGATTAAGTTTTTAGACTATTTTAAACATATATACCTTTCTATAAATAAATAAAATCAATTTCTTATTAGATTCAAGAGCAATCTAGATTTCAAATCCCTATTGGTATAAATTTTAGTTGAATTTTATAAGGAAGTAGGGACTTATTTTTTTTCGTAATTATATAGTGCTAGTAATTTAAATTGTTAAGGACTATATAATGTTAGCACTTTAAAGTACAAATATTATTTTTTATAACGATATAGTGCACTTTAAAAGTTTTTTTGTTTTCATCTCATCACTTTAAAGTGTATTATAAATATATAAATTGACCATTTTGCCCTCAAATACTATGACAATATTTTAAACACAAATTCGCTAGTATAAATAAAATATATATATATATATATAAGTTCATATTGATGGGTTGAAAGCATGCTTATAGGATGCCATTGGATTTCTTCCTTATGACAATAAATGCATGTACCTCGCCCCACCTTTTATCCACACAATATAAAACTATTTCATCCTCAAGTTCACATTCAAATAACAATAAAATTAAAAATTATTTAATAATTTATTTATTTATTTTTTTGCAAAGAAAATTATTTAAATGTTAATTTTCAAGTCAAATGCTCTTTTTGGACACCGAAAACTAATGATTTCGAAAGTTTGAAACTAGGTTTTTTTTTTTTTTGTGTTTTTAGAGCTAAAAATATGAAAAGAATAAAGGGCTATGATTGTTTGGACATGTTTTATAATAACTAAATTTGTTGAATGTTACAATGGTCTTTTTTTTTTGTACTTACAAGACTAAGTTGTTGTAATAGGTGAATAAAAAATACGAAAAGAATAAGTGACTTATTATTTTGAATCAGAGATGAGTAAGGAGTCTTCTTTATCGGTCAATTGATGTTGAGGGATGAGTTTATTCTTTTAAGTTTCGAGAATAAATTTTTTTCTAAGTGGTATATCATGTAATACCCGTTTCGTGCGATGTATTGTGCTTGTTTATTGACTTGAAGAGCCTGGTTAGAATTGGATTTATGCAGAAAAATCATTCATAGTCTTTAAGGCCAGGACGAAGTCGATTCATTAGATGATGGGTAGTTTTGATCCCTCTCATTTACTTTCACATCTAATAAAAATAATCGTTCTTAATCTTTGTTTCTATATTCCACGAGATTATTAATGCTAAGTAAAATAAACAAGATAAAAGAGTGTAATATTATTGGTGGTAACTTGCTATATAGAAACAGAGATTATTTTACTGGTGTTATAGACATGAGAAATTTTGTACTATTGTTATACAAACATGTAATGTTGTACACTTGTTATGATCATATATATCGAATATTATACGGAAACCTTTTTTGGCCCGTGGGGGGTGACCGCACACGGATGTGTCAACCCACCCACCCACCCACCTCTCCTGCACCACACCAGGTCCACCCCGCCCCCTTCAAATGAGCATGCGACACGTGGCCCGCGGACCAGGACTGCGGTCCAAACCCGCGGACAACGTAGCACTGCTCAATATTATATGTTGTTATAATTAAAAATATGGATTATTGTATTGTTGTTTCAAAAAAAAAAATGAGATTATGGATAAAAATTTATGACTGTTGAGTCGCCAAGATTCCTGAATTAGAAAGTAGACATGTGTGATAATCGCTGATTAGGAAGAATATAATTGCGAGTGATGACTCGAGGAATATTGAAATACAATAGATAATATGTAGCATACTTATTTCAAGTTTATCTTAGCATGCATGTTATATTTAATAGCTAAGTTGCATGGGCATATATGGTCGTGGACAACATGTGCACAAGGTTTAGTTTTTCGAACGGTATTCGAGGCATCTCATCCACACTCACTAGTGCATTCTCCAATGTGTTGACACCCTCATCCACACATGCGGAAAGTCGCTCGGACGTTATGAGGCGTACGTTTGGAAGGTTGTGTGGCAACTTGAAGCTGTTCGGCTGGAAGATGTTATCTTTTGTTTATAAAGAACATAATGTATGTAATATTGTAAATCTCTTGTATTTGTGAAGTGTAAACATAATGACATCGTTCATTGTAATAAGATTCAGCATTTATAGTCAGCTTGTTATTTGGATCTAATAGTCGTTGTAATTCGCTGTAAATTATCAATAAAGATAATCAGTTTTCATATATCTTGTGTCTATCAACTTTTCAGCTTATTTTTTTTGCTACAATAATTTTGTTTCTGAAATATTTTATCGACCTTGTTTGTTCTTGTCTTATATAAGTACAATTGTTGGTGCTGCTTAATTAACCCGAACGTGAGAATCACCAACAATTATTTGGACAAAATGACAATGAAGTTGAGGCTACATGTTATCAATAGGCAATAACTTGATTAACAACGTGAACATCATCTAAGTCCAAATTTGATAATCATATAAGTATATAACTTACACGAGTACTATGTGTTATGTTACCGAAGGCCTTCAACGGTAATCTATACTTTATTATGTTTGTTATTACCTAGACATTATATTGTCAAAAACAAATTATAAAACATAGAGTAGTGACAATCTTCAGTGCATTGCATATTTCTCGACAAATTCTTCAGTCTTTCAGCTGATGGCTGAAAATTATTTAGTGTAATCTTTAACCTCGAGATCAGTACTTTAAAACTTTCTACTTCAAAGAATTAAGGATCAATCCTCCAATTCAAAGCTGCACCTGCTCATTTCTTCTTCCTATCAACCTGCTCTACGTATATGAGTCACATCCTCCTTATTATTGCCTAGATATAATGAAACAAAAATCCTTGTTAGTAAGAACAATATGCGTAAAATATATGCTCTAATTTCTCTCTTTTGAAGTTTGTTTTCTTCTTTCAATTTTACAATTTTCATGTCTTGTATTGTTCCATCCAGTATTTCTTTTCTCCACATTTCTACCTTATTGGCTATGACCCTCCTTATTATGGCTTTTTGAGGGGCTTACCCATAACAACTGTGTGCATAAACTGAAATTATAGGCTACGACCCTGGTTTATTAAGAATTGATATTCCTGTAGGCAGATGCAGGAAAACCTCATTTCTCATAGTTGAAAGGTTTCTATGAAAGAAACGTATGTTGGTTGAATTTTCTTTGTTGGGGCATTCTGTGATAAACAATAGGATCGGTTCGATTCATGAAACCATGATAACATGGCTTTTCCTTTATTTTGTTAGGATGCTTCACTTGAATTTTGTCATTGACTCAATGAAGCTATACTTCAAGGGTTTCTTTTGGATGTCTTCTAATCCTTGAGCAAGTGGCATGCTGACCACCAAAAAGTAGAGATATACTGCAGGCTACAACATTTGTGCCTCTTGCCAACATCTTTTGTGATACCAATGAGATACTAGAGCCCTTGGTTCATGTATCTCTCTTGATCCAGTATGTGTATTTTCTATTACTGAGATATGTAAGTATTGGAAATGGAGAATTGAATGCCTTTTTGATACTTCAAGACACTGCATTTGGTATTGCAAAACAGCAGTTTACCCGTCATTTACCTTTTTTTGTTCGTTCTTGAATTATCTTAAGATCGATCTCAATATGTTGAATCTCTCTCCTGCGATTCATTAGTCGTCCAATAGGGTTATTATAGTCGATAAGAGCAAGGTTGGCAGTATCAATCCTAATCACTAGCGGAGGATAGAGTGGCCTGGGGTGGGCTGTATCCCGGGGTAATTTTTTTTTTTTTACTAGCTAGGTATATCTATTAGTAACTCCGGTGTAAATTTTTTTTTACTAGGTATGTCCATCGGAATAGACTTAGTCGGGGGAAGATTTAAATTCCTAGCTCCGTCCTTGATCCTAACCGATGGCAAAAGTGCTGAAAGCACAAAAGTTGCTGATTCAAAATGACCCGCTTTTCATTCACAGTAAAGCAATATTGACAAACCCTCTTCTCATACCCACGAGGTGTCTAGATCCCTTACCAAAAATACATTCCTAACCACCTTTCCTAGTGTTGTATATATATGTTCAACCTTTTCTCTACAATCTTGATTTCCCATTCAAAGTCTGTCTACACTTTTTGTCCCCTCACACCCTGATTTCCCTTCCCAATGCGTGCTTAGGCATGCCAAACCTTGGCTCCCTTTCTCATCATTTCACAATCCACAAGGTCCCATAAGTGTAATTTTTGAGACACCTAGCTAGCTGAGCACAAAGAACCTCTTTGTTTCTCCCTGAGAGCCATCTGGCTTGAATAGACCTTCCAAGACTTGGGCAAGGAGATCTAATAGATCATTAACAACCTAGGTCTCGTTCACTGTAATGTAATTGTAATCTCAATATAATAGACTAAAAAAACAAAAAACAAAAAAACTATTTGATTACATTACGATTACGATTATATTACAGTGAACCAAACGTGGTCCTAGTTTTAAATTCTCAATATCATTGATAAAATATTCAAGCTTTAAGCAGCATAGTCTTAATTAGATTAGGTGAAGATCATCACAGTTAAGGTGTGGGCTCTCCCTCGTTAGTTAGATTTGCTATACTTGGTAGGCAAGCCTACCTATGTGTACGGAATGAAGCTCTCTTAAAGGCGTGTGCATGCATGTGTGGGCACAGTTTTGACTCGAATAGTCGCACATTTACGTTTACTTGAGGGATTTCTGTGTATGTGTCTACTACCCTTAATTTTAAAGAAACACAACTCAAGTGATTCATCTTTCACTAAGCATACTTCACACAGGAAGCATCACTAGAGGGGATAAAGAAGTCTTTCTCTTCTTTCTAAGTCCGCAAATCGTTAGCTTTAGTGCAAACAGGGCCGGCCCTGAGTGCATGGGGCCAAAGACGAACTTTCAAAATGAGCCACCATATATAATATAAAAAATTAAGAAAATTAAAAACTATACTTACCACCAAGATTTGATCCAAGGACCTCTAAAATATGCAAGACTAATATATCAACCACTACGCCACACCACAAAGTTTTTTTTATATAACTAATAATTTACATCTTAATTCTGGGGACCGTGTAAATATAGGATTCGGAGCGGGTGCATCAAGGGACTTACTGTTGTTTCTAAAAACTAGGGAGGCCTAAATATAAAAAAAATGAAGATTTTACATTAGTAATATTATACGAAAGTTAAAATTTTTGGAGCCTTCCGATTTCTAGGGTCATGTGCGATTGCACAACTTGCACATGCTCAAAAACGGCCTTGGTGACAGGCTTTTGTTTTCTTTTAGAGATCCTAATCATAAGAACTCTACTCTTCTAAGATTACCAAACTAACATTGTGTATATAATTTAAGAAAATTTACCAAATATTTTCCTTGTAAATACAAGTCGAAGGTTCAAAGCCATCGTTAGTCGGTTCAAAATCCCCACTAAGAGCATCTCCAACCCTATTGTCTTGTTAAGTGTTGTGAGTCTTAGGTGGCTCCTATGTGGCATGAGCCATAAGACAATGTCTTGTTTATGTGGCAAAATTATATCTCAAAAGATAATGAGATAGAAAAACTCTCTCCAATGCAAAAGTATTGATGAGACAATAAAAAGTATTTTTTCCAACTTCCAAGGCAACTCCTCCACTTCTTCAACTTTTTTATAAATATTTCTATTCATAATTGATGATGTGGAGACAAAGTCATTGTGAAGTGCATTGTCTAGATCTAGACAACCAACTTCACATTCTCCTTGCCATGTCATTGCCATGTCAACTTCATGTTTTATTCTACATTTGCATTGGAGAAAAATTTTTGGAATAAAAGTTTGTCATTCCTATGTGGCAACCATTTTTTCTAAACTCACAATAGGGTTGGAGATGCTCTAAGATGTCATTATTTAGAAGTTATGCTTTGTGCGGAGTAAGCAATATATAAGAAGAGCTTGTGTCACTAATTCTTTTTTCTCTTAATGGATAATACTAACTTTATATTAATCTAGCATGGTCAGTTAGTTCGATATCTTTAGGAATGCATATGTTTTGACTGGTAGCCTATGTTTGGAACTTATTTTCAAGCCATTGCTAGTATCAACAAACAATACTAGTATATATGACTAGTTTTGGGACAACAACATTCTAGTAAATTTAAATAAAATAAAAGAACTTGTACAATTTACAAGTTAGAGGATTCAATATCCTGGACATCAGAGGGCATGAAAGCCAAGATCAAGTAGAGGATTCAATATCCTGTATTATTGTATAGTTCTCATCTAAATTTGTAAGAACTCAGCTGTTCTTCCTGATCAAACAAAAAATGTTCTTAATCACAGGCTGACATCTGAAAGATTTACACATTTGCTGGGAATATCCAACTTAGATACTTAGGAGTACCTGGAATACAACATTGGCCATCAGGTCAAGTTGGGTAAGCCTGCGCGAACCTACTGCGTTGATTCGTACTCGTATCGTAGGTCGAGAATCAGCTCCCTAGACACCAACATATCGATCTCTAACTGATATTTTGTAAGAACGTCACAGTTATACAAAATATCAAAGTTATTTCGTATAATTAGATACGATATCTCATCGTACTTCTTAGATCAACCATTCATGGATTGCACGCAAGAGTACTGAACTAAAGACCTCCTAATTGTAAACTCATATATATACTTAGCAACCATTTATTTACTAGAAATTGTGAATAAAATAAAGACTGACAAACTAATACCTAAAGGGTGAAGAAGCAAGTGGAGAATGTTTTGAAAAGATAAATAGATAATAGTACATAAAACAGAAAAAGAAAAACATGCATGGAGAAACTCTAGGAAACTGAAATAGAGGAAGAAGGGAATTAAAGCCAATAAGTTTTGATCTTCAACTTTAAGAATTGCTTAATTTCTTGATAATTTTCATATTAGGATGCAGTCAAGTTAGAACAAGCACATATATAAAAACTCTATATACACCAGTCAAAGAACCCCAATTAAGGATGCTCTACCTGATCTTCTTGGCGAAACTCTATTTTGCAAAGCTTGAATATAGATGAAGAAGAAGAATTAGAAGAAGAAGAAGGTGCACTGTAGTTGAGGACTATGAATCATGACAAGTCCAAATTATCTTTTTTCAAAAATACTATTTGGCTCCCAAAAAATTTGGGTGATACTATCTCCTCTTATGTGACATATGACAGGACGGATGACATGACAATTGACATGACAGAATTAAACATTAAAATTAATATTAAAATTAATATCAAATTAACATGAACATTAATATTAAAATTAACATTAGCATTAATAATTTAACATTAACATTAAAATTAAGATTAACATTAAATTAAAATTATCATTAACCTTAACATTAAAATTAATATTAATATCAAATTAACATGAATATTAATATTAACATTAACATTAACATTAATTAACATTAACATTAACATTAAATTAACTACAAAATTATGGTAATTTAGCGACTAACCATTTTAAGTCGCTAATTTGCGACTTACTACCGACTAAATTTTGATTAAAGGACAAATTAATTTTATGAATAAAATAGTTAATCGCCATTCCGTCGGTAGAATGTTGCTACTTTATGAAATTATTCAGCGACTAAACGTAGTTAGTCGCTAAGAAGTCAGAAGTACCTAAAAGCTAATTACTCCTATTCAGCGATTGAAAAATTAGTGGCTATTCCAAAAACTTTCCCTCTCTTTCCAAAACCCTTCCCCCCATAAAATTAACTAAATCCCTCTATTCCCTCTTTTCTAACCCCAAATCCCTCCTTTTAAACCGCAGGCCTCCTCCTCCTCCAGGCCGCCTCCTCCTTTAACCCCCGCCGTCGTCGCCGCTTTAACACCCCCCCGGTCTCCCCCAGGCCGCCTCCACCTCTTTAACCCCCGTCGCCTCCCCCAAGCCGACTCACGACAGGCGGAGCCCCCTCCGCCTTCTTTGAAGAGCCCCCGCCGGCGCCTCCTTCGGACGTCGATCTCCACCGGAGTTCCCAAGGCCCCGCCGCCTCCTTCGAAGAGCCTCCGCAGACTCACGACAGGCGGAGCCCCCGCCACCTCCTTTGAAGAGCCCCAGCCGCCTACTTTGAGGAGCCCCAAGCCGTCTCCCTCGGACGATCTCCACCGGAGTTCCCATGGCCGTCGATCTCCTTGTGGATCAGGTATAAAAATTTCTATTGTTTAAATTTAATTGGTATGCATTGATTTGCAATTTTATGACCAAAATATGAATCTACCCTTATTTCTTTAAGACCCATGAGATGGCTATAGAAGCTAATGATTCTTTTCACTGATGGAACGGTATTTGTCTTTATTTTGGTTGTTTTTACATATGAACCAGTCCTCTGAGGGTGTGTACAAGAAAACATCATACTCGTTTACTCAGGGAGTAAGAAGATGTTGGCCCAATGATTGTATCATATTTTTGAATATGGTTAATCTGTTAAGTTTAGCATTTCATTATCACTAATCTTTATACTATCACTATAGCATTTCTACTTATACCTTTGGTGATATATGCCTATTGGTTTACATATTAGTGATATGAGCTTTCTATCTTAAATTTAATCGAGTTGCCAAAATCAAAACTATATTTTTGATTGTGGTTATTCAATTAAGTTTAATCATTATGATATCACTAACTTTTATGCTATCACCTTAGCACTTATACTTAAACTCAGCATTGTCCTAATGTGCATTAAACTTATCACACTTGCTACTATGTTTGTTGTTTTGTTCGTCTAACATGTACATACAGAAAAGCAATAAGAAAGATCAATGTGGACATATGCAATAAAAAAATCATGGTAGGCCAAAGACGACGGATCCCACAAGATTTCTCTGAACCACCCGACGACATCTCCGGAGCCACGCACTCGGGGGTTTCGCTACCCGGTCAGCGGACGGGGGTCGAGGGGGAAGCGCCCCTCGTCGGGGGTTCGGGGGCGAAGCCCCCGAAAGGTATTCAGTTTTCGCAAACTGGATATCTTTGGACAGCTGCCGCCAAGGGAAAAAGCCAGCACATATCAAAGAAAGAAGCCAAGCCATGCCATCATCATTTCAAGACTCTGAAGAAGCCTGCACCTGCTACAGTATATCTGGAGTCTGTAATGAGTCTTAGGAATAATTGTAAACACAAAAAAATGGATGGCAAAATCGAAAGCTAGGGTAGAAACTAGCCCAGGATCATTTTCGGATGAAAACCGGCATACCGACGGTATATCGGTGCATACCGACGGTATACCGATTTTGTTCACAGAAAGTTTCTGTCTACAAAACTGGCATACCGACGGTATACCGGATCATACCGACGGTATACCGATTCCGTAACGTTGAAAGTCCAACGGTCGGATTTCCAGCATTAAATGATCCCAACGGCTATATTTCGAGTCGCTGCAATCCCAAACCGGTATACCGACGGTATGCCGACTCATACCGACGGTATGCCGATCGCTGACTGAAAAGTTGCCTTTGGCTCTTTTCAATACTTTGGTTATAAATAGCCTTGAACCCCTTCATTCAAGGTTGATGCTTTGAGCCTAAAAATTTCTAAACCACCAAAACCTATCCACAAACAACTCTACAAATCTTTCATTTGCCATCCACAAATTGTGTTAGAGTTATTGAGTTGAAAAGTAAGATCTTCATCTTATTGTATAAGAAGATCAAAACCTATTGTGAAAGGTTGAAGTTGGAGAGTCTTCGTATCCAAACTCTCGGTTAAAGTTGGAGAGTCTTCGTATGCAAACTCTCGGTTGAAGTTGGAGAGTCTTCGTATCCAAACTCTCGGTTGAAGTCGGAGAGGCCTTCGGATTAAAGCTCTCGTGTAAGAAGTTGGCGAGTTCTTCGGATCCAAACTCGTGTGTAACTATTTGCTCAAATAGTGGATTAAATCCGAAGAGAGTTCCGGGACTGGATTGCCTCTAGGGAGGATACCAGGATACATCGGGTGTCGGTATTATGATTGCTTCTTCTCTTTCACTTATATTTTTAAATTGCCAATTAGCTTGTGCTAAGTGCTTGATTAGTTAGCTTGACCCTATTCACCCCCCCTCTATGGTTCCTACAATTGGTATCAGAGCAAGGACTCTATTGTTAGGCTTAACATCCTTAGAGTAGATCCTTGTTATTTTTCTATGGCATCGTATTCCTCCTACTCCTCCTCCGATAAAGAGGGTTTTACTTCTAGTAGCATAGACAATCATGTTTCTTCTAAATGCAAGAAATGCTCTAAGTGGAAAGCCATGGCTAAACAATCCTTAGAGATTCTTGACAACCTTTATTCTACAAAT
Organism: Iris pallida; assembly: GCA_029216955.1. Taxonomy (NCBI): domain Eukaryota; kingdom Viridiplantae; phylum Streptophyta; class Magnoliopsida; order Asparagales; family Iridaceae; genus Iris; species Iris pallida. The sequence continues at coordinate 4,293,744 of JANAVB010022596.1, read as the reverse complement.
GAAGAACTTTCTGAAAAGGTTATTCATTTAGAAGAAGCAAATGAGTTTTTGAGAAATGAAAACAATGTTTTGTTATCTAGACTTGATTCTCAAAACTCATCTTGTGTTTATTTAAAGAGTTTGAATGAGGCTTTAATTTTGAAAATTAAATCTCTTTCCTTATCAATAGAAGATCTTAAGAGGCAAACTCATAAGCTAAATCATTTGCATGATTCTTCTATTGACTCTTTAAAGAAACAAAATGATGATTTTATTTCTAGAATTATTTTATTTGAAAAAGAGAATAATGCTTTAAATGTTAAATTTGATTCTCTTACTTGTATGCATGATGATTTGATATTAGAACATGATATTCTTAAGACCAAATTCATGCATGCTCACTCTAGAGACATTCATCATTCTAGTATGTCACATGTTCATAACCATGTTCATTCTGATACATGTGCACACACTAGCATTAGATGCTTGCTCTCGCATTGGACATATGAGCTTTACATGCCCTATTCGTAGGACCTTCACTACCAATTCTAGAGTAAGTGCTATATGGGTCCCTAAAGCTAATAAATGTGGATCCAAGTTTATTTGGATACCAAAGTCTTCATCTAATGTTGTAGGTGAAGCTTCTTGTATCGGGACATAGCACCGAGGAGCGTGTTGGTGGTTGCAAAGCTCAAAGGTCATCTTCTAAGCAATTGCACCAACACAAGTATATCCACTAGAGCCATTTTGGTAACATGCTAATCGTTTCTCTTTAAATTGTTTATATTTGTAGAATCTAGCATGTTTCTCTTGATGTCTTGCTACTAGCTCACATTGATATCCTTCAGTTGCCTTCTATATAAATCAATGTGAGATACATACTAGCATGCTTAGTTAATTTTCTTATTAATTCTTTTATCTAGCATGACCAGTTGCTCGGCTTAAATGATTAGTTCACACTATGTAGTTTATCACTCATTTTCTATTAAGTGTGACACATTTGATTTATGCATGCTTGTTATTCTTAATCTCTATATTATGAAGCATGCATATCACTCTAGTCCATAGGAGCTTGATTTTTATTTGAGTTAATATGATTTTAACTCTCCGTCTCTAAAGTTTTTGAGGATAGTTACTTCTTACCGATTTTTCATTAATTTGTAATGTCACGCCCCGACCCGGAATCACCCGAATCATCGTCCACGCAGGGGGCGTGATACCGCACGAGCCTGGATTTGCGCTCGTGCAAGGCAAGATGACAAGTTCTCAAATGGTTATCTTTTAAGTTGATATTCACAACGAAAGGAAAATAGAGTATACGAAACAAATCTCTTTATTGATATTCGAAATCAGATTACAAAGGCTTTCGATAGCCCAAACGGAATTTGCCAGATTGGCTACAACACTCAGGTTCTCTCTTGCCCACAAAGGATTTCACCGTTCCATACATCATGCCTTCTATATCTCGGCCGCATCAATCCAGTTGCATAGTTCGAGCGTCAATACGACCGCACGCTTCAATGCGCTTTGGCATTCCAAGCCTCAACGCGTTCAAGCAACGCTTCACCGCGAGCCTTCCATTCCCTGCACCCTGCATGAAGCTGGTGGGGGATCAGTACGTTCGTCCTCGCATGTACTGAAGCAAAGATCATCTTTGAAAACCGACATCTTTAATATTTACGTTGAATCATGCAACTTAGCTTATGATCTTGCTATGTTCTCCTTAGGGTCAATTTTATGTCATATTCGAAAGCGTAAAGCATGTTACCATAGCAAGCATGTTATCGAATTGAATAGGCAAGCAAGCATTCTCATGTTTGATTCGTGGCGCGACTTACCAAGCCGACGCACTCGTCCTTGCACCGACGCAAGGTGAATACGCCTATCAGATTTCCCTGTCATGTTATAGTGCTCTCTATGCGGATCTACATACGCACGATATGAGTGTACCTTGCATATTTGACCCAGGATCCGTCCATGCAGGATATACGTATACCTTGCACTTCCAACCCATCGCCCTTAACTATATGAAGGTCACTAGCTTGTCACAGCTAGAATGGACTTATACTCATCGAATCGAAAACATAAGACGATGGTAACTCTGTGCGGTTGCTAACCAACAATCAGAGGCCACCGAAATAATCGTGCGCAAGTGGCTTATCACATTCACTAGAAGGTCGTTACCCGTCTAAATGAAGTGCACCAACAATGCCGAAAACGAAATCCCTCCTAGGCTGAACGGTCCCAGCGCCCTGGCGCGCCGCGTTCGAGGGATGCCCATGCACGGGCTTTTATATTCTTTAAGTCCATTTGACCATTTAACCATGCAACGAATCTTATATTTCATACAACCAAGCAAGTTCGCTTATCGCTATTTCAATTGGCACAACGTCCGAATGTCCTCAACGAACGTCCGTAGGCCGCGAACATTTCGAAGGGCACCATGCCGCATTACCATCTCGCATTTCTTCGTTAACTTTCTATGTTCTTACGTTTCATTCTTCGTTTCAATGTTTCAATGGCATCATGCCTCAACTCAATGCTCGTCAACCGAACGACCCGAAGGTCTCGAACACCTTTCGAGGCATTATGTCATATCAGACAGTTCTGCCACATTCATGCCACAACTATATTCTTTCGCAACGAAGCCATCTTTTATTATCTCGTGCACTTAGGCACGTTCCGAAGGTATTCCGATGTTCTATGACTTAGCATTCAATGTCCGTGGCTTGCGCGCTAGGGCGCTCGCCTATTGTCTTTCAATGTTCTAGCCGTTCTAACTCGTGCGCGAAGGCACGGTATGGTTCGTGCACTAAGGCACTCGCCAAGTACAGTTATCCCATGTTATTGCGGCTTGCGCACCGAGGCGTTCGCCTTAGCGATATCCAATATTCCGTAGCGACTTGTGCATTTGATGCACGTTTCATTTCAATTGTACTAACTTAGTGTTCGACACACGTTATGATTTACTTTCGATCGGACCACGCCCGTGGCGTCGATAGGCTAACTTTTAGCATACAATGATATATTTGACCTATCGAATGAAGGAGTAAAAAGAAGTCAATCCTCCCACCTTGAGCCGATATGCCTTCGTCGTTTCGCCGAGCCGATGCGGCTCGATTTCCCAACATCGTTGCACGGCCACTCTCCTGACTTAGCCATTCGAGCACTTCATGCTTTATTGAATTATATGTCCAATTCGTCTTAGCATGCCAACGCCTTTGTCCGTCGCAGGGCGACGATTTGATTTCGCGGACCCCTTACTGAATAAGGCAAAACGTCGACCTCTAATATTTTCACGTCAACGTATAACCTGCACACGAAACCAACTAAAATCAATACTTGCATCGATTCGGACTAGCTCCTTGGTCGATTCGATTTCTTAGAATCTTCGAGCCGATTCAACGCACTTATCCTTCGGGGCAACGCGGCGCTTCGCATCGATTCACTCGATGCATTCTTCGGGACAAGGTAACTCTTCGCATCGACTTAGTTCGATGTGTTGCTCGGGACAACTTAACACTCGTATCGTTATTACTCGATGCGTTCCTCGGGTCGATACGTTTCTCGGGACAATGTAACTTTCGTATCGATTCGCATCGATACGCAATCGGGTCAACGGTACTCTTCGAGTCAACGACTCAGCATAATGCTCCGTGCGGAGCGGGGCATTACAGAATATACCACTCAAAACAAGGTTCGTCCCGAACCGAAACCGATACTAAATTTCCAAGGGTTTCATTAGATCGTTCCACGATCTCGTCTCACTATCTTTTGGATCGTACAACTTAGTTTGGAATTATACACATATTTTAGGCGTCCCACCAATATACGCATTTCAGCCAAGCTTAGTTGTAAGATATCGGAACAACGCTAACATGTAACTTCTCATTCTCAATCACTTACTATCTCGTATTCTCGATCGGACTTGGCTCTATTACTTGTTCTCGCAATTCTAGCGCACATGCATATTGATACATACGCGATCCGCCAACAAAAGTCAAGGCACACGATGCGATACAAAAATCGCATTTCTCACTTTGTATGTTTCATCGGGACTATCAATTCTACGCGTCACGTTAAGCCGTCGCGCATCCGATCGCAACGATCCTTCGCAACGCCTTGCGTTCGAAATCGTTAACCAAGTATTTTCGAAGTCTGGCTCTGTAACTTATCTCGATACGATTTCTTTTATCAACATTTGGGACTACGCCCGCTAGGTGACTTGCCTAGCACCGTGCTTAACTTCTCCCGACGCAACTTTAAATTGACATTGCACAAAGGCCACAATCTATTCGACACGAAAGTTACATCAAGACGACGGTTTGCTCAAGGCAACGATCGCCTTGACACGAAGGGCTCTCCGATACGCCTTACGTTCGATTTCCTAACGAGTAGGAATTTACTAGCCAAATTCCCAACTTATCCGTCTCGCAACATCGAATATGAGTTCGATTCACGCAAGCTCAATTGCAAGGTGAATCCGAATCTAATGACATGACTCGTAAGTCAGTTCCTTATTGTTCTCTCTCGTGCATAGCACGATCCTCGCAATCGCCTAGACTTATCGTCAACATGCATCGCGTTTATTTGTTATCGATGCAATCCCATATGCGATATCGCATGGGTTATCTTACGGCCTGCAGCATTCAATTTGATTTGGCGGTCAAGTCTTCTAGGGTCAGCTGCCCCGAAGCTACGCTCGATAATTGTGGATCATCACCGAAGGACAGTGTACTACGAACCATGCTATATCTTATTTCGGAGCCAAATCACGTTCCGACGATTCTATACGACTATCCAATCCGCACATAACCATTTCTATCGGCGCAACTGATGCGCAACTATCCTCCGAGGCAAGTCATGCACTACCGTCAATGATTCTGCTATTCGCGATGCGTCTACTCGCATCGAGTTCGAGTCTATCTTATTCGCGGGTCGACACACGAGATGCTATACGCATCGAGCAATCGTCGATGACTTATAGTCTCGCCCTGATCAATCACAAAATTTACGATCAACCAAGTTCATTCATTCTCGTATCGTTACTTACAAAATTTCATAGCGCGAGGCACACTCTATTTTGTATTCTCACATCGTTTACGTTTTCTTACGTATCGATCTCGATACGCCGTATCCATTTCGATAACGTAAGGGTCAACTTTGAATCCGTCTCAACGTCAACTTAGCTCGCATCGCATACATCCAAGTTCGCAACAAACTTTTCCATACGCATCGACTCATTCTCTGATTCGCCGCATCCCGCTATACTTTGATCGCGTAACTGAGTTACCGATTATCCAACATCGAACCCTCAAGTCACACGATCTCGCCCTCTAAGTTTTACGTGTTTTCAGTCGTACTCAAATGAGTTTGGCCGTAACGTAACCAACTATTTCTTAGGCACGATTACTCGCGTCAACCAACTTTCTTACCGAAGTCGCACATCGTGCGATCCGATTACATTTCGTCTCGCCCAACATTTCTATCGAAATCGTAAGTTATGTGATTCGATTCGCCTCGCCTAACATTTCAATCGGGATCGTAAGTCGTACGATTCGATTATAATTTGTATCGCCCAATATTTTCATCGAACTCGCAAGTCGTGCGGTTCGATTCCAACGTTTCGAGTTTTCTATCCCGTCGATCCGATCGTTGCCTCAAGGCATAATCGTTTCGCTAATTCCCGTCATTCGACCGACACATAAATTTTCATTCAACGTATCATTCCATGATACAAGCCCCGCCTTACCGTTCTAACCGATCATCGAAGAACACTTGCATCAACATGCCGTCGTACAAATTCTCAATCGAATCTCGGTGCTATCCCGTCCGTTGCGGACAAACCTTCCGTAATTCTCACCATACGTCGATGTAATTCATCGCATAAGTGGTATTGCATATACCACTCGGAATCGAGTCATTCATCGCCTACGTGGTATAGCATATACCACTCGAAATCAAGTCATTTCCCTCGTACTATACTTAGTATAAACCGACGATCTCTTCCGACTTACGATTTCCGCAGTGATCGTGCTTGATCACAACCGTAACTTTGATTTAAATCAAATTCGACACAATTTGGCCAATGCATTCATTTGCCAACACGAACTCGGTGCGCAACCGAACCGATCTCATTTTCTCGATTTATAACTTTTGTTTTCTTCCGTTTGCATCTTGTGCAAATTTTATTATCGATATCCGTTGCATCTCGAGCAACGATTTCATTTTTGATACGCGTTGCACCACGTGCAACATTTTACTTTCGATACGCAATGTACATCGTGCACAAACTTATCTTCGACATTCATTACATCTCGTGCAACGATTTAACATTTCATTTTCGATATTCAAAGTCAATGCTCAAATCCGTTTCAACACATTCGATATTGACTTATCACTTTCCATCGCAACGCACATTCGAAATCGATATGTGAATCCATTTTAACACATTCCATATCAACTTTCTTTGACTTTTGTAATGCCTGTGGTTCGTATTACGTATCTTGGTATACGTGTACGTATTCTTGACTCGTATTGCGTATTTTTCTGCATGGTTATTTTGGCATGTCATTGGTTGTGGCTTAGCTTGGTTCGGCTTAGCTTGGTTTGGTTTGCTTTTGGGTTCATCATGAACCAAAAGAAAACCCCTACCTACCACCACCACTACCCTTTATTAACCCATTTCCCCTTTCTCTCTCTTCATTATTCTTCTTCTTCCCTATCATAACTTCTTCAACCACCAGGAGAAAGAGAGAGAGAGCTTAGGCAAGTGCAAACTTACTTCATGATGGATCTCAAGTTTTATTGTTCCATTCTCTTCCTTACTTGATTCTAAGCCTCTTTAGAACTTGATATTTTTGGATTTGATGGATGGATTCTTGTAGATCTAAGTTTGTAAACTTTTCGGTTTTTCTTGGTTTTGATCTTTAAAACTTGGTTATTTTCGAAAACTAGTATTTCTATGTTGTAGAGAATTCAATTTCATGCAGTTTTGGCTTTTGTTTCGCTTGATTTCGGCTTCGGATGAGGAAGTTATGGCCAAAACAATTTCTGGTCATTTCTAGGTTCATCTGCAGCATAATCAGCATGTCGCAGAAGGCGCATGTTGCAATGAAGCGCATGTCGCGGTAGCCGCATATCATGTCGCAGAAGGCGCATGTCGCAGAAGGCGCATGTTGCAATGAAGCGCATGTCGCGGTAGCCGCATATCATGTCGTAGAAGACGCATGTCGCAGAAGGCGCATGTTGCATGAAGCGCATGTCGCGGTAGCCGCATATCATGTCGCAGAAGGCGCATGTCGCAGAAGGCACATGTTGCAATGAGGCGCATGTCACGGTAGGCGCATATCATGTCGCAGTTGAGCCACATGAGGCGCATGTCGCGGTAGGCACATATCATGTCGCAGTTGAGCCACATGAGGCGCATGTCGCGGTAGGCGCATATCATGTCGCAGTTGAGCCACATGAGGCACATGTCGCGATAGGCGCATATCATGTCGCAGTAGGCGCATATGGTGTCGCAGTTGCATGCATGTCGCAGAATAGGCCGCATAATACATATTTTGACTATTTCTAACTGTTATATGTCCTAATTGACTGAATTGTGGCTCGAATTTCTTCCAACTCCCAACGTGGAAGTTGTAGGTCTTTTCCTTAGCAGCAAGAATATGTCTCTAGTTATTTTATGCAAGCTTCTCTCATTCATAATATTGTAAGAATAGAACACGATAGTGGCCCGCTGCGGCGCACTCTTGACAAGTAAACTGGCATGATATGTCTCGACATGTTGTTATGACAGTTAGCCTGACATGACAAGTGTGAATGACCTGGACACGGTAGGCGATTGCGTTTGTACAAATAAACTGTTACTGTCTTGCATCATGTCTAGGATGGGGATCCCTGAGTACCACGGTCAGGGTTACCTACTAAAATTGACTAAGGGTAATTAAATAGAACGATTCAGTAGTCATGAAGAGATTCCCAGCTACAGGCAATCCCGTTATCTGGGCGCATTAAGTGGACTTGTAGCCTACCGACGCGTAGGGCACATTTCCAGCACACAGTCATGTGGTGCACCCTTCATAAACAGACATTCGACCCGGATAACCGGATGGTCTGCAGGGCTTGTGGCTGTCGGGATAATCTCATTGCATCTTGCTAGTAACTAGGCCTGTGATAACCCTAGTTAGTTAAAAGTATCAAGCCGTACTCTTGATTGGCCGTGATTGATTGGATGAAGTTTATTCCAGCTTAGTCTTATCCTGATCCTGTACAAGATTGTAACAGGACATGATTTCTTGTATCGATAAATGATGGGATACCAAGTTCTGTTCAGATGAAGGGTTACAATCCCGGTCCTTGTTTGGTTTAAGGGTTGTAACTTGGCTATCTGAATAGTTCCATGGTTATCTTATCATATATCGTCCTGCTTATTGTGCCCGCCTTAACAATAAAGATCAGGGGTCCAGTTCTGTTCAGGCGAAGGGTTACAACCCCGGTCCTTATTTGGTTTAAGGGTTGTAACCTGGCTCCCCGAGCAGTTCTGCGTCCTCTCTTCGTTTATTGTCTTATTGTAACCCCCTGTCATGCTCGTCATGTTTTACCTTTACTTCAATACCATGATTATTTATACTGGCCTTAACAATAAAGATCAGGGGTCCAGTTCTGTTCAGGCGAAGGGTTACAACCCCGATCCTTGTTTGGTTTAAGGGTTGTAACCTGGCTTCCGGAGCAGTTCTGCATCCTCTCTTCGTTTATTGTCTTGTTACCTTATCAATAGTAATTGAGGCGGGTTTCTATTCAGGCGAAGGATTGCAACCCCGGTCCTTGTTTGGTTTAAGGGTTGCAGTCTGGCTACTTGAATGGTTTCTCCGTGTTCAATATATATTTGTTATCTCAGTTATTATCACTATCATAAATTACCTTTGCTATTTATTTGTGATATGCTGGTTTTAGTTCCTAAGTGAAGCCTCCTTTGTGGCACTTGCTCTTTCTGGGGTCTGACCCAGCTGGTTTTGTGTGGCCAGATATCGGAGCAGCAACAGAGGATCCACCTGTCTTCCAGCCCGATGGTGACCACCAGGCGTAACCAGGGCAACGAGTGGGTTTCTTTTGTCCTCCCACTCTATTTGTAAAATTATTCTTTTGAGACGTTTAGCCAGCGAGCACATGTTAGCTCGTATTGAACCTTTATTTACTGTCTGCCTACGGGCTGTAACATGATTGACAAATCCTAGGGTTGATCATGTATTGACTAAAACTCTTGCTAGTCTTGACATTTTGTACGACTAGCTTCATGATCATCCAATATGTAATGTATGGGACGCCTTACTATTGTATATTTGGTGCTCTGACATCTTGTAACTGTTACTACTTGCTTGTGATTGAGACAATAGGCTTGTTCATGACCATAGGAGACTGTTGGCTTGTAGTTAAACCCTCATGTATCTAGACAGCCATGACCGTATAGTGACGTGGATTCCATTTCATTATACGTAGCTGGCTATGTCTGCCCCCGCTCTCCAGTATTCTGGTTCTGGGGCGTGACATGGTTTTAGTGGTGGCCCATGCAGGTCTTGTAATTCAAGATATGTGAGGGTTTATCGAATAGATGTCTCAATCAGTATTCGTCCTTGATCTTTGCTCGTATCTTCTGAATCCCTGTAATCTTGACCTGATCACATGCTTGTATCGTTGTTCTGTCCTGGTCCTTCCTTATTGTTCCCTATGTCGTCTTCTTCAGCGGCATTGTTCCTGGACCTATCTATCAGCAAGGCGGAGCACCTCCCGCGGACCAGCAACAACCTGGAGATCAAGTCCAGCATTCAGGAGTAGCCTCCAGAGTCATGTCTACTGAAGGAGAACCCCCAATTCAGCCCGTCCAGCCTGTAGAGCCTGATGATGGCACTTTGGTGGGACTCATCAGGTCCCTATTAGCTTTCCAGGATCATCGTAGAGATGCCTTGCACCAGGCGATAGCAGACGCTTTGACCAGAGGAGGTCATCAGGGTAATAGCGCAGCCAACAGCTTCAAGCGCTTGAACCCTCCCTTCTTCGACGGCAGTGAAGATGCGATCGCTGCAGATGCTTGGCTTCAGGACACAGAGGTGATTCTAGAAGCAGCCAAGACTCCAGAGAACGAGAAGGTGGCCGTAGTGCGCCTGCAGTTACTAGATCTTGCCCGCAGCTGGTGGGCAGCGCAGGCCGATGGATTAGTGGCCCCTATGTCATGGGCAGTATTCAGGGAGAGATTCCAGACCAAGTATTTTGATGCTGTAGCCCGGTATGATCTACAGACGAGGTTTACCAATCTGAAGCAGATGGACAGGACGGTCGATGGATATGCGACCGAGTTCTCCAGGCTTAGTCGGTTTGCTCCCACCTTGGTGGCGACCGAGTTCGATAGAGCCCAGCAGTTCCAGCAGGGGCTCCACCTAGAGATTTTATTGGCGGTGGAGCAGTTTGAGCATCAGACTTTTGATGCAGTGTTGAGAGCAGCCCGGAGGCATGAGTACACCTCCCAGAGGATCGTGGATAGGACCGGAGGTCGGAAGCGATCTCACGGCCAGATGAATCAGTCTTCAGCACCAGCCCCGGCAGCTAGGGCTTTGACCATTGGAGCTCCGAGGCGGGCGGCCTCAGTGACGTCGGTTCAGCATTCCACCCCGATGCACCCTCAGCAGCAGAAGCAGAAGCAGTCTTCCGTAGTGGGATGTTCACACTGCGGGAAGCCAGGACATGTGGTATCAGAATGTCGCAGAGCACAGGGTTTGTGCTTGGTTTGTGGTGCCCCGGACCACAGGGTTGGGAACTGCCCGAACAGGGGGAGTTCATCCGCCTTCTCAAGTCCTTCAGTTAGAGGACCAGTACCAATCCAGCAGCAGCAGCAGCTGCAGTACCCGTTCTCGAGGCCATTGCCGACGCAGGCCCAGGCATTCCAGCAGCAGAGACCGCAACAGTATGCCCAAGCCCAAGCCCTGATCCAGAGCAGGCAGAGGAATTTTCAGCAGAGGGGACTCGCACCCAGAGGACATGGTCAAGTGCTGGCTTTGACCATGGGAGAAGAAGGAATAGCACCAGGTGAGGTGGTGGCAGGTACTATTCTCGTCAACACCTTTCCAGCTTCAGTATTATTTGATTCTGGTGCCTCGCATTCATTTATGTCTGTACGATTTGCGACACGGGTAGGACTGGAGCCCAAGTCATTATCAGTAAGGCTCAATATACTTACTGGTAACGGACTTGTGGGAGTAGATAGAGTATTTTCCTCGTGTCGGGTCGCAGTTAGCGGTAGAGAATTCTCCGCTAGATTGATAGAGTTCCCGATGGCCGATTATGATATGGTCTTAGGGATGGATTGGTTGAGGGACCAGTATGCTAGGATAGACTGCCACATTGGCAGGGTTATTTTTAGCATTCCAGGCGAGCCGGAGTTTTCCTTCTCCCGAGGCGAAGTTGAACCTTCTCCTCCAGTATTGCGGATGGCAGTGGCAGTAGTACAGTTACCTCGGATAGTCGAAGAGTTTCCAGATGTTTTCCCAGAAGAGCTTCCAGGGATGCCGCCAGAGCGAGAGATCGAGTTTACCATCGACTTGATTCCCGGGACAGCCCCAGTGTCAGAGAGAGTCTACAGGATGGCGCCGTCAGAGCTAGAGATATTGTACAAGATGATTGAAGAACTCAGAACCAAGGGATTCATTCGTGCTAGTGGATCACCTTGGGGAGCCCCGATGCTTCTTATGAAAAAGAAGGATGGTACGTCCAGATTGTGTGTTGATTATCGTACCTTGAACTCGGTGACAATCAAGAACATATACCCTCTCCCAAGGATAGATGACTTGTTTGATCAACTCAGAGGGGCGTCAGTATTTTCTAAGATTGACTTGCGCTCAGGATACCATCAGATCAGAGTCAGAGAGCAGGACATCCCGAAGACAGCTTTCAGATCTAGATATGGGCATTGGAGTTCCTTGTGATGCCATTTGGAGCAACCAATGCGCCGGCTGTATTCATGGACCTCATGAATCGCATCTTTATGCCTTATTTGGATCAGTTCATGATTGTGTTCCTAGACGACATCCTGGTCTACAGCAAGAGTGAAGCGGAGCATGAGCATCACCTCAGAGTTGTTCTTCAGATTCTCAGAGAGCACCAGTTGTATGCCAAGTTCAGTAAATGCGAGTTCTGGCTTGATCGCATTTCGTACTTGGGTCATATCATCACCCGAGGGGGAGTAGAAGTGGATCCCCAGAAGATCGTGGCCATTGAAACATGGCCGGTACCTAGCACAGTGGCAGAAGTCCGTAGTTTTTTTGGCTTGGCCGGCTACTACCGGCGATTTGTTTCAGACTTTGCTCGAATTTCAGCGCCATTGACCCAGTTGACCCGTAAGGATGTGCAGTTTGCTTGGACAGCAGAATGCCAGGATTCTTTTGAGAGGTTGAAGCGAGGCTTGATGACGGCTCCTATTCTCACGCTTCCAGATGGAACTGGAGGATTCTCAGTGTATTGTGATGCTTCGGGCAGAGGTTTAGGATGTGTTCTGATGCAGCATGGGAAGGTAATAGCTTATGCGTCACGACAACTTCGTGATCATGAGAGGAATTACCCAACCCATGACTTGGAGCTGGCAGCAGTAGTGTTTGCATTTAAGTTGTGGAGGCACTACCTATACGGAGATAGGGTAGAAATTTTCACCGACCACAAGAGCCTGAAGTATGTTTTCACCCAGAAGGATCTCAACATGCGTCAGAGGAGATGGCTAGAGCTGCTTGTGGATTATGATGTCAACTTGCAGTATCACCCAGGGAAGGCCAATGTTGTTGCGGATGCATTGAGCAGGAGAGCCGGAATTTATTTCCTAACAGTGCAACCAGAGCTGTTAGCCGATCTTCAGAAGATGGGTATAGAAGTTGTCCTCCCTTCCAGTGTGGCATTGATGGCCAGCATGCAAGTTCAGTCCACTATAGTCGAGAGGATCCGGATGGCGCAGTCGGCAGATTCTAAGCTTCAGCGACTCAGAGCAGAGTGTGAGGCAGGACGAAGACCAGAGTTATGCATTCATGAAGATGGTACACTTCGACATGGTAAGCGTCTTTGTGTACCCAGTGGAGATATCAGACAGGAGATCATGGCAGAGTCCCACAGTTTGCAGTATTCCATTCATCCTGGTGGCACGAAGATGTACCGTGATATCCGCCAGCACTTTTGGTGGAATGGCATGAAGAGGAAGATAGCCCGGTTTGTCTCTCGTTGTTTAGTCTGCCAACAAGTTAAGGCTGAACATCAGAGACCAGCTGGACTACTTCAACCATTGCCGATTCCCGAGTGGAAATGGGAGCATGTAACCATGGATTTTGTGACTGGATTGCCTAGATCCCCGGTGGGCAGAGACGCTATTTGGGTTGTCATAGACAGGCTCACGAAGGTGGCTCACTTTCTTCCGTTCAGAGTTGGTCAGTCGACGGCTCAGCTAGCGGAGATGTATCTCCGGCAGATTGTCAGGTTGCACGGTATACCAGTCAGTATCACTTCAGATAGAGATTCAAGATTTATGTCGCACTTTTGGCGTAGCTTGCAAGAAAGTTTGGGAACTCACCTCCAGTTCAGTTCAGCTTATCACCCGCAGACAGATGGCCAGTCAGAACGTACGATCCAGACTCTTGAAGATATGTTGCGGTCATGTACACTCGACTTTGGTGGTTCGTGAGAAGATCATGTGCACCTGGTAGAGTTCTCGTACAATAATAGTTTCCATGCCAGTATCCAGATGGCACCGTTCGAGGCACTGTATGGTAGGAAGTGTCGATCCCCGCTAGCATAGGACGATGTCGGAGAGAGGCAGATGCTTGGTCCGGAAATGATTGCTCAGACCGTTGAAGTGGTCAGAAGAGTCAGAGATCATCTTCGAGTTGCCCAAGATCGCCAGCGTCATTGGGCCGATTCTCATCGGCGCCCTCTTGAGTTTTCTGTCGGTGACCATGTATTCCTGAGGATTTCGCCTAACCGCGACGTCATTCGTTTCGGCGTACGAGGAAAGCTTAGTCCTGGGTATATAGGGCCGTTCGACATTCTGGAGCGAGTAGAAGATGTATCATATCGTCTCGCTCTTCCACCGTCGCTGCGTGAGGTGCATGACGTATTCCATGTATCCCAACTGCGACGGTATATCCCGGACCCGAGCCACATCCTGGATCATTCGGAATTGGTTGTTGGTACCAACCTTTCGTATGAGGAGAGGCCCGTGTCTATATTGGACCGAAGAGAGAAGATACTCAAGAACAAGACTATCAAGTTAGTCCGAGTTGCTTGGGGTCATCACTCTTTGAGTGAGTCGACGTGGGAGCGTGAGGATGATATCCGATCGCGATATCCCGACCTGTTTGACTCGTAAGGTATAATGCCTTCCTTATGCCTTATGCTTTCAATTCCTTGCTTGAATAAATGACTGCATGATAGACTGCTTGTTATAGCTTACGATTAGTATAGCTTGTCCTTGCAATTCTAGCCTCTTGATTAAATTCCGAGGACGAAATTCTTTGAAGGTGGGTAGAGTTGTAATGCCTGTGGTTCGTATTACGTATCTTGGTGTACGTTTACGTATTCTTGACTCGTATTGCGTATTTTTCTGCATAGTTATTTTGGCATGTCATTGGTTGTGGCTTAGCTTGGTTCGGCTTAGCTTGGTTTGGTTTGCTTTTGGGTTCATCATGAACCAAAAGAAAACCCCTACCTACCACCACCACTACCCTTTATTAACCCATTTCCCCTTTCTCTCTCTTCATTATTCTTCTTCTTCCCTATCATAACTTCTTCAACCACCAGGAGAAAGAGAGAGAGAGCTTAGGCAAGTGCAAACTTGCTTCATGATGGATCTCAAGTTTTATTGTTCCATTCTCTTTCTTACTTGATTCTAAGCCTCTTTAGAACTTGATATTTTTGGATTTGATGGATGGATTCTTGTAGATCTAAGTTTGTAAACTTTTCGGTTTTTCTTGGTTTTGATCTTTAAAACTTGGTTATTTTCGAAAACTAGTATTTCTATGTTGTAGAGAATTCAATTTCATGCAGTTTTGGCTTTTGTTTCGCTTAATTTCGGCTTCGGATGAGGAAGTTATGGCCAAAACAATTTTTGGTCATTTCTAGGTTCATCTGTAGCATAATCAGCATGTCGCAGAAGGCGGATGTTGCAATGAAGCGTATATCGCGGTAGCCGCATATCATGTCGCAGAAGGCGCATGTCGCAGAAGGCGCATGTTGCAATGAAGCGCATGTCGCGGTAGCCACATATCATGTCGCAGAAGGCGCATGTCGCAGAAGGCACATGTTGCATGAAGCGCATGTCGTGGTAGCCGCATATCATGTCGCAGAAGGCGCATGTCGTAGAAGGCACATGTTGCAATGAGGCGCATGTCGCGGTAGGCGCATATCATGTCGCAGTTGAGCCACATGAGACGCATGTCGCGGTAGGCGCATATCATGTCGCAGTTGAGCCACATGAGGCGCATGTCGCGGTAGGCGCATATCATGTCGCAGTTGAGCCACATGAGACGCATGTCGCGATAGGCGCATATCATGTCGCAGTAGGCGCATATGGTGTCGCAGTTGCATGCATGTCGCAGAATAGGCCGCATAATGCATATTTTGACTATTTCTAACTGTTATATGTCCTAATTGACTGAATTGTGGCTCGAATTTCTCCCAACTCCCAACGTGGAAGTTGTAGATCTTTTCCTTAGCAGCAAGAATATGTCTCTAGTTATTTTATGCAAGCTTCTCTCATTCATAATATTGTAAGAATAGAACACGATAGTGGCCCGCTGCGGCGCACTCTTGACAAGTAAACTGGCATGATATGTCTCGACATGCTGTTATGACAGCTAGCCTGACATGACAAGTGTGAATGACCTAGACACCGTGGGCGATTGCGTTTGTACAAATAAACTGTTACTGTCTTGCATCATGTCTAGGATGGGGATCCCTGAGTACCACGGTCAGGGTTACCTACTAAAATTGACTAAGGGTAATTAACTAGAATGATTCAGTAGTCATGAAGAGATTCCCAGCTACAGGCAATCCCATTATCTGGGCGCATTAAGTGGACTTGTAGCCTACCGACGAGTAGGGCACATTTCTAGCACACAGTCATGTGGTGCACCCTTCATAAACGGACATTCGACCCGGATAACCGGATGGTCTGCAGGGCTTGTGGCTGTCGGGATAATCTCATTACATCTTGCTAGTAACTAGGCCTGTGATAACCCTAGTTAGTTAAAAGTATCAAGCCGTACTCTTGATTGGACGTGATTGATTGGATGAAGTTTATTCCAGCTTAGTCTTATCCTGATCCTGTACAAGATTGTAACAGGACATGATTTCTTGTATCGATAAATGATGGGATACCAAGTTCTGTTCAGATGAAGGGTTACAATCCCGGTCCTTGTTTGGTTTAAGGGTTGTAACTTGGCTATCTGAATAGTTCCATAGTTATCTTATCATATATCGTCCTGCTTATTGTGCCCGCCTTAACAATAAAGATCAGGGGTCCAGTTCTGTTCAGGCGAAGGGTTACAACCCCGGTCCTTGTTTGGTTTAAGGGTTGTAACCTGGCTCCCCGAGCAGTTCTGCGTCCTCTCTTCGTTTATTGTCTTATTGTAACCCCCTGTCATGCTCGTCATGTTTTACCTTTACTTCAATACCATGATTATTTATACTGGCCTTAACAATAAAGATCAGGGGTCCAGTTCTGTTCAGGCGAAGGGTTACAACTCCGGTCCTTGTTTGGTTTAAGGGTTGTAACCTGGCTTCCGGAGCAGTTCTGCGTCCTCTCTTCGTTTATTGTCTTGTTACCTTATCAATAGTAATTGAGGCGGGTTTCTATTCAGGCGAAGGATTGCAACCCCAGTCCTTGTTTGGTTTAAGGGTTGCAGTCTGGCTACTTGAATGGTTTCTCCGTATTCAATATATATTTGTTATCTCAGTTATTATCACTATCTTAAATTACTTTTGCTATTTATTTGTGATATGCTGGTTTTAGTTCCTAAGTGAAGCCTCCTTTGTGGCACTTGCTCTTTCTGGGGTCTGACCCAGCTGGTTTTGTGTGGCCAGATATCGGAGCAGCAACAGAGGATCCACCTGTCTTCCAGCCCGATGGTGACCACCAGGCGTAACCAGGGCAACGAGTGGGTTTCTTTTGTCCTCCCACTCTATTTGTAAAATTATTCTTTTGAGGCGTTTAGCCGGCGAGCACATGTTAGCTCGTATTGCACCTTTATTTACTGTCTGCCTACGGGCTGTAACATGATTGACAAATCCTAGGGTTGATCATGTATTGACTAAAACTCTTGCTAGTCTTGACATTTTGTACGACTAGCTTCATGATCATCCAATATGTAATGTATGGGACGCCTTACTATTGTATATTTGGTGCTCTGACATCTTGTAACTGTTACTACTTGCTTGTGATTGAGACAATAGGCTTGTTCATGACCATAGGAGACTGTTGGCTTGTAGTTAAACCCTCATGTATCTAGACAGCCGTGACCGTATAGTGACGTGGATTCCATTTCATTATACGTAGCTGGCTATGTCTGCCCCCGCTCTCCAGTATTCTGGTTCTGGGGCGTGACAACTTTTCAACGCATCATTTACAATTAACGCGTGGCAATTGCTGCAGCAACATTCCACGACTTTCATTGTTTCGATACAACCAACGAATATCTCGATTTACAATTCCGACGTGTTGCATCCACGGCAACAAATTCTCGAATTCATATCTTTCAACTTGTTGCACATTCAGCAACAAACCTTCCCGACTTTTCCGTAACACCATGTAATTTCCAAACAACACGCGGCAAAATTACATGGTTGTATTAGACTTATTGTATGGAACATCCAGTGCGGCATCGAGTAGAGTCAAGAGTGGTTTCGATTGGTGGTGGGCAACTTTTCGAATGGAGATGAAGCAAACGTCCAGAGGAAATTGAGCCTAGAGCTCTGATACCAATTTATCACGCCCCGACCCGGAATCACCTGAATCATCGTCCTCACAGGGGGCGTGATGCCGCACGAGCCTGGATTTGCGCTCGTGCAAGGCAAGATGACAAGTTCTCAAATGGTTATCTTTTAAGTTGATATTCACAACGAAAGGAAAATAGAGTATACGAAACAAATCTCTTTATTGATATTCGAAATCAGATTACAAAGGCTTTCGATAGCCCAAATAGAATTTGTCAGATTGGCTACAACACTCAGGTTCTCTCTTACCCACAAAGGATTTCACCGTTCCATACATCATGCCTTCTATATCTCGGTCGTATCAATCCAGTTGCATAGTCCGAGCGTCAATGCGACCGCACGCTTCAATGCACTTTGGCATTCCAAGCCTCAACGCGTTCAAGCAACGCTTCGCCGCGAGCCTTCCATTCCCTGCACCCTGCATGAAGCTGGTGGGGGATCAGTACGTTCGTCCTCGCATGTACTGAAGCAAAGATCATCTTTGAAAACCGACATCTTTAATATTTACGTTGAATCATGCAACTTAGCTTATGATCTTGCTCTGTTCTCCTTAGGGTCAATTTTATGTCATATTCGAAAGCGTAAAGCATGTTACCATAGCAAGCATGTTATCGAATTGAATAGGCAAGCAAGCATTCTCGTATTTGATTCGTGGCACGACTTACCAAGCCGACGCACTCGCCCTTGTACCGACGCAAGGTGAATACGCCTATCAGATTTCCCTGTCATGTTATAGTGCTCTCTATGCGGATCTACACACGCACGATATGAGTGTACCTTGCGCTTTTGACCCAGGATCCGTCCATGCAGGATATACGTATACCTTGCACTTCCAACCCATCGTCCTTAACTATATGAAGGTCACTAGCTTGTCACAGCTAGAATGGACTTATACTCATCGAATCGAAAACATAAGACGATGGTAACTCTGTGCGGTTGCTAACCAACAATCAGAGGCCACCAAAATAATCGCGCGCAAGTGGCTTATCACATTCACTAGAAGGTCGCTACCCGTCTAAATGAAGTGCACCAACAATGCCGAAAACGAAATCCCTCCTAGGCCGAACGGTCCCAGTGCCCTGGCGCACCGCGTTTGAGGGATGCCCATGCACGGGCTTTTATATTCTTTAAGTCCATTTGACCATTTAACCATGCAACGAATCTTATATTTCATACAACCAAGCAAGTTCACTTATCGCTATTTCAATTGGCACAATGCCCGAATGTCCTCAACGAACGCCCGTAGGCTGCGAACATTTCGAAGGGCACCATGCCGCATTACCATCTCATATTTCTCCGTTAACTTTCTATGTTCTTACGTTTCATTCTTCGTTTCAATGTTTCAATGGCATCATGCCTCAACTCAATGCTCGTCAACCGAACGACCCGAAGGTCTCGAACACCTTTCGAGGCATTATGTCATATCAGACAGTTCTGCCACATTCATGCCACAACTGTATTCTTTCGCAACGAAGCCATCTTTTATTATCCCGTGCACTTAGGCACGTTCCGACCGTATTCCGATGTTCTATGACTTAGCATTCAATGTCTGTGGCTTGCGCGCTAGGGCGCTCGCCTATTGTCTTTCAATGTTCCAGCCGTTCTAACTCGTGCGCGAAGGCACGGTATGGTTCATGCACTAAGGCACTCGCCGAGTACAGTTATCCCATGTTATTGCGGCTTGCGCACCGAGGCGCTCGCCTTAGCGATATCCAATGTTCCGTAGCGACTTGTACATTTGATGCACGTTTCATTTCAATTGTACTAACTTAGTGTTCGACACACGTTATGATTTACTTCCGATCGGACCACGCCCGTGGCGTCGATAGGCTAACTTTTAGCATACAATGATATATTTGACCTATCGAATGAAGGAGTAAAAAGAAGTCAATCCTCCCACCTTGAGCCGATATGCCTTCGTCGTTTCGCCGAGCCGATGCGGCTCGATTTCCCAACATCGTTGCACGGCCACTCTCCTGACTTAGCCATTCGAGCACTTCGTGCTTTATTGAATTATACGTCCAATTTGCCTTAGCGTGCCAACGCCTTTGTCCGTCGCAGGGCGACGATTTGATTTCGCAGACCCCTTACTGAATAAGGCAAAACGTCGACCTCTAATATTTTTACGTCAACGTATAACCTGCATACGAAACCAACTAAAATTAATACTTGCATCGATTCGGACTAGCGTCTTGGTCGATTCGATTTCTTAGAATCTTCGAGCCGATTCATCGCACTTATCCTTCGGAGCAACGCGGCGCTTCGCATCGATTCACTCGATGCATTCTTCGGAACAAGGTAACTCTTCGCATCGACTTAGTTCGATGTGTTGCTCGGGACAACTTAACACTTGCATCGTTATTACTCGATGCGTTCCTCGGGTCGATACGTTTCTCGGGACAACGTAACTTTCGTATCGATTTGTATCGATACGCAATCGGGTCAACGGTACTCTTCGAGTCAACGACTCAGCATAATGCACCGTGCGGAGCGGGGCATTACATGTAATATTTACTTTAAATCGGTATTTGTGAATATATATGTTTAGCACAAGCTTCTTATCACTTGACAAGTATACACTTATACTTCCATTTTAACCTTGTGCTTACATAATATATTTATTATTGATTCTCATACTTTATCTTGATTATCTTCTTGAGAATCAATTATGTTTTTGCCTAATAAAATTTGTTTATACATGTTTTTGAATTTGTAATGGTTTTTCAAATATTCATTAAGGATACATGACTATATACATTAAATTTCCATCTACATATAGTTCATGTATCTCTTATATTGATATCTATTTTTGTATAAATACCTTTATGTAGGCATATGAGTTAAGCTAAAGTTTTATATTAACTTGAAGAGTATTTATTCATACTTGTTACTTTCAAACTTGTGCTTAACTCATACTCTAAGCTATTGATTCTTTTGATCTAATTTGTGTATCTCTTTTTGAATCAATAAGCTTCTTCCTTAAAGCTTTCTTTTAATGATGTCTTTTTAGCTTTTTGGTTGACTTTATGGATACATATTTTTCTCTTGATTGTTGAATCTTCTCATGTATGCCTATTTATATATATATATATATATATATATATATATATATATATATATATATATATATATATATATATATATATATATATAAGATTCCTATCTTTTGATATTTATTTGTTTTATATCTTTAAGTTGGGATGATGAGAGAAAATATTTGTTTATGTCTTGCTCGTGACTAATTATGGATGTTCTATTAAGGATCACATGGTTTTGTGCTTTACCTTGCTTGTTAAATTCACCTCCTTAATTAGTGCACTTTTTCTAGTTTATATCTTTATATTTTACTATGGTGCACTATGAAAGCTCTTTGAAAAATGTACTTCTTGATATCTTTAGCATTTAGCTTTCATGATCTTAATGATCTTTCTTTGCTCAATCCTTAGGTTTATACTTCTTTTTGAATTATTGTTGTCCAATGATTTTTGTAGCTCATGAGAACTCATGTAATTGATACATCATATTTCTTATGACTTTAGCTACTATGGTTTGAGCTTTTGTGTTGAGATTTTTCATTTCTAGATAATACACTTATTGTATAATGGCTATAATATTTTGCATTCTCTAGATCGATCTATTAATTCATTATCTTGGATTAATCTCAATACTTGGCAAAGAGATTTATTTTATTATTTTCATGAATATCCCTTTTGGCCTATACTTGATAAGAGATTAATTCATTTATTTGTCATCTTATGCTCTTATCCTTGCTTAGTAAAGAGTCTAATAAATCATTTTGACCATTCAAAATATATTTTATTTATTGAGAACTCTTTGCTTAAGCAAGTATTTTTAGTGTTAGTGACTTAAGATTTAATGAGCACATTTATCTTGTTAATGGCTTCCCTCATTAATCTTATTTGGATTATATAGTTTGCTTTTTTGTGATATATTATTAAGCTATATTATTTTGGCTCACTTTCACACATCTAACTATATTCCTATACTTCAATCTATATATGATATGCTAGTTTACAATAACAAGATCTGTGATTCTTCTAAATGTAATTTGTATCCTATTTTAGATACATATGTTTGTTCTCTAAAACTAGTTTTACAAATTCTTGATTAGATCTTGTTTCTCTTGGAGGTTTGTGATTCCTTTATGTCTCCTTCCTTATTAGTCATTAGCATGTATCTCTTAAATTTTTCTCACTTTTGAGTTATGATTTCATCATATTATCGCTTACACCTCTTCTTGATTATATTTGCAATCATTTAAATGAGAATGACTCTTTTCCATATTTTTTATTGATTTATGAGATTTTATCATAAATATGGATTTGGGATTTTCTTTATGAGATTTGTTGGATCATGTTTAATTTGTTTATTTTTATTGATAAAAGATCCTAATGGTTGAGTAGTCCTATATTATCTTATTATGTGAGTATCAGACTAATTTATTACTCTACTTTGACTACTCATGGATTGCCACATATGGGCCTTTGCTATTTGAACTTTATGGATATTATTTACCATTAGCAAGGTTTGGATTTTACCCGTTGATGGGTACATATATGGTGAAACATATCTAGTCCATGTAAAGTAATAAATTGGTTGATTCTTTCTTAAATAGATAATCATGGACATGATGTTTGAGTTTTATTTTTATTTTTATTTTTGAACTATATTCCGTCTATCATCATGATTGTTCTTAATTGACTTTATTCTTTTTCATGATGATTTTTTCTCAAAGGATAACATACATTGATCTATCATATTTAAATATGAGATCCTTCTATATAGATAAATGTATGTCAACTTTTGATTATACGTGCTAAATTAGAATATTCTTTTGATCCTTCATCTTTAGTGGCTATTAATTGGATATCTCTTCTTGACAAAAGATGATATTATTCGTCTTATGATGATGTTATAGCCTTATATGCATTGAGCAAGGGGAAGAAATCCAAAGTTGATTTACCCCTAGATCTTGTAGTTATCTATTTTATGCTATAAGTGCTTTGGAATTAGATACGCATATTTTGAGGGGAAGCAAATTAATTGGTCCAATTCATGTATACCCTCTAATATGTCGTATACCTAGTTCATCATGGACCCATATTTTCTTCTATTTCATATCCTATTGATTAAGGTCATGATATTTTTATTTGTGAAGAATTTATGAGAGTGTATGCAATTGTCTTCATCATAGTATCTCTCTTTTATATGGGTAAAATAAGTAATCTTGTTAATATTAACTTTCATATCTTATCTTGATGACTATTGTGCTTTCATTGCTTTGGCTTTCCTTATATGCTTAATTGATTTGGCTTTCCTTGTTGAGGACTTATCCAAAATTCATGGTTTTTATCATCTTTGGTAATACTTTGAGGGGGAGCATTCAAGTCGACTGAATTTCTCTTTCTTAAGTATTTTTCTCCTTTACCTTCATGTTTATCTAAAGGGTATTCATATAGCATGATAAGGTAATTAAGTTCAAATGCATGAACTTGGATAAGCATATAGATTTTGCAAATAATGAGATTACTTTATATCAATTGCAATATTTTACATTGATCATTCTTTTATTTTGTTCCAATATTTATTTGTGGACAATTATGATTATTAATGATTTCTTTGATCAATGTTTCAAGTTTACATCTTTTCAATTGGTATCAAGTTTATTTAATGTCATATCTCAATTGGTATCTATTAGTTGCAATTATCTATTCCTCATGGCTTTTGTTTGAAATCCTTTATTTCATAGTTCTCTTCCAAAACTAGAGTAATATTTCATATCCTATTGTGTTTTGGATTTATTTCTTGGATTTCAAGTTGGTAAACTACTTATTTCTTGTTTTTCAAATACCTTTAGTTTTACCAACCATATTGTGTTTTGACAAGCAATTTTCTATTTAGTACTCTACATTTGGTATGTAGTTTTATACACTTATCTTTACACACTTCTCCTATTGTTCCTCAATTAGTATAACTTGATCATGATTGCCTATGCCTTCCTCATGCTCTGATTTATGTACTTAAGATTGATTTCTTATCTATTAGTACGGGGGAGCATATTTTTGATCATGTCAAAGGGGAAGAAGTATGTTTAAGTATGTATTTATAAGTAATCTAAGTAGTATGCTTTCAGTGATATTTCTTATGTCTTTTGTATATTAGTGATACATGCATCTGTTCTGTCCATACTAAACTTAACCGATTTGTCATAATCAAAAAGGGGGAGATTGTTGGCCCAATGATTGTATCATATTTTTGAATATGGTTAATCTGTTAAGTTTAGCATTTTATTATCACTAATCTTTATACTATCACTATAGCATTTCTACTTATACTTATACCTTTGGTGATATATGCCTATTGGTTTACATATTAGTGATATGAGCTTTCTATCTTAAATTTAATCGAGTTGCCAAAATCAAAACTATGTTTTTGATTGTGGTTATTCAATTAAGTTTAATCATTATGATATCACTAACTTTTATGCTATCACCTTAGCACTTATACTTAAACTCAGCATTGTCCTAATGTGCATTAAACTTATCACACTTGCTACTATGTTTGTTGCTTTGTTCGTCTAACATGTACATGCAGAAAAGCAATAAGCAAGATCAATGTGGACATATGCAATGAAGAAATCATGGTGGGACAAAGACGACGGATCCCACAAGATTTCTCTGAACCACCCGACGACATCTCTGGAGCCACGCACTCGGGGGTTCCGCTGCCCGGTCAGCGGACGGGGGTCGAGGGGACAGCGCCCCTCGTCAGGGGTTCGGGGGCGAAGCCCCCGAAAGGTATTCAGTTTTCGCAAACTGGATATCTTTGGACAGCTGCCGCCAAGGAAAAAAGCCAGCACCTATCAAAGAAAGAAGCCAAGCCATGCCATTATCATTTCAAGACACTGAAGAAGCCTGCACCTGCTAAAGTATATCTGGAGTCTGTAATGAGTCTTAGGAATAATTGTAAACACAAAAAATGGATGGCAAAATCGAAAGCTAGGGTAGAAACTAGCCCAGGATCATTTTCGGCTGAAAACCGGTATACCGACGGTATACCGGTGCATACCGACGGTATACCGATTTTGTTCACAGAAAGTTTCTGTCTACAAAATTGGCATACCGACGGTATACCGGATCGTACCGACGGTATACCGATTCCGTAACGTTAAAAGTCTAACGGTCGGATTTCCAGCATTAAATGATCCCAACGGCTATATTTCGAGCCGTTGCAATCCCAGACCGGTATAACGACGATATGCCGACTCATACCGGCGGTATGCCGATCGCTGACTGAAAAGTTGCCTTTGGCTCTTTTCAATGCTTTGGTTATAAATAGCCTTGAACCCCTTCATTCAAGGTTGATGCTTTGAGCCTAAAAATTTCTAAACCACCAAAGCCTATCCACAAACAACTCTACAAAGCTTTCATTTGCCATCCACAAATTGTGTTAGAGTTATTGAGTTGAAAAGTAAGATCTTCATCTTATTGTATAAGAAGATCAAAACCTATTGTGAAAGGTTGAAGTTGGAGAGTCTTCGTATCCAAACTCTCGGTTGAAGTTGGAGAGTCTCCGTATCCAAACTCTCGGTTGAAGTCGGAGAGGCCTTCGGATTAAAGCTCTCGTGTAAGAAGTTGGCGAGTTCTTCGGATCCAAACTTGTGTGTAACTATTTGCTCAAATAGTGGATTAAATCCGGAGAGATTTTCGGGACTAGATTGCCTCTAGGGAGGATACCAGGATACATCGGGTGTCGGTATTGTGATTGTTTCTTCTCTTGCACTTATATTTTTAAATTGCCAATTAGCTTGTGCTAAGTGCTTGATTAGTTAGCTCGACCCTATTCACCCCCCTCTAGGGTTCCTACAGAAGATAGGTTGCCTGGCTGATACTTATAAGTCGATTTTTTTTCTTGCTTGCGCACCTGATTGAACAAAATTGGTGATACTTAGAAGTCTTCATTATGTTGATATTTGACATGCTTCTATGGTTGTAAGGCTCTTTTTTTCAACCTTTCACTCATTTATTTGTGCTTGAAGTACCACCTATTGTTGTAAGGCTCTTTATTTCAACCTTTTATATGTTGTTTTACATGTATACATATGTTGTTTTACATGTCTACATAGTTGGGTCACAATTGGGATTATCGTGTAAATTTTGAGTTAAATAAAACTTCTGAGAACAACTATAAATTGCAAGGTATCAATTGCAATGCTTGTTCCCAATAAGACTAACTCAAAGTTTATGACTGCAAAAAATCACAAACTTTCTATTGTTGGAAAGCAGATATGATAACTAACTTCTCATTGTAAAAGTCGGTCACAGTGTATAATACAACAAAATGACAAACCTATTATTCCAATCTCATGCTCCCTACAATCGATATATGCACTGATGAGCTATGAGTAAGATGTCGTGAGGAATAAACATGCCTCCTTGGTCCACATTCTGACGTTGATCTAATTTGTTGACACTTAGGCATAATATGTTGACACTTAGGCTTAATATGTGGTTCTATCCTTTGGCGTGGTAGATTTTGTTAACAACCCCATATAGAATTGCATTTTTTTCATATTCATGTTTGATTAGGTTAAAGATAGAAATAGGCTTGAGGGTATAATTGTCATATTTGTATTATAAAATTTTAAGGTTGTAGGGCTCCAAACCC
This sequence comes from Iris pallida, assembly GCA_029216955.1. NCBI lineage: Eukaryota > Viridiplantae > Streptophyta > Magnoliopsida > Asparagales > Iridaceae > Iris > Iris pallida. The sequence continues at coordinate 4,267,059 of JANAVB010022596.1, read as the reverse complement.
CTTGATGAGGCTCTAATTGTCATATTTGTATTACGAAATCTTAAGGTTCTAGTTTTTAGTCCCCAAACCTCTTGATGAGGCTCTAATAAGATTTAGTAGAACACGACGTGGAACGAAAAGGAATTGATGCACAAAGTGATATATATTGGTATTATCCCAGCCGAGACAACCCCAATGAATCCCCTATAAGGTATCTAATCTAGTCCACATCCTACCTCGATGAATCCTTTTTATTTTTATTTTATTTTGACACTTATATTGTTATAATTATATACTATGTTAAAACTAGAGACAAAATTGTGATAGCTTATAGGCAGTGAGTCGATCTTTTGATCTACAATCATATTTGATACCTAATTTATATTTTTTATAATATATATGGTGCAGAATCATTCACACGAGTGAAAGCAATCATGAGTCGATACTTAGTTGACCGTACGTGGATGTACAATCGGCAACATGAGAGCAAAATTGGTCTGAATGATGATTTTAAGGTGGGCGTAGAGGAGTTTCTCAAATATGCCAGTAGCCAACCTGATTTCATGGATGGTAGACTCATCAAATGTCCTTGTGTCAAATGTCATAATAGACCATTCAAAGAGGTGGATCTTGTTAGGGAGCATCTCTACAAGAAGGGTTTCGTACACAACTATAAGGAGTGGACAGCTCAAGGAGAACCTTTGTTCTCGCAATATCAGTCCTACTTTGATACAGAGGTCAGAGGGCCCACTCCCGGAGATCAATGTGAATATCAGCATCGAAATCTGGCACGGGAGATGATATTTGCCGCGGCCGGACCTAGTTTTGATCCAGAGAATCCGAATCCTGATGCAAAGGAGTTTTATGGTATGTTCAAGGATGCCGATACACCGATATACCCGGAATGCGATACTCATTCTGTCCTGTCTGTGGTGATGCGGCTGTTGAACATCAAGTCTGATTTTAACTTGCCGCAAGAATGCTATGATCGGATCATCCAACTCGTCAGGGAATTGTTGCCGAAAGGATCAACAGATTTGCCTCAAAACTTTTATGAGTCGAAGATGATGATAAGAAAACTCGGATTAGGCTATAAAAAGATATTGTTGTCGAAATAGCTGCATGTTGTATTATAAGGAGAACAAGTATAAAGGCAAATGCACTTTCTGTAATGCGGACCGGTACAAGCCTGTTCGGGGCAAAGGAAAGTTAACTGTCCAAGAAAAGCTGCATCCATACAGGTACATGCAATTCTTGCCTCTCACAAAGAGGCTGCGGATGAGGTATATGTCCGCAAATACAGCACAACACATGACATGGCATAGCAAGGAATGGAAGATGGATGAAGGAGAATTATCTCACCCTTCCGATGGAGAGGCATGGATGCATTTTGATCGGTGTCATCCAGAATTTGCTGCAGAGCCTAGAAATGTTCGGTTAGCGTTATGTTCTGATGGATTCACTCCTTTTGGACAGTCAGGATCTCAGTACTCTTGTTGGCCGGTGATTTTGACCCCTTACAATCTACCACCGTGGATGTGCATTTAGACTCCTTACATGTTTTTGACACTTATCATACCTGGTCCCAAAAATCCAAAGAAGAACATCGATATCTACTTACAGCCATTGGTGGATGAGTTGAAACAATTATGGGAATTCGGTGTCCAGACGTACGATATATCGAAGAAGCAAAACTTTCTGATGAGGGCGACACTTATGTGGACCATCAATGATTTTCCAGCATATGGAATGTTATCGGGATGGAGTACTCATGGCACCAAGTCTTGTCCGATACGTATGGGAAAGAGTAAGGCGTTCCGTCTTTAGCATGGAGGAAAAACATGTTTTTTTTACTGTCATCGTCAGTTCCTTCCTGCGTCGCATCCATGGAGAAGGAACAGAGATGCCTTTAGAGCTGGTAAACAAGAAATATCTTCTCCTCCATTGAGATTGACAGGAGACGAAGTTTGGAAAGAGGTAGAGAATTTACCGACTGTAATGGAAGAACTAAGATCAGACGGTCATTTCCAAGGATTCGGACATACCCATAATTGGACAAAACGAAGCATCTTTTGGGACCTACCTTATTAGAAGGACAATCTTATAAGACACAATCTTGATGTCATACATATTGAAAAGAATGTATTCGATAACGTCTTCAATACGGTGATGGATGTCAAGGGAAAAACAAAAGACAATCCTAAAGCAAGAAAGGACTTGGAAAATATTTGCAGGCGTCCAGAATTGAACCTTAAACGAATGGCCAATGGTACATTGGTCAAGCCTCCAGCGCCATTCATATTAAGTAGGGATGATAAATTGATAATATGCAACTGGATATCGAAGTTGAAATTTTCTGACGGTTATGTGTCGAATCTGGCGAGATGTGTTGATCTCAATGAACGCAAATTGACAGGGATGAAGAGTCATGATTGTCACGTGTTCATTAATACCAGTTGCTCTGAGAGAGATGCTGCCTTCTCAAGTATGGACTCCACTGGCCGAGCTATCTATTTTCTTTAGAGATTTGTGTTCAAGCAAGTTGATGGTGCAACATATGATTGAACTTGAGGAGAAGATTATATTGACAATGTGCAAGTTAGAGAGGGTGTTTCCTCCTGGCTTTTTTGATAGTATGGAGCATTTGCCGATCCATCTTGCATACGAAGCACGTGTCGGTGCTCCCGTCCATTATCGATGGATGTACCCATTTGAGAGGTATAAATTGATTAACTTGGACTAATAATTTCTTCATTCAAATAATTCTAATCTTCAATATGTGATTTCTAGGTATCTACATCACTTAAAGAAGAAAGTGGGCAATAAGGCTCATGTAGAAGCTTCGATATGCGAAGCATATCTCATTGAGGAGGTTTCAAACTTTTGCTCCATTTATTTCGATACCCATGTCAGGACAAATCAGAATAGAGCCTCAAGGAATGACGAAGGTGAGGGTGATGCACCAAATAGTGGAAACCTATCTATCTTCAATGTGAGAGGTAAGCCTACAAGTGCTACGAAAATACGGTGGTTGGAAGACGATGAGCTTGAAGCTGCTCATCGATATGTATTGTTAAATAGTGACATAGAGGAGATGAAAGATATTGAGAAGTAAACGACACAACTTTACTAGTTTATTTACTTTACATGTGTGGTTGGTAAAGAGGTATCCTAACTTTGATTCTTCTTATCATAGTACTTTTAGAGCCGAAGTGCAAAAGGAAAGACCTAATATTGATGATGATGATCTTGCTAGAGAGGTTGATAGAAAATTTTCGGCATGGTTCCATGATTATGTAAGAATATTTAACCTCGAGCATTATTATTTTGGAGTACGATCTAATGTACCTACGGTATCTGATCGATGTTTCAGGTTTTCCGTCCTAACATCAAGTTACAAAATGAGGGGCTTCGAGCACTAGCCATTGGACCAAGTAAGAAGGCAAAATGTTGGGATGGATACGCGATTAATGGCTTCAAGTTTAGAACAACTGATAGGCCTATCAATCACTCGTTTGTCGATGAAGATGGCAATTATACAAAGAGTTCTGGAGTGTGTGTGAGGGGCTCAGTCTACGATGCGGATCCAGAATATGATTATTATGGTGTCCTAAGAGATGTTATAGAGCTGGAATACCCACAGTTGGTTTCTTGTGATACGAACATTGTGATGTTTAAATGTGATTGGTTCGATACAACACCTAAGCAAGGATGGAAAATTGACAAACAATTTGGATTTGTCGATATAAGACATGGTAAAAGATATGGAGGATTTGAACCTTTTGTGTTGGCAAGTCAAGCAGTTCAAGTATACTTTACAAGTTATCCTAGTCGACGACGCAATTCCCGGGATTGGTGGGTTGTATTCAAGACTAAAGCTAGAAACACTTATAATGTCGGAGAGCTAGCATACCAGGAAGATGAAGTGATAATTCCTCAACTTACATATATGAATTCGGCCGTCGTTGATGATATGGAGGTTGATGTTATTGATGAGGATGCTAGAGTTGATGAAGAGGTTGTTATAGAGAGAGTTGATGATATGGAGGCAACAGACGAGGAAGAAGATTTGGAAGTTGAAGAAGAAAATGAAGAAACAGACGAGGAAGAAGATTTGGAAGATGAACAAGAAAATTAAGAAACAGACGACGACGAGGATGACGAAGAGTATGACGATGATGATGGCGACGACTCGGGAGATGAAGAGTTAGAAGAGGACGAGGATCAAATCGATTAGTAAAGATACTGCATGACTTATTCAAAAACTTGTTGCATTATCACGATGATGATATTGTGCAATACAAAACTCATATTTTTTAAATCATACATTCTAAAAGATAGTGATGGATTGGGAATGGCAGGATGTAATGAATCTCTTTAAGGATATGTACACACATTTACTATGAAGGAAATGTATGCCTGCACTTTCGACAATTGAGTTCGAGTACTCTCAATGTCCACTATGCCTATAGAAACATCAAATACATGCTAAGGAGAAAGACAGGTATAGTATGGACTATACATTTCAGTTTGATGTGAGATGATATAATCAAGAAGATGGAAATGTGTAACCAAATGCAGGTTATGAATTGGATAGTTAAGGGCAACAAAAAAATAATTTACTGAAACTTTCAACTATAAAGGGTTCAGTAAAATCCATAAACCTGCTTTACAATATAAGAGTACTGAAAGCAATATATTAACATATTGTAAAATACCTGATCATCTATGCAAGCCCTAGTGAGGTAAGAAGCCAATTCTACTACCCCCATTAATTGCTTCAATTCCTGTTGCTCGGTATATCAGCTAATTCATGCTGAAAGCCTTGCTCAACCATGCTTTGAATTATATCGACTATCACCGGCACATCATTCAAAACTCCAAATGATTCTATCTTCATACTTGGCCATGCCTAATTACATTCAATATTGTCAAAAATTCTTCAGTTATCATGTTTTGAGCGCAGATAGTAGATAATGGGCCAACAAACAGAGAGAAAAGAATACGAGCTTCATATTGCATACCTGCAGCTCTGTCCCTCCTTATAGATGGATACTAGATAGGGTATTCTCATATTGAAGGTTAGCACAAGCATCAATTAGGCTCTACAAGTATTTATGTCAATCCTTCCAATTTTACTCATGCCCGATTACCACATTGGGAATTGTGGCTATGGACCATATTTCACTCATCTGGTAAACGAGCAAAAGCAAAACCTCTCAAACTGTACAGGCCATCAAGTATTGAGGATTCAATTCCACTGCCACCTGGAAATCCAGCAATGAGGCAGGGAACCCTTTCTTTCACCATCCACACTGGCATCTTGAAACCCAAAACCATAGATTGTACAGATAATTTTTTGCACAGAATATTGACTCCACATATTTGACAACAAAATCTATAGTTACGAAATGGGTGTTCTAAGCAAGTTGTCCAGCTCAATCTATTGAGAAATAGAATTCAACAGTGATACAATAAATATATATTCCCAGTCAGATTATCAGCTTGAAAAACATGTCAAACAATTGGCATATTTGCTATAATAGTGACACCCTATTTGCTATAATCTGTGTGTGTCTACTACCATGAATATTGAATGTCACCTTAACTATTCAAGCTGTGGGAGTGTGGGTAGTCTAGCATCTTTTTGCAAGTTTAACCCATACTTTTGAATGGGTTCAACTTTATGAAATTGAGTGACAGAAGACTTGAAGTCAAGTACTTATGCAGGCAGTCTATTTTGTCTAGACTTGAAGTCTATACTGCAGCTGGCTCTGATGTTGAGGAGAAACAGTCAAATTGTCACGCCCCAGAACCAGAATACTGGAGAGCGGGGGAATGACTCAGCCAGCTACGTATTACGGGTAGATGAATACCGTATAATACGATCAATGCTGTCTACAAGACGAGGGGGTGCATACAACATGAAAGTCTCACTATGGTCACTTCACATCTATTGTCTCAATCATTCAAACAAGAAACAAAAATAGAGAACATATAAGATAAAGCAGTAAGGCGTCCCAAACACTTAGTCAAAATGTTCTTTGATATCTGGCTTTACAAAACATAGCCAGATGATGTAGCAAGGCATACACAATTATTATCAGCTGCAGCCTGACTTAGTTACAATTATGTAAAAGTAAGTACAAGACGATCCGACTAACATGTCGGTGCCAAACGGCAAGGTATAAAATAGATAACAAAACGAGCGGGGAAGTAAGAAACCCACTCGAGTCCTCCTGCGATCATCCCTCTAGTGTTGACCATCTTGGAGGTAGAAGTAAGCTGAGTCCTCGGGAACCGGCTCTAAATCTGGCCATACAAAACCAGAGAGGTTAGACCTCTAATAGCAAGTACCATAAGGAAGCACGACATGAGAACTAAAACCAGTAATGAGAAATATGATAAATAGATCTCTGCTTGCCACTAGGGTTCTCATAACATCACGACACTTCGAACCAACCTTTCAACCAAACAAGGACAGAAGTTGGCCCGTCATGTCCTGACATTCTGATCATCTTAGTTAGGCAACATAGTAGGTACAGTACACAAACAAATCAATTTAAACGGCCATTCAACTACTACGGCTTGCTACTGTGTGTTCCAAGTTATCCTAGAATTATGCAATAAAAGATTCATCAGTTCTCACTATGTGCAAGCAAGGCTAGTTTTACCCAGTCAATCAATTACGCCAATCATGAATTAGACGAGTCCCAGCAGGACGCCCGTCATCAATATATAATATAAAATAAATAATATAACCAGATACCGCTCCGTGCCCGTGTGGCAGGTTTGCAGTATCTGTGGGGACCAGCCGACCTGTCGGGCACTTAATAGTCCCAAGAGGGCTGTCATATAAGAACTCGGGAATCCATTCTCTCCATGCAATTATTATTTTATTTAACTTAATAATCTCTATGTTGAGTGAAATCCCATGCCGTGGATCATGGTTATTCAAATAAGTACTTTCGTACGGGGTACGATATGCGCAACTCTACAACGATACCCGTGCGGCTAGGTTGTAGGTCTTACATAGCGTAATGCAACAATCAAATCTAACCACGAAATAATCATACCTTGACCATAAAGTACACATGCTGCTTTTGTAGAAAAATAAATAAATAAATAAATAATTAGATTGAAGCATGCATGTGTTTGTATGCCGAGGTTCGGGATTAGCCAGTCGATTGCAATAGTTCATAGTTAATATGAACGTGTCTCATTCATTCAATTTAATAAGACGACTGGCCAGTCTCTTAGTTCCAACTAGGAACGCATGATCAATTATAGTCAAGATAACCATCATTATCAATGGTGACAAGGCATGAAGGTTAACTAGTATAGAGCAATAGAAACACCAAGGTTAGATCACGCCAAGGTTGGTCGATGCCCAAGTCATGCTACGCTCAAGTCATGCTACGCTCAAGTCATGCTGCGCTCAAGTCAGGCTGCGCTCAAGTCAGGTACGACTCCTTACTATCCAAGCCAGCATATGCAAGACATACGCTTCCAAAAAGGCAGCGTATGAACTCCATACGACTCCTTACTATCCAAGCCAGCGTACGCAAGTCATACGCTTCCAAAAGGCAGCGTATGAACTCCATACGACTCCTTACTATCCAAGCCATCGTACGCAAGTCATACGCTTCCAAAAGGCAGCGTATGAACTCCATACGACTCCTTACTATCCAAGCCAGCGTACGCAAGTCATACGCTTCCAAAAAGGCAGCGTATGAACTCCATACGACTCCTTACTATCCAAGCCAGCGTACGCAAGTCATACGCTTCCAAAAGGCAGCGTATAAACTAAACTGCGATGCGCTAAAGAACGTGCGCAACTCCGTGACGCAAGCTAAAAAGCTAGCGTACACTGCTCACTGTCTTCTCCAAACAGCAAGGACTCCATGGTTGCACCCCAAAGCTTCAAAAGTCCATAACTTGGTCAAAACAAGTCCAAATCCAACTTTCCAAAGGTCAAATTTGGGTAGAATAAAATTTTTTACAACATGGAACTATCAAAACTTGCAAACAAAGAAGTTTGATAGATCAAAACTACCAAAATCTGAAAATAACTCATTTCTAGATCTAGAAAAATTATGGCTTCGAAATGAAAAATGCCAAGTTCTAAACTCTCTTAGGATCATGAGAGGAAGATAAATGAACTATAAAAATATGGGTTCTCGTGTGGAAGCAAGATGTACTTGCCTACGGTTTGGTAGGTTGAGAGAGTGATGAGGAAGAAGAAGAAGTAATGGTGAATGAGAGTTTATGAAGAGAGAGAAAGGGGATGGGGGCTTTAAATGGAAGGGGTGGTGGTAGGTGGAGGTGTTGGGTTCATGTTGAGCCAACTAAACTAAACCAAACCAAGCCGAACCCAAAGTAAGACTAAAGCAGAGAATAAAAACAGGAAATAAAATGCAGGAATAAAATTGCAGAAATATTAATTAACATGAATTAAAGGAATTTAAATACAGGATAATACATGATAAATATTAAATAAATACATTCGAGTAGTACATGTATAAAAATACGTTTTCTGGGAACGGAAAGTGACATCTCTACCCTCCTTAGAAAAATTTCGTCCTCGGAATTTCAAATCCAAGCAGGATAGAAACATCGGGGCTAAACTAATCTAAGTACAAGCAATTCAATGAAGCAATCATTTTACAATGTCCATAGCAAGTAACGTATCTATATTTAACAATCTACGATATCAATCAATTCTATCCAAAAAGTGATAAGCATGAGGAATCAAGACAATCAAGGTACACAGAAAAAAAAATACCTTGTGAGTCAAACAGGTGTGGATACCGTGATCGGATATCATCCTCACGTTCCTACGTTGACTCTCCCAAAGAGTGATGACCCCAAGCAATCCGGACAAGGTTAATTGTTCGGTTCTTGAGTATCTTCTCCCTTCGGTCCAAGATAGACACAGGTTGTTCCTCGTAAGACAGGTTGGTACCAACAACCAGTTCGGAATGATCGAGGATATGGCTTGGGTCCGATACATACCTTCGCAATTGAGATACATGAAACACGTCATGCACCTCTCGTAACTAAGGTGGAAGGGACAAACGATAAGCAACATCGCCTACCCTATTAAGAATAACAAATGGGCCTACGTATGGTGGACTCAACTTTCCGTGAACGCCAAATCTAATGACCCCACGGGTAGGTGAGATCCGCAAGAACACGTGGTCCCCAACAGAAAACTCTAGCGGCCTACGATACTGGTCTGCCCAATGACGATGCCGATCCTGCGTAACACGAAGTCGCTCTCTAATTTCCTTAATCACTTCAACCGTCTGGATAATCATTTCTGGGCCTAGCATCTTTCTTTCCCCGATATCATCCCATGCTAGTGGCGATCTACACTTCTTACCATATAGTACCTCAAATGGCGCCATCTGGATACTGGCTTGATAACTGTTGTTGTACGAGAACTCAACTAAGTGCAGGTGGCTTTTCCAAGATCCTCCAAAATCCAGAGTGCAAGCTCGCAACATATCTTCCAAGGTCTGAATTGTCCTTTCTGATTGCCCGTCCGTCTGTGGGTGGTAAGCCGTGCTAAATCTTAACTTGGTGCCTAGACTATGATGTAATCTTTTCCAGAAATGTGATGTGAAACGGGTATCTCTGTCTGACACAATACTGACAGGGACTCCATGCTGCCTGACTATCTGTTGCATATACAACTCTGCCAACTTTTCTGTAGATTGCCCTACTCTGAAAGGAAGAAAATGTGCTACCTTTGTAAGCCGATCTACTATCACCCAAATAGCATCTTTACCACTTGGTGATCTCAGTAAACCGGTCACAAAGTCCATTGTGATGTGTTCCCACTTCCATTTCGGGATAGGAAGCGGTTGTAATAATCCAACTGGCCTCTGTTGTTCTGCCTTTACTTGCTGACATATCAAGCAACGGAAAACAAACCTAGCTATCTCCCTCTTCATCCCGTTCCACCAGAAGTGCTGCTTGATATCTTGGTACATCTTGGTCCCTCCAGGTTGTATAGAATACTGAAAACTGTGAGCTTCTGTCATAACTTTCTGTCTGATATCTCCACTAGGTACACATAGAGGTGATCCAAACCTAAGCGTACCATCTTCGTGGATTTGTATCTCTTTTCTGAGCCCTGACTCACATTCTGCCCTAAGCTTCTGAATCCTTGGGTCCTGTGCCTGGGCGGTCTTGATCCTGCCTACCAAGTCGGATTGAACTTGTAGACTCGCCAGAATTCCTACATCGTTAGGAAGTATAACTTCTATGCCCATCTCCTGAAGGTCTTCTAAGATATGCCTCTGTGTTGTCAACATAAATGCGCCGCCCCTTCTGCTGAGAGCGTCTGCTACCACATTAGCCTTGTCTGGATGATACTGAAGCTCCACGTCGTAGTCCTTGATCAGTTCTAGCCATCTTCTCTGTCTCATGTTTAGCTCCTTCTGAGTAAAGATGTACTTGAGACTTTTGTGGTCTGTGTACATGTCTACTCGGTCACCATATAAGTAATGCCTCCATAGCTTCAAAGCAAATACTACTGCCGCCAACTCTAAATCATGAGTTGGATAATTTTTCTCGTGGTCTCGAAGTTGCCTAGATGCATATGCTATCACCTTCCCATGTTGCATAAGGACACATCCAAGTCCTTTACCTGACGCATCACAATATACGGTAAAACCTCCGGGTCCAACTGGCAATGTAAGAATAGGCGCTGATATCAGCTTCTGCTTCAAATTCTCAAACGATGACTGGCATTCTGTCGACCAGACAAATGGCACATCCTTCTGTGTCAAGCGGGTCATGGGTGCTAAAAGTCTTACAAAATCTGACACAAACCTTCTGTAATATCCTGCCAATCCCAAGAAACTCCGTACATCAGCTACGGTCTTGGGTACTGGCCAACTCTCTACTGCTTCTACCTTCTTGGGATCCACTGCTACTCCAGCTCCTGATACGATATGACCCAAAAATGAAATGTGATCCGTCCAGAACTCACACTTGCTGAGCTTGGCATACAACTGGTTCTCTCTCAGAACCTGCAACACTTTCCTGAGGTGGTCTTCATGCTCCTCTTCACTAGCAGAGTACACAAGAATGTCGTCGAGAAATACTACGACAAACTGATCTAAATACGGCATAAAGATGCGGTTCATCAAATCCATGAATATTGCTGGAGCATTGGTCAAACCAAACGACATTACTAAGAATTCATAATGTCCATACTTCGACCTGAATGATGTCTTGGGAATATCCTCCTTCCGAACCCTCACTTGATGATAGCCTGACCGAAGATCTATCTTGGAGAAAACTCTAGCCCTGCTCAACTGATCAAATAAGTCGTCGATCCTGGGTAGTGGGTACTTGTTCTTTACTGTTGCCACGTTAAGCTTCCTGTAGTCGATACACAATCTGGATGATCCATCCTTCTTTCCCACAAGTACCACTGGTGCTGTCCATGGCGATATGCTAACTTGGATGAACTTCTTCTCCTTCAGTTCCTCTATATGTTGATATACCTTGGACTGCTCCGAATCCGCCATTCTGTAAACCCGATCTGATATCGGTTTAGTCCCAGGTGCCAATTCTATACTGAACTCAATATCTCTAACCGGTGGCAGACCGGAAAGTTCTTCGGAAAATATGTCTAGAAATTCTTCAACTACCTTCGGAACCTGAACTTCTTCCATTGCCGTTATTACTCCTAGCTCTTGCTGAGTTTCCTCTGATCTGACTAAGGTGAATCTCTTCATGCCTGGAATATCAAAAGATACACTCCCACTACGACAATCTATTGTCGCATGACTGTCTTTCAGCCAGTCCATGCCTAAGATAACGTCGAAATTTTTAACAGAAAATTCTATCAACTGGGCGGGTAAGAAATGCCCGCAAACTACAATACTACACGCTAGAATAACTCTACTAACTCCTACAAGCCCATTGCCAGTGAGTATATTCAACCTCCCTGGCAATGCCTCGAACTCCATTCCTAGCCGTGTCGCAAATTGTGCAGATATAAATGAGTGTGATGCTCCTGAATCAAACAATGCTACTGCAGGATATGAGGCGACGAGAATGTTACCTGCCACGACATCTTCCGACGCTAATACCTCTTCCAAGGACAGAGTGAATGCCTGCCCTCGACCTCCTTGCTGGTTTCCATGCGGTGGCCTAGCCTGGTGCTGCTGGCCCCTTTCCTGATGATGCTGGGGTGGTCTATGCTGGTGCTGCTGCATCGGCGGTCCCTGCTGCCGAAATATCTGAGCCTGTGGCATTAACGGACGCTGGGCCAATGGTCTCACTGCTACCGCTGGTCCTCGATACTGCCCTGCCCCTGGTGCTGGCAGAGCAGGAAACTGTTGCCCTGGTCCTCCTGACCTCGAATTCATGGGACATGTGGTAACCCGATGATCTGGATTTCCATATATCAAACACAGTCCGTTTAATGCCCGATACACATCTCTAGTGTGACCCATCTTTCCACAATAAGTACAGCCCGCTGGGGTTGCTGGTTCTTCTTCTGTTGCTGCTGCTGCCTGGGTGGTGGTACTGGCCCTCGCATTGCCACATCGTGAATGCGAATGCCAAGGGATGGTGCTGTTGTTCGGGGCGCTGCTCCCCCTCCTCCTTCAATCTGACTGTGAGATCTCTTCTGACCTCCAGTCCTTACTGTGATCCTCTGAATGGTGATCTTATGTCTTCGGGTTGCCGTCAATATCTCATCAAAAGTCTGGTAATTGTGCTCCTCTATCAATTGCAAGAGCTCAAGATGAAACCCTTGCTGAAACCTCATAGCCCTCTGGCGCTCCGTCGCTACCATCTCTGGGGCAAACCTACTTAATCTGCAGAACTCCGCTGCATAAGCATCTACCGTCTTGCCGGCCTGCTTGAGGTTGATAAACTTCTGTTGTAGCTCAAACTGCGCCATAACTCTATAGTACTTTGTCTTGAATCTTGCTGTAAAATCGTCCCAAGCCACAGGACGTCTGATGCCTACCTCCTCTGATTTCCACCAATCACGTGCGAGATCCTGAAGTAACAACTTCACCTGATCCACACGTTCTTCTGCCGGTACCTTAGCGGCTGTCAAAATAGCCTCAATATCCTTAAGCCATGCATCTGCTGAGATGGCATCCTCCGTTCCTTCAAAACGGCGGGGATTGAACTTGCAAAATCTGGTCGATGCTCCAGAATCCGGCCTTGCCCCTCTTTCCAAAGCTGTCTGTAATCCTTGGTGGAGTAGTATATTCTGCTCTTGTAACTGAGCGTGCTTGCGCTGCTGGGCTAACATCTGGTGTTGCTGAGTAGCCATCATCCCTCTCATGATCTCCAGAAGGGTTGGTGTGTCCAATTCCATAGGGGTAGGTGGAACTATTGGCGGTGTTGGAACCTCCGGATACTGCGGTCCAACTGCTGGTTCTACTATCACCTCTTCTTGAATAGTCTCATGAAGTGGTTCTGACCCTTGTTGCTGACCAACCTGGTCAGGTTGTCCATGCTGCCCTTGTTGTTGTTGCCCAATCCTGACAAATGCGGACGAGGTGCCCCTAAGAAAAGGGACAAGAAAACCATCAAATGACCGGACAGGAAAGATCAATGAAGTCAAAGGATACTGGAATGTCAAGATAGAATTGAGAACAACGAATCATGAGATCAAGGGGGAACGTGTGTGATTGAGACATCCTACAAATCAAAATACCCCACAAGTCTGAAATCAGACCTGCATGGGCCGCCACTAAAACCTTATCACGCCCCAGAACCAGAATACTGGAGAGCGGGGGAATGACTCAGCCAGCTACGTATTACGGGTAGATGAATACCGTATAATACGATCAATGATGTCTACAAGACGAGGGGGGTGCATACTACATGAAAGTCTCACTATGGTCACTTCACATCTATTGTCTCAATCATTCAAACAAGAAACAAAAATAGAGAACATATAAGATAAAGCAGTAAGACGTCCCAAACGCTTAGTCAAAATGTTCTTTGATATCTGGCATTACAAAACATAGCCAGATGATGTAGCAAGGCATACACAATTATTATCAGCTGCAGCCTAACTTAGTTACAATTATGTAAAAGTAAGTACAAGACGATCCGACTAACATGTCGGTGCCAAACGGCAAGGTATAAAATAGATAACAAAACGAGCGAGGAAGTAAGAAACCCACTCGAGTCCTCCTGCGATCATCCCTCTAGTGTTGACCATCTTGGAGGTAGAAGTAAGCTGAGTCCTCGGGAACCGGCTCTAAATCTGGCCATGCAAAACCAGAGAGGTTAGACCTCTAATAGCAAGTACCACAAGGAAGCACGACATGAGAACTAAAACCAGTAATGAGAAATATGATAAATAGATCTCTGCTTGCCACTAGGGTTCTCATAACATCACGACACTTCGAACCAACCTCCCAACCAAACAAGGACAGAAGTTGGCCCGTCATGTCCTGACATTCTGATCATCTTAGTTAGGCAACAGAGTAGGTACAGTACACAAATAAATCAATTTAAACGGCCATTCAACTACTACGGCTTGCTACTGTGTGTTCCAAGTTATCCTAGAATTATGCAATAAAAGATTCCTCAGTTCTCACTATGTACAAACAAGACTAGTTTTACCCAGTCAATCAATTGCGCTAATCATAAATTAGACGAGTCCCAGCAGGACGCCCGTCATCAATATATAATATACAATAAATAATATAACCAGATACCGCTCCGTGCCCGTGTGGCAGGTTTGCAGTATCTGTGGGGAACAGCCGACCTGTCGGGCACTTAATAGTCCCAAAAGGGCTGCCATGTAAGAACTCGGGAATCCATTCTCTTCATGCAATTATTATTTTATTTAACTTAATAATCTCTATGTTGAGTGAAATCCCATGCCGTGGATCATGGTTATTCAAATAAGTACTTTCGTACGGGGTACGATATGTGCAACTCTACAACGATACCCGTACGGCTAGGTTGTAGGTCTTACATAGCGTAATGCAACAATCAAATCTAACCACGAAATAATCATGCCTTGACCATAAAGTACAAATGCTGCTTTTGTAGAAAAATAAATAAATAAATAATTAATTAGATTGAAGCATGCATGTGTCTGTATGCCGAGGTTCGGGATTAGCCAGTCGATTGCAATAGTTTATAGTTAATATGTACGTGTCTCATTCATTCAATTCAATAAGATGACTGGCCAGTCTCTTAGTTCCAACTAGGAACGCATGATCAATTATAGTCAAGATAACCATCATTATCAATGGTGATAAGGCATGAAGGTTAACTAGTATAGAGCAATAGAAACACCAAGGTTAGATCACGCCAAGGTTGGTCGATGCCCAAGTCATGCTGCGCTCAAATCATGCTACGCTCAAGTCATGCTGCGCTCAAGTCAGGCTGCGCTCAAGTCAGGTATGACTCCTTACTATCCAAGCCAGCGTATACAAGACATACGCTTCCAAAAAGGCAGCATATGAACTCCATACGACTCCTTACTATCCAAGCCAGCGTACGCAAGTCATACGCTTCCAAAAGGCAGCGTATGAACTCCATACGACTCCTTACTATCCAAGCCAGCGTACGCAAGTCATACGCTTCCAAAAGGCAGCGTATGAACTCCATACGACTCCTTACTATCCAAGCCAGCGTACGCAAGTCATACGCTTCCAAAAAGGCAGCGTATGAACTCCATACGACTCCTTACTATCCAAGCCAGCGTACGCAAGTCATACGCTTCCAAAAGGCAGCGTATGAACTAAACTGTGCTGCGCTAAAGAACGCGCGCAACTCCGTGACGCAAGCTAAAAAGTTAGCGTACACTGCTCACTGTCTTCTCCAAACAGCAAGGACTCTATGGTTGCACCCCAAAGCTTTAAAAGTCCATAACTTGGTCAAAACAAGTCCAAATCCAACTTTTCAATGGTCAAATTTGGGTAGAATAAAATTCTCTATAACATGGAACCATCAAAACTTGCAAACAAAGAAGTTTGATAGATCAAAACCACCAAAATCCAAAAATAACTCATTTCTAGATCTACAAAAATTAAGGCTTCGAAATAAAAAATGCCAAGTTCTAAACTCTCTTAGGATCATAAGAGGAAGATAAATGAACTATAAAAACATGGATTCTCATGTGGAAGCAAGATGTACTTGCCTACGGTTTGGTAGGTGGAGAGAGTGATGAGGAAGAAGAAGAAGTAATGGTGAAGGAGAGTTTATGAAGAGAGAGAAAGGGGATGGGGGCTTTAAATAGAAGGGGTGGTGGTAGGTGGGGGTGTTGGGTTCATGTTGAGCCAACTAAACTAAACCAAACCAAGCCGAACCCAAAGTAAGACTAAAGCAGAGAATAAAAGCAGGAAATAAAATACAGGAATAAAATTGCAAAAATATTAATTAACATAAATTAAAGGAATTTAAATACAGGATAATACATGATAAATATTAAATAAATACATTCGAGTAGTACATGTATAAAAATACGTTTTCTGGGAACGGAGAGTGACACCAATGCAGCTGCTAGAGCGTTCTTCTAGAATTAATATGTATCATTAATGAACAAACTCATATTGAGTGGCCTTGTTTTTTATGATGGGGACGAGGATGAAACCTTATTTTTTGATATAACTCGTTATGATGAAGAAGAAACTGGTAACATGCTTGCTTTGTGAAAGGATTTTGAATTAAGAGGCTTTATGCCCCTAGTGCTAGCATAGCTCATCTTGAATTTTTCCAGAAAGCATTCATTTGAAAGTGATGGGAAGAATAAGAAGAGAAAATCTCACGTGTAGAGGATTTTTGCAGCAGGTAGGGCCCTTATAAATGTGGTTCAGGTTGATCAGAACTCCAAGAAACCTTGATTCTATAATGCCCTTGGGTGTGACATCTAATGGTTTGTCTATGAAACTTTCTGCATTGCCAAGTACATCCAAGAAAAATCTTGTTAGTCAACCTATTAGGCACTCTGGTCCTCTACCAGGATTTAGCCATGTCCACTCTAAGCAACTAGATAAATCCAGTATGGATTCAACAGGATTAAACGAACAAAACCAGCACATTTATGACTATAACATGTTAGATGGGTATCATTCATCCACAACCAAAGGTTTGTGTATGGAAAATTACAATAATAATACTGGGCATAGTTATGCACATGCCAGCACTGACAATACTAATGTTATGATAGCTGTAAGAATTTGTACTTGATTTACTGTTGTTCATATGAGCTGCAGTTTATGCTTGTTTCTGTTTTTCATTCAGCGTATCTCAAGGAAACTGAAACCTAGACTTGTTTTATGTGCACTTCAGGTTGATAGTCTATTGTAGTATGTTCTACAACTTAGTGCTATCGACTTCGGGCTCCATGTTTGTAGTCGTTCCAGTGTTGTTACCGTCACTTTTTGGATCACGGATGGTCTTGGCATCGTTGCAGGTGCTTGCTCCTGAAACTGGTAGGCTTTAAACTTGTGGAGCATTGTTAAAATGTTTAGGATTTTACTAGGATACTAGTTGAAGTACACATTATAGAATCAATTCACTGGCTTTCTGGCAGTATTACCATGAATATTAACTGCCTCGCCTCTTGAATGCATACACCTGGGTTCACTCGAGTATCCATGTACTCATTACCTCCTATAAGGTCTGATACCCACAAACATCTATTTCCTATACGTGCATCTGTAAGTCCATTACTAATTAACTAAGACTGATACTCCTTGATACCCCAATGCTCTTTGCCCCCAAACCCATTTACCTATGTTGATGGCAGCAAATTCATGTACGATCATAGCTATGGTTATTAATGCGATTGTAGCTTCATATACTACTGCGACTTGAATTAGTCTAGTATCAACTTCCTGATATAGTGATGAAATCTTCCTATTACTCTCTATGGAGAAACACACACCATTACTCAATATGGGGCAGGCCACCACATCCCCTATTAATGATATTATGCACTCAGACCAATCGGCTATGTAGTATGTGAACTTTAATATTTTTTCCTAATGATACTTGTGCATTAATTTAGATCATGTCTATTATTCTTTAACTGAAGTTTCTAGTTTATTGCAAATTAATCTGCACAGATCTCATCTATGACGAACAGAGGTCGTCGCCGTCTCCGAGGAGGTCCATCTCGACCTCCCCCCTCTACTCCAGATCCTCAGATTGGAGGAGCATCCGAGGACGACGTTATTATGACAGATGATGGGTTGACCCCACAGTCTACTTCGTCATCGGCAAGAGGCACGCCATCTTCTTTTCCCTCTGGAGGCACGCCATCTTCGACTCCCTCTACATCTACGCCCACTGCTCCTCCTGCTGCTCCTACTGGAGCAAATATGTATCCTGGTCTTATGTTTTTGTCCAATGGAGCATATTACCGACGTCCAGGTTTTTCGGACCCCTCCAGTCCACCAGAGAGGCCTGCTAATGAGACACGCTCAGAGCTATGGTCCGATGGAAAAATGTAAGTAATAAACAATAAATTATTGTATATTCATATATTGTCTTTTTATTATTTATTTCTAATTGTGTTTTTTTAGGTTCTTCCCCCTTAAAGCTGGAAATGAGCTTGGAGACCTCATGCGAGGAAATTTTCATGGACCTTATTTAAATTTCAGGTCTATACCAGACCCAAAGAAATACATTTGGCTTGATATGTTAAGGGTATGTTCTAATTGTTTCTAAAATTCATGGTCCTCTTGTTTAATTTATAGTTAAAAGAATAATTTATAATATTTTCATTATACTTTTTAATCTGTTCTAATTTGTGATTATCTATTTTAATTTGTAGAAGAGCTATTGGTGGCCGGACCACAGAGAGACGGAGATCAAGAAATGTTATAAGTCGATTGCCGGTAGAAGGCTTGGGGATATGGTAAGTGACCAAAATGCTTTTGCGGCACATGATGGAAACAAGCGAAAGGATTGGCTAAAAGAGGAATATTGGAAGAAGATGCAAGAGGATATGGCCAAACCGGAGTACAAGGCCAGGTCGGACAGGACGAAGACAGCTCGTGCTAAGGCTGGTCTCCACACGGGTGGATCAATCCCGATTGCTGAACATTTTCGTCGGATGGTATGTAAGATCCTTAATTAAAGTGTAAAATTTTATTATTTACATATATCATAGAGTTAACTTTTATAGTGCGAGGAGGCCGCCAAGGCAGGCTTAGACACGAGTACTGTCGACTTTTCGAAGATATTCGAACGTACCCATAAACGCAAGAAGGATGTGAAGTTAGTAGACGAGCGGGCTACCAAAGCATTTGTAAGTATTTTCTTGTCTTTTAACAACTTATCAAAATTTTAGTCGACCTTTGCCAAATCAATATTGTATGTTTCCAAGATATCATAACATAAGTTTGATGCTGAAACAGTATTATGATTACCTCGCAAGAATGCATGTTCTCTAGTGTCTTCAGTTGTATTGAAGCATGGTTAATTTTGCACACAAGAAAAAATAAGCAAACATGGCTTTATTGGTAAAAATTTAGATGTTGTTTCAGTTCAAAAATTGCTTTTTTGCTTTACCAATATGGATTTTACCAATATGGATTTATAGGCATCTTGATCATTGCAATTATTATTTCCTATTCTTCGAAACATGTAGTTTGGTTGTAATTTTATATATTCATGATACCTTTATATATACAGGAGGCCTACGAGAAATTGGAGAGTCATGCCTCTCAGGTCCCTGATCAGGAAGCGGCGGCGACTATTAATAGTATGCCACGCATGCCCCCTGCGAGGAATGACTTGTGGGTACAGGCTGTTGGAAGAGGAAAGGGTGGTACTGTGTACGGTACCGGGTCGTTAGCATCGCAACCTTCGATATATTCCAGAGACCTTCCACCTGCACATGCTACTCCTTCTACTGGCGTTCTTACTATGGAGCAGATGACTACCATGATGTTCGATTTTCAGAGATAGTTGAGACATATTACTGAGTTGGTGTCTCCTAACAGTGCTCCTGACGGTACCACTGCTCCTTCTGGTACTCCGGTTGTTCCTCCTCCTGCTGCTACTCATTCTTTTATTCCGGCTACTATTCCATCTGTTGCTCCTCCGGCTACGTCTCCATTTGTTGCTCCTTCGGCTACGTCTCCATCTGTTGCTCCTCCGGCTACGTCTTCTTCTGTTGCTCCTCCGGCTACTTCTGTTCCAGCCCCAGTTTTTACGGCAAGCCAGCATGTCACGCCCCAGAACTAGAATACTGGAGTGCGGGGGAATGACTCAGCCAGCTACGTATTACGGGTAGATGAATACCGTATAATACGATCAATATTGTCTAAAAGACGAGGGGGTGCATACTACATGAAAGTCTCACTATGGTTACTTCACATCTATTGTCTCAATCATTCAAGCAAGAAACAGTAATAGAGAACATATGAGATAAAGCAGTAAGGCGTCCCAAACACTCAGTCAAAATGTTCTTGATATCTGGCTTTACAAAACATAGCCAAATGATGAAGCAAGGTATACACAATTGTTATCAGCTGCAGTCTGACTTAATTACAATTATATAAAAATAAGTACAAGACAATCCGACTAACATGTCGGTGCCAAACGGTAAAGTATAAAGTAAATAACAAAACGAGTGGGGAAGTAAGGAACCCACTCGAGTCCTCCTGCGATCATCCCTCTAGTATTGACCATCTTGGAGGTGGAAGTAAGCTGAGTCCTCGAAAACCGGCTCTAAATCTGGCCATGCAAAACCAGAGAGGTTAGACCTCTAATAGCAAGTACCGCAAGGAAGCACGATATAAGGAACTAAAACCAGTAATAATAGAATATGATAAGTAGATCTCTGCTTGCCACTGGGATTCGCATAACATCATGACACTTCGAACCAACCTCCCAACCAAACAATGACAGAAGTTGGCCCGTCATGCCCTGACATTCTGATTATCTCAGTTAGGTAACAGAGTAGGTACAGTACACAAACAAATCAATTTAAACGGCCATTCAACTTCTAGGGCTTGCTATTGTGAGTTCCAAGTTACCCTGGAAATATGCAATAAGGATTCCTCAGTTCTTACTATGTACGAGCAAGGCTAGTCTACCCAATCAATCAATTGTGCCAATCATAAATTAGACGAGTCACAGCGGGACGCCCGTCATCAATATACAATAAATAATAAAAGCAGATACCGCTCCCTGCCCATGTGGCAGATTTGCAGTATCTGTGAGAACCGGCCGGCCTGTCGAGCACTTAATAGTCCCAAAGAGGGCTGTCATGTAAGAACTCGGAAATCCATTCTCTCCATGCAATCATTATTTTATTTAACTTAATAGCCTCTATGTTGAGTGAAATCCCATGCCGTGGATCATGGTCATTCAGAATGAGTACTTCCGTACAAAGTATGATATGTCCAACTCTACAACGATACCCGTACGGTTAGGTTGTAGGTCTTACATAGCGTAATGCAACAATTAAAACTAACCACGGAATAATCATGTCTTGACCATAAAGTACACATGCTGCTTTGTAAAATAAATAAATAAATTATAGCCTGCATGTATCTATATGTCAATATTCGGGATTGGCCAATCGATTGCAATAGTTCATAATTAATATGAACGTGTCTCATTCATTCAGTTTAATAAGACGACTAGCCAGTCTCTTAGTTCCAACTAGGAACGCATGATCAATTATTAGTCGAAGTAACAGTCGGGGTCACTTCGTGACAAGGCATGAAAGTCAAACTAGTATTAAGCATGGTCGAGTCTATAACTAGCATAAAATAATTGGGAACATATTCTTGAAGTCAAGAAAAAGATCTACAACTTTTATGTTGGGAGTTAGAAGAAATTTTAGCTATAATTCGGTCAATTAGGACATATAACAGTCAGAAACAACCAAAATAGGCATTATGCGGCCTATTCAGCGACATGCATGCGGACCAACTGCGACATATGGCTCATGTGGCATATGCGGCCCAACTGCGACACCATATGCGGCTCAACTGCGACATGCGGCCTATGCGGCCCAACCGCAACACCATATGCGGCTACTGCGACAAGCAGCTCATAAGGCCCTACTGCGACACCATATGCGGCTCAACTGCGACATGCATCTCATGCGGCTCATTCGCGATACCATATGCGGCTACTGCGACATGTGCCTTATGCGGCTCATTCGCGACACCATATGCGGCTACTACGACATGTGCCTCATGCGGCTCATTCGCGATACCATATGCGGCTACTGCGACATGTGTCTCATGCGGCTCATTCGCGACACCATATGCGGCTCAACTGCGACATGCGACCTATGCGGCCCAACCGCGACACCATATGCGGCTACTGCGACATGTGCCTCATGCTGCAGATGAATATAGAGATGAACAAAATACTTTTGGCCATAACTTCTACAAAATAAATCGAAATCTAACTTTTCAAAAGCCAAACTTTAGTAGAATTAAATTCTCTACAACATGGAACCACTTATTTTTTGAAAACAACAATATTTGATAGATCAAAACCCTAAAATCCATATGAAAACCAAAACTTAAAACTTAGATCTACACCCAACCATCCATGGAAATCAAGAACTTCAAGACCTAAACTTGTAGAGGAAGAGAAGATGAACAACATGGACTAAAAATAAATGGGGATGCATAAAATCCCTCATGGTGTGCAAGATGTACTTGCCTCTCCAAATGGGTGGGTGGGAGAGTAATGGAGGAAGAAGAAGAGTAAGAAGAGTAATGGTGAAGTAAATGAAGAGAGAGAAAAGGGGATGGGCTTTTAAATGAAGGGGTAGTGGTAGGTGGGGGTTTATTTCGGTTCATAATGAACCAACATAATTAAACCAATCCAAGCTGAACCCAAAGCAAAGCTAAAACAGAGTATAAAAGCAAAATGTAAAATACAGAAATAAAATTACAGAAAATTAATTAACATAAAATTAAAGGAATTAAAATACAGAATAATACATGATAAATATTAAATAAATACGTATTCTGGGAAAGGGAAGTGACACAGCAACAGGCATTTGTTGCACTTATGACGCAGTTTATGGGCAACATGCAACCACCATCGTCTTGATTTTCTATACTTTTGTATCGCTAGAGACATATTAGTTTATAATTGTTGCATTAGATTATCTTTTTGTATGGATGGTTGAACATGTTTGGACATCACTATATATGATATATATATCTTAGTTTTTTGTTTGTTTACTTTGTGTTATATTATTTTTGCTTATATCTTTGGTAATTATTGTGGTGCTAAAATTTGTCCTATATTTAAGTGCGTTGTGAACTGGTTTATATTACTTTTACAGCATTTACAGGATGTGTATAGTAGGGTTTTACAGGATGTGTAGCAGGGATTTACAGGATGTGTATAACAGGGTTTTTGCAAATATAAAAAACCGACTAACTATCGACGCATCAGCAACTAAAAACTTGAAAAAACAAACTAATCAGCGACTAACTCGCGACTATTCGGCGACTAACTTTCGACTATCCAGCGACTAAAAATATTGCCAACTAAATTTGATATAATCAACAAGTCGTCGAAAGTTAGTCGCCATTTGGTCGCTAATTCAGCGATGAACATATTAGTCGCCGGTTAGTCGCTAGTTCGTCGGTGCAGCGATGAATCAGCGACTAAAAAGGAACAGCGACTATGCATTCAGCGACGGAAAAATGCCATCGCCAGTTAGTCGCTATTTTGCTTTAGCGACTAATATATCAATTTTAGCAACTAAAAAGTCAGTCGCTATTTGGCTTTTTTTTTGTAGTGATTAAAATTAGCATAAGTATTAACATTAACAATAAAAAATTTGGGTTAAAACATGACATGTCAGCTGCCATGTCAGATGTCACATAATGGGAGATGACATCACCCAAATTTTTTTGAAGCCAAATAGCATAATTGTTTTTTTATTACTGCACTTATTACTTGATCCCAATTTGACAAACTCAAGACCCAAGTCTATTGTGGCATGCAGCGTTCTTTTGTGGCAATAGTGCATCCGGATACCGACTGGTGATCCATATAAGCTTGTCGTAGTCGTCTTTTCCTTTGTTGGGAAGTTCTATAGAGAACCGTTAACAACGATGCAAGATCGATCCATGATCATCAGGGCTGGCCCAGAGGTAAACCAGACAAAACTTTACAGCTTGAGCAACCCCCCCCCCCCCCCCCCCGGCTTAAGGGCAACCTTCCGACTAAGCGTGATCCCAATAAAGGTCGGGGTCACGGATGACCCTCCAAAATCAGCCTATAATAAAGGTCAAGGGCAACCAAAACAAGCTCCGAATAGAAAAACCCAACCACTAGGCCAGCCTGATTATCATGCGGAGTACAACATCCAAAGATATATTACAGTCAAATCTCCTATAACAAATGTGAATGCAAATTTAGTCAGTAAATTTTTAGGCAATATGGGGATAAAATATGCAACCTGGTGCAAGAGCACAAGAGTTTGTGATCAACACTTTCTGTTCAAATTTTCAATTGGGGCATGCAGGGCCGGCCCGAAGGATTTTAATGTCAAGGACAAAATTTTAAATGGTGCCCTTTTTTTCTTCTTCTAGATGCATTAGAAAAAAGGATCAAAGTTCATCTATGAATTAATTAAAGTTCAATACAATATCACAAAAGGGTTACATCCTTTGGATGTAGTTTCCGATCGGAAAAAAAAAACTAAATGGTGTAGAAGCATGGAATTTCAGAACCCGAAAGTCTATGCGCCAGACTACATGTGCCAAAGCTGGGACAAAGTGCTTCACAGCAAAAAGCAACAAATATAGACATTGAAAGAGGACTTTTTATTTAACATATAAAAGTCTATTACATGTCTAAGAAAGATTGTACAAAGGAGAATTTCTACAAAGAAAGGATCCTAAGTCTACATCCAGCAACCACCATGCGCCCTCAACCAGGCACATCCCGCCAAGCGCACTCAGCAGGACGCATCCTTTCAGCAGCTCAGTTATGTGCATCCTCAGTTATGTGCATCCACAGTTATGTGCATCCCTTCGACAGTCCAGTTATGTGCCATCCTTCCAGCCAGGCTCACCTGGCCGAGCAGGACGAGGGTGGCAATTAACCCCCCCATCCAAAAGCCAAAGGAAGAGAAGAGCACCGCAATCGACCCGCGGCTAAAGGAGCAGCTTCCAACCAGAATGGGCAACACCCACGCAGAGAAGGAGCTCGCCAAAGCTCGAGGACCAAAGCCGCAGCACCGCCATTCCGATCTACGGCTCTTCCGGAGTAACGGAAACGAGGCCCGTACATCCCTATCTTTAGATGCAACAGGCACCTTCCGCCTGCCTCGAAAGCCCTCGACTCCGTCTTTTGGATGTAACAGTCACCTTCAAGTGCATCAACGAAGACACTGCATCGCACCTTCACCCTCGGGAGCATCTCGTCAACAGAATACATTCGAACACACAAGTTCATGTCGAAAAGACGTAAGAGAACGAGAGGCCAACCCTCTCTCCATACCACTATTTATAGGCTGGGCAAATCAAACTCATGCGCCAAGTGGATGGCTCTCCGAATTCCATGCAATGAATTTGCATTAAATGGATGAACCGGACGCTTCGAATTCAGCCAAGTCAAAACGGCTATTTAAAGCACTCGAAGAACATAACAGTTGCACCATCAAAGACGTCTCACGAAGCGGATGCGCCGGCCAGACCGCGCATCACACAGACGCGCCCTTCTACATCAAGCGCATCACACAGACGCGCCCTTCAGTACCAAGAGCATCATAGGAATGCGCCCCCATGCGTCCCCATACGCCTAGTGGAACGCCAACCGACGTGCCCACTCAGCTGTCCATCGAATGTCACAAACATTAAATGCTGAACTGACAGAGTTGGCAGCACGCCTCCCAAAGTCTGAGCAGTCGGCAGCTTTTTCAGAAGACGAAGCATCGCCAACGTCAGCATCATTATTACTCCTCTCCGACGGCTACTGCCACGTGGCCACCCAACCAGCTCGCATGCGCCTCCGCGGCCATGTGCCAAACGTGCATACGCCTCAAAAGCTGTGCGCCTCAGACTTTTCACTGATCCCTAAAGACAGAAGGAAAGTCACTGTCACAACTCTGCATGCGCCTCAAAAGCCATGCGCCCCAGACTTCTCCCTGATCCCAAAAGACAGGAGTAAAGTCACTACTGAAGCTCTGCATGCGCCTCAAAAGCCATGCGCCCAGAATGGTTCGTGACTCCTAAAAGTTACGAGCCAAAGTCTCCTCACACGCCCAATCCTAGGCACATCCTACCAGATCATTCCCCCCACCAAATCCGAGATCTCTGAGCCATGGGTCGACGACACGTGTCCTTTGACTCGACTCATCCAAGATCTCAGCAACAGAAAGATCTTCTTCTCCGCTACGTGCCGGTTCACAACAGCAACATGAAAAAGTCAACCCCCTCGATCAGGGCGCATCGTCCATGCGCCTCCATCAGCAATCAACACGTGGCATCCCCGCGTACAGGCGCATCCTACATATGCGCGCACGAGCAGCCAGCCTGCAAAACTATAAATAGAGGGATCATTTCCTTATTGTACACACACACGGACCAATCTACGTGCATACATATCAACCTCCACAGCGAACAGACAGAGACTTCGCACCACCAGAGAGGCAGATACAGACACTCAACGTCTTCCTCCTCTCAGCAAGCTCCAGCACCCAGAGCAATCCAGACCTTCAGAGAACCGATAACCGTCGTCAGATCGTCAACGGAGTCAACGTATTACCACTCACTCCATCGACACAAGGGACCCAGATTAAACAAAAGTGTACTCCTAGGACTACGTCTAAGTCCTATATTGTAACACTGTTCTGTTTGTATTGAAATTTACAATCAAAGAATTTTAATGGCAAACAAATGGTAGATTGCAATTAAGTTTCGAAACAAATTATAAGTCCAAATATCACTTCATCTTTCTCGTATCACTTCATATTCATGGATCCACTTCTTGGCCAAAGAAAAAACCTTCGTATGTCTTCTTTCTTCCAAAAGCTTCTTTGTCATCCATTTGACAGAAACAACCACAAGCAAAAACAAGCAATAAAAATTAAAAATAAAGAATAAATGATAAAGAATAAAAGCAAGTTAAACATGAATAATAAGTTTGTACAAGCCATTTTAGATGTAACAGTGTTGACAATTTAGGAAGAACATCCCTAAAATTTGTTAAAAATAAAACCAAGATTCATAGGATGAAAACCCATCACTTAAAAATAAATTTGTTAAACCACTCTAGAGTGAAAGTATAATGCAAGTAAAAAAGTAAATTTGTTAAAACCAGACCAGAATCAATTTTCTCCACTTATAATAAAATTTGTTAACACCAACAAACCAATTTGTTTGTAACAAGTAGCCAGTGACCCAAAATACTTGCATTGCATACATTCAAAGCATTATTATGGAAATTCAAGAACTTGGCCAATCAAATCATAAGATGATGTCCCACTGGGCTTTGACGAAAAATGGTTGGCCCGAGAAACTCTTGGTAAGAGGTCGAATAAAAGGGTTAACCAACGACTGAACGACATACACGTGGAACTGTGTTAACAATCGAGGAAAAACATCCTGACATTTGGTTAATTACAAGTGCTTGATTTAACAAATATGACCTGTAATTAACCCAAATATACAAGAATTAATTTGAGCAAAGCCAAAAACTGCGTTAAAAATTTAGGAAGAAGTAACATCTCTAAATTTTACAAATAAAACAGTAAAAAGTAAGATCCATACCAGTAAAATATATTAATCTTGGTTGTTCAAGATCAAAAACGGAAGAAGGGAACACAGTTGGAAGAGGAGAAAACTGAGAAGAAAGAGTGAAGATGAAAAAAAAAGCGATAAGCTTCAATTATAAACCAAATAAAATTAAAGAAATTATTGTTGGACTTGGGAAGAAGAATCGTTATCAAAAAAATCGAAGAGGCATATTTTCTTCTCTGACAAAAAGGAAACAGAGAGGAAGAGAATATGAGGAGACAGAAATTGGGGAGGAGGCGGTTATTTATTAATGGCTGCTACAGATTTTTTTTATGTGGGGCCTAGGTTTACTGGTTTAGTAATATACCAAAGTTAGTTCAGGCCCAGAATACAAAGAACTTGAACCCCCAATACATAATACACTTAAAAATTGGTGCCCCAAATAATCTGGGGCCCTGGGCTTGAGCCCTGTTTGTGCAAATTATGCAACTAACTCGAAATGTAAGAAATCTAACCGCATCTTCATAAGAGATTGATGACCTAAGAAGTAATGCAGAATGATTTTGATTAGTACCCAACTAAAATAACAAGCGACAAGATCTATATATATTAACTGCATTTGTTGCATCCTTCTTATTGAAATAAGCTTCAGATTGTATGATACTCGTTACTCTGAAAGCTTTTATGTATCCATATTTGTAATTTTTGCTTCCCTTTGTTGCTCAATTGCCAGGCTTGAACAGTGTACATGTAATAAAAATAATAGTACTTGCTGTCTTTTGATTTTATTCTGAAGAAATTGTTTCGGGAACGATCCCTATAATAATATATATATGGTCCATGGATTTTTTTTTTGTCATGTGAATAAGATGTTTTTAATCTTTGTACATGCGTCTGCATCTTTAAATTGGTGAAGGTACCTATGGTTAGTCTACTTTGTACAGATACGAACAACACAGCTGATACGCATACATATGGCTAGTCTACTTTGTACAGATACGAATACGACAACACAGCTGATACACACCGAGTTTGGTAGTGCTCCGATCCGATACCGACTTTTTAGTCAATTTGATAAAAAATTAAATTAAATGAAGAAAATAAAAAAATTGAAAAAATGATTCGAAGATTAATAATGTTACAATTGTATATAATATTCCTTATTGGTAAATTGTACTCATTACTATTTGTTGAAGTTGTATATTTATAAATTTACAGCAAATATTATTTTATTTAGAATTATTTATTGTGGTTGTACTATATCTAAATACAATTAAATAAATAGTATTAGTTATTATAAGTGGAATATTATTCTATTTAAAATTAATAAGAAGCAACATAATATATAAAATTATGTTTATATTTATATAACAAATATTTTTTAGATTTTTAATTTTTTATCACTTTTTATAGGCATGATCGAAACCGATTCTAGTAAACAGAAAATGCAAATTATGATTTTATTTTGTACTAGTCCAGGTTAATACTTTGGGCTTGAGTCCCTTGATGAATAAATGAAATAGGACAACATAATTAACAATAGTAAGTAAGATTATTTTTTGGTCTTTGTTTTAAATTGTGCCATGTTGCTTTTAGCTGAGACCTTTTTTTGTGGTACACTATATTTACTTTATACAAAAAATATTTTAATTTATACAAGGACCAAGACCATAATACGAAGTGTTCCTAGGGATCTATATTCTATACTAGTGTTGTCTAATCATAGGGACTAATTAATTTAGGAAAAAATGCCGGGACCTGAAAAGTTGAAATACGACCAAATGTATAGAAAGTAGAACAAACAAATAAACAAATTGAAGGAGATCAAATATGAAAACAATTTGCTTGTAATATTCTCCTTATGATTAGGGCTGAAAATTGAATGAACGAGATTGAACAAAGAGTGTTCAAGTTTGATTTGAATTAACTATCGAACGAGTTTGATTCGAGTCGAGTTTGGGCCGAGCCGAACACGACCCGGATGCGAACGGTTTGAATCATTTTACAGCTCTAGTAGTGAGTATTTATAGGACATGTTGTGTACACTATCACACTGTTTCTCTCAAGTTTTAAAGTCTTTTTTTTATTGAATTACTTATGCTCTTTACATCATAAATTTACCATCCTATAAAGAACAAAAAAAATGAGAATTTTTTTTAAGACAAAATGTATTTCTATCTATTAAAAAAGCATAACATTTAAAAAAAAAGGTCATAATATGAGAAACCGAGTCGAACTCGAGCCTGTTTGCGAACAAGATCGAGTCGAACAACCTATGGTCGAACTCGGTATCGATTAGTCTACGAACGAGTTTAAGCCGAACTTGGACCGAGCCGAACACGAACTGAATGCGAACGGTTTGAATTGTTTTACAGCCCTACTTATGGTTGATAAAAACGGCTATGCCTATTGTATAATGCCGGACATTTTATGGCCAGTGAAGCCCTACAGTTAGAGAAGGAAAAGGCCCAATTTCTGATACAGAGTGGTTAGTTTGGTTTTAAGGTCACATTATATAACAAATGTTAAACTAGGGTTCCTGTATTGAACTTTTGAGTCATTAATTTAGAATTTATATTTCATATATTGCTAGTGCAATCTAAAAACTTGTCATCCATAACCATCAGAATGAAACCAATACTCCCTCAATTGAAGAAAGATAATAAAGAGATTCATAAGTAACAGAAGAGAGATTATGGAGAAGAGATGGAAAATATAACTTAAAGAGTTGACTCTTTCAAAAGACTAAATTCTATTTTCAATCCAAAACTGTCCACATTCATTTTTATTTGTTTGTATAGCTCATAGGGCTATATTCTTAGACAATTACCAAAAATGTATAATCTAAAACGATAGGAACATATATGCTAGATTCATAACAATATAATGAATTTTATTATATGTTTAATTTCAACTTGATACCCTATAAAGGGAGAAATTACTCCCGTCCATTTTCTTCTCTCTCTCTCCCTGACCCGGCTGCTCCAGACAAATACAAAAAATGTATAATCTAAAATGATAGGAACATATATGCTAGATTCATAACAAGATACTGAATTTTATTATATGTTTAATTTCAACTTGATATCCTATAAAGGGAGAAATTACGTTCGAGCTCTTTAGCCTAGTTGTATTAGAGCGGACACCCGGAGGGACCGACAAGGTTCGAGTCCCCCAATCGTGTGTGCGTGCGTAGGAATTCAAAAAAAAAAAAAAAAAAAAGGGAGAAATTACTCCCGTCCATTTTCCTCTCTCTCTCTCTCTCTCTCTTCCTGACCCGGCTGCTCCACCTCCGCCCAACGGACTGCTCCATACCCCTTCTCCCAACCCCCCGCCCCACTCTCTCTCCGTGCGCACTGTGCGCTGCTGCAGTGCGCACGCGGAGAGAAAGGGTAGGGAGGCGATGTGGTACAGCCGGAGGGAGGGAAGGTGGGAGGGTGCGGCGGGGGTGGGGGATAATTTTGTCCTGTTTTATATTTTTTTGGTATCAACTTGAAAATATTAAATAGTTGATGGTATCAAATCGTCGAGTAAATTTTTTTTCAGATATGATGTTGAAAAACTGAAATAATTGAATGTATCCAATTGTTATTCATCCTTTATTCTAACTAAAAATATTGTTGAGTATGACCATCAGGGGCTGCTTGGATTGAGGGGAAAAAAAATAAGCAGAGCTAAGTGGAGTTAAGGAAAGTAGAGTCAATACA
Organism: Iris pallida; assembly: GCA_029216955.1. Classification (NCBI taxonomy): domain Eukaryota; kingdom Viridiplantae; phylum Streptophyta; class Magnoliopsida; order Asparagales; family Iridaceae; genus Iris; species Iris pallida. The sequence continues at coordinate 4,235,672 of JANAVB010022596.1, read as the reverse complement.
TACTTGTTTGTATTGGAGGAACAATTAAGTTGGGATATTTAATAACTATTGCTTGTATTTGAGATTTTGAGTGAGAGAAAAATTAATAAAAATATAATAGTTACCAAAATAACATTATTATATATGTCATAAAATTAAATTTGATTGAAATTTTAACTAGAACTTATCAAAATATCTTCACAAATGAGAAAAGTAGGGAGCAACATGTTGAAAGCAAAAAAAAAAAAAAATATATTTTATAGGACAAATGAAGGGAAATTATAAATTAAAAAAAAAACTCTCAATCCCCCTCCCTAGTTAACCCTCTGATTTGGGGGTAAAAAAACAGACAAAAGAAAGTTAAACAAACCCTCACTTAACCCTTTATAACCTCCTATAACCCCATGGCCTCCTAAGCCCCTAACCTCAAACTAAGCATAATTTTATTTATCTTCACTCAACTTTTTTTCACATAACTCTCTTAACCCTCAATCTAAGCCGACTCTCAAGCTTCAATTTTTTTTTTTTTTTACCACATGTTGAACATGGTGATGGCATCAAGTAGGGGTGAGCATTATTCGGTTTTGGACCGAAAACCGAACCGAACCGAACCGAATAAGAGGTTCGGTTCGGTTTTAAAAAATTTCGTTTCGGTTTCGGTTTTGAAAATACTAAATTTTCTTATTCGGTTTCGGTTTCGGTTTCGGTTTTGGGTTTCGGTTTCGGTCCAAAACCGAAAACCGAATAAGAAAATTTAATTAATTTATTTATATATGTGTGTGTGTGTGTGTGTGTGCGCTATATATATAAGTATTAATATATATAGGTATATACTAAATATGTATAGGTATATACTAAATATGTCTATGTATATTTAGTTACTATATATATTAACAAAAAAACGCAAAAAAAATCAAAAAAATATGAATAAACCGAAAACCGAACTGATTTAATTTGGTTCGGTTTGATTCGGTTTTGGGCCAATTCGGTTCGGTTTCGGTTTTGCTTATTCGGTTTCGGTCCAATTCGATTTTGGGTTATTCGGTTCGGTTTAAATCGAATAAATCGAATGCTCACCCCTAGCACCAAGAACTGGCAGGCTCGACTGTTCACTGCTCGCAACTACAGGCTACTTTTGAACGATTTTGCCAATATACTTAGTACATGACCTTTTCCTCAATGATAGCGATGTGATTTTCTCCTAGTATCTCAACAGGAGACTACGGAATAGGGACAACTATAGGGAACCTGTCTCATACAATATTTGCATGGTGGTATTGACGGGTTCATATATCTTCCACTATATAAGTCCGAGCTCTCTAGCCTAGTGGTATTAGAGCGGACACCCGGAGGGGCCGGCAAGGTTCGAGCCCCCCAATTGTGTGTGTGAGTGTGATTTCAAAAAAAAAAATATCTTCCACTATATAATGAGTCCTCAAAACGGCTCACTTTTGAGCCGTCTAAGTCATTATTATATCACGATTTATTTTATTTTTTAAAAATAAATTGTGTAAAAATTGTTGAAAAAAAGTTTAAATTCGTCAACATGGAGAATCGAACTCAACCAAACAAAAAAAATACATCACACCTTAACCACATAAGTTAGAAGAAATATTTGATTATAATTCAGTAATATTCTTATTATTCGTTATTGTACGTACAAAGTACGTGCATTTACTAGTTCCTATAAAACCATCTCCTAGGGAGACCCTTGACTAAGGGAGTTGTGCTTTTAAAATTGGGCTACTTAAGGAGTCATATAATTGGACTTGAACTCCAACAATGACTCCCTTAATATTTTTTTATTAGTATTCTAATATTTCATATCAAAATATTTATTTAGGTTAATATAATTATAAATATGAATCTTGTAAATAAATATATAATATAGTATTTTTAAGAATATAATTAAAAAATTAATCAAATAAATATTATGATTTGATTTAATAATGTACTAGTCAAATTATTTTATGTGTATACATACATGGATAATTTTCTACGCTGTTGCATAAATTTAGATAATATCCTTCATTGTCAAAAATAAAATAAAATTACCACTGCTGTCTTGATGATCCATTTTATTTTTTAAATTCCTTCTAATTACATTAAATGCCATTACATATTAAAATATTCATATCTATGTATGGGATCCACTTTAATGCTTATATATCCTTTTTAATATAGGGAGGCCGGTGATGAAGTCCTTAACTACGGAGCCAAAATTCGAGTCCCTTGGAGCTCCTATTTTTGTCATCCTTGCTTAATTAAGGAAAGGAGAAACACTCAACCATATTAAACCCAACCAATAATTTTATTAGCAATGTTAGGATTACAATCAACATTCTTACAATCGTCTATATGGCAGTTGTCAATTGGATAACATCTTTCCATGTGGAAAAGAAGGAAGAGAGATCCAATTGACAACTGTCACATAGGATGTTGTAAGAATATCGTAAGGCTTTTGGTCGTAATTCTAGGATTATTGTAATTTTATCTCTCTCCTAAAGCCACAACCATTGCTTATTTTGGGAAAATTTTCATTCAGCTCCTAAAGTTGATATAAAGATTGATTTTGTTCCTAAAAATGAAAATTTATTAACCATTTTGAAAATTTCCTTAGGGGCCTAAATTGGTTAAAAAGTTTTCTTAGGGTTCTAATATTGATTTTAAACTTATATTATTTTAAAATTTTCTTTAGCTTGCAAAATTAGCTATAACTTGGAGTAGGTCAATTAAGATTAAAAAAAAAAGGTTTGATAATGGTTAAAAACATACAAAATTATTTTCTATTCTTCATTTTTTTTGTCAATGAATAATACTCAACATTGAAACATGCATATATTATTCGATGTCCAACAATTAAATTTTTGAGAAAATATTATTCTATATTTGATATGAAGAATATATGCAATATTAAAGAATATATGTGTTTTATATGTTTTTTGGCCAAATGACTTCTCCTATGTGTTGTTTGTACATACTTTCAACAAATTTTGGAGTCATTTTGACTTTGTTTGATGGTGGTGGATCTTTTCAGGGTAACTCGGTTTTTTTATGTCATTAGGGTTTCATATAACTAGGATAATAGCAGAAGAAGGATAATAGCAACATTTGTTTTTGGTTAAGTATATCATAGATATCGCCATAAAATCAAAAGGAAAAGAATGAAATGCTTATTATTAAACTAAGTTGATGGGTTCCTTCAGTTGGATAAAAAAAAGTTTAAGCTCAATAGTTGAAAGTTGAAACAAGTTCCATTTCTCGAGACAAAAATAAAATAAAATAAGGTTGGGTCTGGTTAATTTTAAATTTTCAAGAAAGTTGAACAAGTGGATTAGCTAAAGCAAGGTAGATTAATGATATGTATCGTAAAAGTGTAATATTTTGTTCATAAATTTCTAGCTATACTATTTGGTTAAATAAATTTTTAGAATCTGTCACTTTGAAAATTTTCTATGTTAGTTTTTTATAGGTATACTTTGTTTAATTATGTTGAAAAATCTCCTGTTCCTTTGTAAACAACCATTTTGCAAATGTCGGGGAATCCCTTCAAGAGAACACCTCACGTGGGTGAACCTATCTACTTTGGAGCATGTTTTTAAAGTAATATCAATCATTTGGATATAAAGAAACACCAATGATGAAGGCATCCATTGATAGAAGCACTAACCCTAATTTTCTATCCAAACCGTTATTAATGCAACCATCTATAGTTAAATCTATAAATTAAATGGTAGCCTTGGGACCAAAAGAAAAGTTCTACTAATTTAACAAATATTAATAATTGATTCGATTAATTAATAACTTATGAATTTATCATATTTTAAATTTTTTAAATAGTATATATGTATTTAGTTTATCCTTTTACGAACTAAAAATTATATATTTATTTAACCAAATAAAATTCATAAATCTACTTCTTCTTTTTCAGAAATAGATTGTACATCTACATAATTCTATTGTATGAATATTTAAACAAGTAAAAACCCCAGTTAAATAAACATAAGTCATAGGAATACAACACGTACATCATAATCCAAGTAGCACTAAAAAATAATTGCAACAATCGGTTTTTGAAAAATCTAACTTGCAACTGAGTTAGAGTATGATATCAAATACGATCAATATCAAGAAGAAACAACCATTAATTGAATCATATTTTAGAAAGGCCTCGTAGTCAATCATAAGCACTATGTATATCAAAAAAAAATATTCATTTATATCTTACATTGACCTATATAATTTTTTTATAATGTATTATCTTGTAAATTTAGTGAATTATTAATTTAGTACATTACTCCTTAGACGGAACTGTCCAAAAAATGTTATTTAACGAGGCTATTAATTTATGGGAAGAAGGTACAATTACGGGAGCACTTCGTTAGGCAATAATATGCTATATAGTCAACTAGTCATCATTAAAACCTAGAGATGGTATCATTCTTCTCATTGGTTACCTACCAATTGTATATATAGGCACATCTCTACTAAAGTGTCACGGATCGATGGTTACAACAACTTTCAGACTATAACGAGGGTAATTAGTATCCCAACTTGCTTGCTCAAGTGGAGCCAATAACATTTTACAGGAATCCCTACTTACCAAGTGCAACATTGTTCGAATGAGCCATCCAAGTTATATGTATATCCTCCATCAATAAAAATAAAATAAAATAATTTTTTTTTAACTACCTAAACATATAAAACATCATGAAATATACAGTTCAATATTCAAATTATATTTGAACTGAGTACATGATATTATCTAACTAAACACATATCCAAAATTCTAAAAAAAAAAAAATCTATAACAAATCCTAATTAAAATATATTCAAATTATATTTAAAATATTTCAATATAATTTAAAATTTTACCTAAGTTTTCAACATTAATATCGTAGATTTTTTTGTACGTGCAACACACGTAAACATGACTAGCATATATATAGTCATGAGTGAAAGACACAGGCCACAAGAGGGTAGGGAATAGGGATGCAAGGATGGTTGGAAGACGGTTGTTAGGAGGTGACATGATCAGAAGCAGGGACACGACCGACCTTCAAGAAAAGAACGACATGTTTGGTCTTCTCGTTTCGTAGCAGGTCTTAGCGGGAGAATAGGAGAAGGAATCGATCACCACATCATAAGAATCCCATGGATCCAGGTTCCCGACCCAGGTCGGGGACAGCTTCTGCAAGGTGTTGGGCGCCACCAAGTGTTCAACAAATTGTCGCAATCGGAAAAGACATACTCTTTATCAACAAGCCTGTCTGGCAGAGGTATGTAAGCCGACAATGTCTAAGGAGGATGTCGAGCTTCAGTACATCGAACCCTTAACTACTAATGGTGTTAAAGTAGTAGCGATCACTATTGATGACTTGGTTGAGACGATGGAGTATTGAAAAAAAATACTATTGTGCTATATGTTACGGGATAACATCCATTTTTTGGGATAATTTGCGCGCTTATTTACAAAGGGAGTGGCGTCCGAAAGACTCTATGAAAATCTTTTCTAGAGAAAACAACTTCTATTTTGTCAAACTGAGATTCTTGGAGGACATAGACATGATTCTCGAGTCGGGACTTTGGACATTCGATGGTAGGTTGATAATCACGAGGAGGTGGGATCCTACTTTTAACTTGGAAAATGATAAGTTCTCTTCTGTCTCAATATAGATTAGGCTGCCTTGGATTATGCCTCAGTTGTGGAGTGCCGGCCCAACCATAACGGAGATAGCAAGTATAGTAGGGACGCCATTGTTGATAGATATTCCTACGGCTCGACGACAGAGACTTTCATTTGCGAGAGGTTTTGTAGAGATTAGTGCAGAAGACCACCTTCTTTTGATATTATTCATATTGAATTGGCGGATGGGTTGGTGTTGGAAAAAAATAATAATCGACTATGACTGGGTGGGGTTCCCACAAACTGTTCAAGTTGCAGTTGTTTTGCAGTTGTTACCGCAAAGTGGGATTCCGAATTCCAGTAATGATGGGCAGATGATTAATGTGAAGTTGGCGGTTCCAAACCCAGAATGACTTCTGATGATGGTTGCTAAGAGCATCTCCAACCCTATTGTCTTGTTAAATGTTGTGAGTCTTAGGTGGTTTCTATGTGGCATGAGCCACAAGACAATGTCTTGTTTATGTGGCAAAATTATATCTCAAAAGACAATGAGATAGAAAAATTCTCTCCAATACAAAAATATTGAGAAGACAATAAAAAATATTTTTTCCAACTTCTAAGACAACTTTTAAGACAACTACTCATCTTCTTTTTTTTTTTTCTAGTATTTTTTATTCATAATTGATGACATGGAAGAGAAGACATTGTCAAGTGCATTGTCTAGAACAAGACAATCAATTTCACAATGTCTTCTTTAATTTTTGCCATATAAGCTTCACAATTGACTTGACAATTGCATTGGAGAATAACTTTTGAATAAAATTTTGTCATTCCTATGTGGCATTAACTTTTTTCCAAAGTCACAATAGAGTTGGAGATGCTCTAAGCATAGGAGCCCGAAAACGCACACAACCTCGTCTTTAGGAGCTGTGGGTGTAGCCGATCCTACCCAAACCCCAAGGGTGAATGCAAGGGAGCAGGGGGGATGCATGGCTACATGAACCTTGAGTTGGCGGATCTTTTTCGTTGTAAGTTCCTCATCGTGGGGGACATCGTCCTGCTTTGGTGGTGAGAATTTTTAAGAAGTAACTCTATATTTTTTTAATTAATACAGTTACTTATATATATATATATATATATATATATATATATATATATATATATATATATATATATATATATATATATATATATATATATATATATATATATATTGTTAGTCCCGGGGTTTGATCAAAGATAGAAAAACTGATGCAATCGAGATCTGAGATGTCACACAAAAACTTTGCAGTGATCAAACTCAAGATCTACGATGGTACAATAAAACAAATATCCAAATTACAATCTGAAGGAGGGAAATAGTAAAGAGAAGATCTCTCGTTCTTCCTTGCAAACGTATTGCAATTGGGACAGAACAAGTTACAATAAACTAGAGAGAGATGAGAAGAATAACAATGCTGGGGTGTCAAAACACCGTTGCTCAAAGCAAGATTCGCCCCACACGATCTGCTTCCAGGAACCAGCAAGTTTGAAGAACTTGTGGAACGCTCGATGTCACCTCTGTTCTGACTCCTCGGATGGACTTGCAATGGCGGCAGCAGCTCTCTCTCTCTCTTTCTACTTCTCTGACTTGTATTTTCGTAGTACCCACAAAGAAGGCCAGAAGAGAGTATATATAGAGAGAGAGTGGAAACCCTAGCCGCCTCTTCAGTTATGGTAAGATTGAATCAAATCACAAAAAGATAGCAACGAATTAATTCTAATCCCACAAAGATAGGAACTAAATTAATTCAAATCCCACAAAGATAGGAACGAAATTAATTCAAATCCCACAAAGATAGGATCTGAATTAATTGCATTGATTCATCCTTTCCATAACCGATTTGAAATCTGCACAGTCAGCATAGCCCTCCATGCGGCAGCAGCAGCAGCAGCAGCCTGGCCGCATGGACCGCTTGGGCTGCATGGACCACATGAGCCGCATGGACCGCATAGACCGCATGAGCCGGATGGACCGCATAGACCGCATGAGCCGCATGAGCCGCATGGACCGCATAGACCGCATGAGCCGCATGAGCCGCATGGACCGCATGCGCCGCATGGACCGCATGGACCGCATGAGCCGCATGAGGCCGCATAAGACCGCATGGCCGCATATGAGCCGCATGACTGCTGACGTGCTAAGTGCAAAGTGCGCCAACAAAATGCCACATTACGCCTCATGAGCCCGAGCCCGAGTCCGAGTCCGAGTCGCTAAGTCCCGTTGGGACTTAGCTCCAAGTGGAATAAATCCAAGAGAATGACAAAAGCATTAATGCTTAATCCTTGGTGCCTTATTCTTACCTCCTAGTAAAATTACCCACATGGTTCCCTCCTTAGGGTCACCACCCCATGTGCATCTCTCAACAACACACCCAAGTATATATGTTGAGATAACTCATGGTGCATTTTCGATGTGGAACTAAAATTTACAAGGCATGTTGAGAGCAAGCTCTCTTCATGTAAAGAAAGCACCAAAGAAAGCACCAACAATCCCCCACATATCACAACATATATATGTGTCCAGGGTTGAGCGTTCCCCACAGTAACTGTCTATTTTGCATTAGGATAGATGTCGCTGACGACTTGAATCTTCCCGCATGGGTTAAATAACAATGTGATACAAGAATGGACTACGCCTTGAATTCTGCACTACAATTGTAATTCTTCCCACTCACAAAGTGTAGTTACGTGTGCTTCTGGCTGCACATTAAAGGCCCTGTGCCAGCCTGGTTTCAGTGTATAATTTTGGGCGTCTACAAGTTTACCCTCAAGAGACGGCCTGTTATCTCTTTCCATACACTATAGGTGAGTTCTTTATTAAAGAGATATGGCATGAAGCCTTGCGCTTCCTTGCGGTGCTACGCCGCTATGACATGGCCTGAAGCCGAGGCATTACCCCTACTTGGGAACCTCATCGTAGTGTCATACTACTGTAGCATGAGGTCACAAGCCTCTTTGTAGTGCCAAACTACCCAGCATGAAGCCTAAGGCTTCCTTATGGTGTTACGCCGCAACGACATGGCTTGTAATGTCGAGGCTTTACCCCTACCTGGGTACCTCATCGTGGTGTCGTGCCACTGTAACATGGGGCCATCCTCCCCTTTGTAGTGCTGTCTACAACTCTTTAATTACGTCATACAGTATTAGGCTACCTGCCTATTTGCGGTGCTACGCCGCTGTGACTTGGCTTGCAAAGCCGAGGCATTACCCCTATCTGGGAACCTCATGGTGGAGTCACCCCACTGTAGCATGGAGTTTCACTCCTTGTAGTGCTGCTCTACCGTGCTTCCTGTAAAGCACACCAGGCATTCACTCTGCCTGAGAACTCATTAAGGCGTTTAAGCCAACCTTCCACAGGATCTGTTTTTTTTTTGCAGAAAAATACATAGTAGACAACAGTGGTTATGGGTCCGTATCCCTTCCATGTTCCAGAGAACAAGTACCCACTGTTACCTGATAGTTTTCCAGTCAGTGATCCTCCTTTGAACCAAAAGTTAGATGCCTAGTAGATTTTTCTTTGAACTAATAGCATAAAACTTTATGGTAGGATTACAAAGACACACTATCAGAATGCCTTCAAGCCCATTTTACAAGCTGTGTCATCGACCAACTGGCGCTTGAGGCCCTTTGTGAACGGATCTGCCAGGTTCTCCTGACACCGAACATCAACCGCTGTAATTACACCTCTTTTGATAAGATCGTGTACTGTCCTGTGCTTCAACCGCACAGTCCTCTTCTTCCCGTTGAAGAGGTCATTTGATGCCACCGCCGCAGTCGCCTGGTTGTCACAGTATATCGGTATCGCCGGTATCTGAGCCCCAACCACTGAAAGATCATACATGAGCTCCCGAAGCCATTCTGCTTCATCTGCTGCAGTTTCAAGTGCATAGAATTCAGATTCCATGGAGGAACGAGAGAGTATAGTCTGCTTCTTCGACTTCCATGATATAGCAGCTCCACCCAAGGAAAAGACATATCCACCTGTGGATCTCTCGCTTTCCACCTCTGAACACTAGCTAGCATCACTGAAGCCTTCCACTACTGTCGGATACCCGTTGTAGTGCAGTGCATATGTCTGAGTTTTCTTGAGATATCTCATCACCCGCTTCACAGCTTTCCAGTGCTCAACCCCTGGGTTGCTTGTGAATCGACTCAGCATTCCCACGGCGAAAGCTATGTCAGGCCTTGTGGCAGTGGTTGCGTACATCAAACTTCCGATAACGCTAGAATACTCCAGCTGCCTGACGCTTTCCCTTGAATTTGGCTTCAGCTTCTGATCACACCTGTATGGCGTATCGATCCCTGGAAGATCCTTATACCCATAGCGTGTGAGCATCTTCTCAATGTAGTGAGATTGTGACAGCGCTACTCCAGTGTCTGTCCGGATGATCTTTATGCCCAAGATGACATCTGTATCCCCCAAGTCCTTCATACTGAACTTGGTAGAGAGGAACTTCTTTGTCTCTGTGACACAGCCTATATCCGTACCTAGGATTAGCATGTCGTCCACGTACAGACAAATGATGACTCCTCTTCCATCAGCGAACTTTGTGTAAACACATTTGTCCGTCTCGCTGACTCTGTAGCCGTTTGACCTAATAACTTTGTCAAACTTCTCATGCCACATCTTGGGAGCTTGCTTCAAACCATACAATGATTTCACCAACTTGCAGACTTTGTCTTCAAGACCTTTGACGACAAATCCATCTGGCTGTTGCATGTAAATCTCTTCGGTCAGCTCCCCATTCAGGAATGCGGTCTTTACATCCATCTGATGTATCACCAACTTATGTATAGCTGCTAGAGCGATTAACATCCTGATGGTGGTCATCCGGACTACTGGAGTGTACGTGTCAAAGTAGTCTATCCCCTGTTTCTGAAAAAATCCCTTGGCGACCAGCCTGGCCTTGAACTTGTCGATAGTTCCATCTGCCTTCATCTTCTTCTTGAAGATCCATTTACATCCAATAGGCTTTTCTCCTTCAGGTAGATCTACCAACACCCATGTGTTATTGGAGGTGATAGAGTCAAACTCGTCATTCACTGCCTCCTTCCAGAAGATAGCATCTCTGGCCTTCATCGCCTCATCATAGGTAAGCGGATTTGCTTCCACATGATAGGTGACAAAGTCATCTCCGAAATCTTTTGGTCTCCTCGCTCGCTTAGCTGACGGCTCTGCGAGTTCTGGTACAAGAGTTGTTTCATCAACAACAGCTTCTTCTTGGACTACTGGCTCGTATGAGATTTCAGTCTCATTTGCACCTACATCATTTTCCGGAATGTCCGAAAGAACAATATTTTTGTCTTTTGCAAACTTGTCTTCAAAGTATTCAGCATCGCGAGATTCGATGATATGATTTGATTCAATATCAAGAAATCTCCGAGCATCACTCTTCTCGGCATACCCCAAGAAGATCGCCTTCGTAGTCCTTGTCCCCAGCTTCTGAATCTTCAGATCTGGAAGCTTCACATACGCCAGACACCCCCACACTCGAATGACATTCAAGTTTGGTCTGACTTTGAACCAGAGTTCATGAGGAGTTACGTCCGAAGTTGCATATGGCACTCTATTCAGAATGAAAGTGGCCGTTAATGCAGCTTCTCTCCAGTAGCATTTTGGAAGACCTGTAGTGAGCAGCATAGAATTCATCATTTCTGTTAATGTTCTGTTCTTCCTCTCCGCTACTCCGTTAGATTGAAGAGAATATGGAGCAGTAGTCGCGCATATGATTCCATGTTCTCTGTAGAACGATGCGAATTCATGAGACCTGTACTCCCTACCTCGATCACTTCTTAACCTCTTGAGTTGTTGTCCAGTCTGCCGTTCAGCTTCGGCCCTGAACTCTCTGAACTTCTCGAAGGCTTCGTCTTTAGACTTGAGCAAGTAGACGAACGCGTATTTTGAGAAGTCGTCGATGAATGTTATAAAATACTTCATCCCGGCCTTCGTGGAGAAATGTTTGAAGTCACAGATATCGGAGTGCACCAACTCCAGAAGATCTGTGCTTCGATTGACCCGATGAAAGGGTTTCCTTGTGATCTTCGTCTGAGCACACACCTCACACTTCTCCACCTTACCCCCACATTTGGAGATAAGTCCTAGACTAGACATTTTGTTAATTCTTTTACAATGAACATGTCCTAGTCTATTATGCCACAACTCAAAAGAATAATTAGAAAATGCAACTGTATTAATGTCTTCAAACTGGTTAACAAGCTGAATTTTAAACATGCCTTCGGTTTGATAAGCCTTCCCGAAGTATGTTCCTTTCTTGGACATCACCATCTGACCAGTATTGATGTCCATCCTTAAGCCTGCGTTGCAGAGCAGGCTCCCAGAGATCAGGTTCTTGGCAATCGTCGGAACATGCTTCACATCTTGAAGCGTCAGAGTATTCCCAGAAGTGAGTTTCAGTTCCACGGTCCCGATCCCCAGAACTTCAGCTTAGGCCTGGTTCGCCATGACAACCTTCTCAGATATCGACTGGTACGTGACGAACCATTCCTTGCCTGAACAGACATGGCAAGTCGCTCCAGTGTCTATCCACCAGTCAGAGTCAACCCCCACAGTTGTAACCTGTCCGATCATAGCAACAACGTTAGAAACCAATGAAACCTTATTAGGCTCGCCTTTCTCTGATTGTTTAGGCTTAGATCTGCATTCACTCTTGTAGTGGCCTTTCTTGCCACAATTGTAACAAGTCACGTGGGACTTAGTCTTCTGTTGCTTGAAAGAAAGACCCTTCACTTTTAGATTAGCGAAGTCCTTCTTCTTGGGATGAGAAGCCGCCTGCTTCCCCTTGGAATCTCTCGTCTGCACAAGATTGGCTTTAGCCAACTGTTTGGACAGAGTGTCCACCTTCTGTTGAGAACGCATCTCGTCCTCAACATGGATCTCTTGAAGTAGATCTCCCAAGCTAATGTCTAGCTTCTTTCTGTGCATCCTTGCATAGAAGGTACTCCATCCTGCAGGAAGTTTTGAGACGATCCCTCCGACGACAAACTTGTCGGGAAGGGGCATCTCTTCGTCTTCCAGTTTCTGACGCAGCTTCAGAAATTCCTTCACCTGTGGCAGCATGGACTTTTCGTCCTCAAAGAGCAATTTGTGATATTTTTCAATCACAAACATTTTGCTCCTGTTCTTATCTTCTTCATACAGATTTTCCACAGACTCCCATATGTCTCTGGCAAGTTCATTCTTTGAGTAGGATTCTGCCAGGGAGTCCTCTATTGTATTCAGGATGAGAAGCCTGCAGATGCTATTTTTCCTTCTCCACTTGGCCTGGAGTTTGGTAGCCGCGTTGATGGTGGCAGTAGATCCAGTGTCTGGAACAGAGGGTTCTTCCTCCAACAGAACATGATCAACGTCTTTCAGTTGAAGAGTTAGGTACACCTTTCTCTTCCAGACTTGATAGTGCTCTCTATCGAACTTTTCCAACTTGCAGAAGTCCGATTGGAGGAGCGAAGCATTAATGTTTTCCATCTATACGGATCTTGCTTTGAGATTGTTAGTCCCGGAACTTGATCAAAGATGGAAAAACTGATGCAATCGAGATCTGAGATGTCACACAAAAACTTTACAGTGATCAAACTCAAGATCTACGATGGTACAATAAAACAAATATCCAAATTACAATCTGAAGGAGGGAAATAGTAAAGAGAAGATCTCTCGTTCTTCCTTGCAAACGTGTTACAATTGGGACATAACAAGTTACAATAAACTAGAGAGAGATGAGAAGAAGAACAATGCTGGGGTGTCAAAACACCGTTGCTCAAAGCAAGATTCGCCCCACACGATCTGCTTCCAGGAACCAGCAAGTTTGAAGAACTTGTGGAACGCTCGATGTCACCTCTGTTCTGACTCCTCGGATGGACTTGCAATGGCGGCAGCAGCTCTCTCTCTCTCTTTCTACTTCTCTGACTTGTATTTTCGTAGTACCCACAAAGAAGGCCAGAAGAGAGTATATATAGAGAGAGAGAGTGAAAACCCTAGCCGTCTCTTCAGTTATGGTAAGATTGAATCAAATCACAAAAAGATAGCAACGAATTAATTCTAATCCCACAAAGATAGGAACTAAATTAATTCAAATCCCACAAAGATAGGAACGAAATTAATTCAAATCCCATAAAGATAGGATCTGAATTAATTGCATTGATTCATCCTTTCCATAACCGATTTAAAATCTGCACAGTCAGCGTAGCCCTCCATGCGGCAGCAGCAGCAGCAGCCTGGCCGCATGGACCGCTTGGGCCGCATGGACCACATGAGCCGCATGGACCGCATAGACCGCATGAGCCGCATGGACCGCATGCGCCGCATGGACCGCATGGACCGCATGAGCCGCATGGACCGCATGGACCGCATGCGCCGCATGAGGCCGCATATGAGCCGCATGCCGCATAAGACCGCATGGCCGCATATGAGCCGCATGACTGCTGACGTGCTAAGTGCGCCAACAAAATGCCACATTACGCCTCATGAGCCCGAGCCCGAGTCCGAGTCGCTAAGCCCCGTTGGGGCTTAGCTCCAAGTGGAATAAATCCAAGAGAATGACAAAAGCATTAATGCTTAATCCTTGGAGCCATATTCTTACCTCCTAGTAAAATCACCCACATGGTTCCCTCCTTAGGGTCACCACCCCATGTGCATCTCTCAACAACACACCCAAGTATATATGTTGAGATAACTTATGGTGCATTTCCAATGTGGGACTAAAATTTACAAGGCATGTTGAGAGCAAGCTCTCTTCATGTAAAGAAAGCACCAAAGAAAGCACCAACATATATATATATATATATATATATATATATATATATTTATTTATTTTGATGCAATGGATAATTGTGATGAACTTGCCTCCACTGGGGCTGGAACTTACGACCACTTGGGCCACATGCTTCTCTCTTAACCACTAGACTAGCGGTCATTTGAAAAAAAAAATATAGGTGAATATATATATATATATATATATATATATATATATATATATATATATATATATATATATATATATTGAGACATTGTAGGGTTCCTTGGTTTGTGAATATAGGTGAAAAGGGGATGAGTATATATATATGAGACAAGGAGATATCTTGGCCAGAGAATAAAATGTATAGTTGCATGCAGACAATGTCTTGATATATGTTTATATACATCCATTATTTGCTTCCATCTACAGTTATGATTGGTGTTAAAGAAGCATTTTGTGTGTAGGGTTCACTTGAGGAATAATGTGATGCATGTGCATCTCCCAACTTGTACTGTAATAAGGGTACCTCATCTTACGGATCTTGCCTCCCTCATGAACTCAATCCCCACTCCCTCACCAACTCCTTACTCCAGTCCTCCCACATTCTCTCCCTCCCTCCCCTATATATAAACCCCTACCTATAGCTCCTATCCATGTTCAATCCCATCCTATCATCATCGTTCAATTATCACCCAAAACTTAAAACTACGCAAACTTCCTCAGCTTCATGGGCTCTTGGGTTCGCACCATTGCCACTCCCTTCAAGAAAGTTGGCATACTTCTCAACCCTCCTAGAGACAACAAGAAGTCACAACAAGGTTCATTACTTTCCTAGCTCCATTTTAGGAACTAAAATACCTGGGTGGTTGTAATTGTATAATGCAGCTAGTGCAGTGCCAGCCCAGAGGGTTAGGTTGTCTCAGCCGAAGCTTAGTTTGGTTGTCATTCATCTCTACTGAAAAGATATAGGTTTAAGTCGAATTTGGACTGGCTCGGTCCTTTGAAAACCAAATGACCTAAGAGTCATTCATCTCTACTGAAAAGATATAGGTTTAAGTCGAATTTGGACTGGCTCGGTCCTTTGAAAACCAAATGACCTAGGAGTCATTCATCTCTACTGAAAAGATATAGGTTTAAGTCGAATTTGGACTGGCTCGGTCTTTTGAAAACCAAATGACCTAGGAGGTTGTCCTATGGAGGGGGGTTGTCCAAGTCCAAAGTCTTGGCAAGCTTACCCCTACACCGACCCTAAGCTAGTGTTGCATGGATGTTGATTCTCTCTGAAACGGAAGTTTCTTGGCATCGAGATGTCTATTTTTCTTGATGTTTATATAAATTAAATTAATTGGATATTAACCGATATTGGATGTACGGTTGTTGCAGCTCATGATCTCCCGGGAATGAAGCTTCAAGGGGAGGTGATGGCGTGCGCCTACGAAGATGTTCAAGTGATGTGGTCGATTCTAGACAAGTCCAAGGCAAGAGACAGCAACCGGAGTTCGTGACGCATCGTTCGATCGATGCACCATGAATTGTTGGCTAGACATTGCTAGGAGAGTTTACATCGATCTTCCCTATTTCATGCATGGAGAGTACTAACTTCAGCATTGCAAATCCTTTGTAACACGACCGATATGGTACTGTTTGGATGGAATCCCCATGGATATTTATTGACATCCCTGGTGTGATCTAGTTAGCGTACCTTCTGTTTCCGATAGTGAAGCATTATGGAATTTTTTTTTTATGAAGGTCTAAATTATTCTCTTTCCTCCCGTCACTGCGATGAAGCATAGGAATAGACTTCCAAGATCTTCGTCGTCTTTAGCTAGCCCCACGAACCACAATGGCATGAAGAGTACTAGTTGGAACGTTGGAACACACTTCCAGGCCGGCCCTGAGTTAATGGGGGTCCTAGGCAAAATTTTAAAATGGGGCCCATATATAATATAAAAAAATTGAACTAAAAAATGATACAGCCAAGGCTAGAACCTAGGACCTCTTGTGTACAAGTATAACAAATTACCACTACACTACAAATGTTTTATGATATAAGAGGATCATATTATATATTAGTTCTATTTTCAATATAAGATTACTAATATATATATATACATTTAAATTAATTTTTTTGGGCCACCAAATTTTATGGGGCCCTGGACGGTCGCCCTGGGCCAGGGCCGGCCCTGCACACTTCTTTCTCGTCCAAAACACTAAAGCAAGAGAATATAAATGAGAAAGCGAGAAAAGAAAAACTATTTATGGGAAATCTCTCTCTTAACAAATACAAGAGATGGGACGAAGATCACAGAACAATGTTATGAGATTACAAAGCAAGGAGAACATGCACGGACATGCACACTTGTGGACGAGAAGTTATTTATTGGTTCAGACCGGTGAGTCTTGACTTCCAACCAATAGTATCATGACACATCAGAAAATAATAACATTTAAAGGTGGAGGACAGTGGTATGTCATGACACTATTGGAAGGGAGTCGAAGCTCACCCCTGCAACGTGATGAGTCCGGACAACCAAATAATTTTTCTTGTGGACACAATATGAATGTAGGAAGTATTCAACATTTTTTTTATCTACTTGTGAAGAAAATTGTGAAAACAAAATTCTATACTCACACAAACATTTTCCATCTTAGAAATATTGAAAGAACATAGATTATCATATACACATGATTTAGATAATTATATTTGTCCACTCCCACAGACATTATCATTTGTTATTGGTAAGAACACTTAAAATTGTATTTAAAACTTAAAAGCTCCCGCTTTAGTCGTCACTACCACCCTAAGCAAGATACCCTATCTCAAGTGTTGAAAATGCGGTGTGACCCGAACCAGAGTTGGCCCATGAGGTACGATATTGAACTAGGTCCATATACCTTAAGGGGGCGTTTGGTATGCGGTATTTTTTTAATTCCTGGAAAAATTTAGCGTATCGAATCTATTACCATGTTTGTTTGGGTCATAAAAAATTTATTTCCGAAAATTAGAAATATCCGGATAAATAGTTTTTCCATAAAATATGAGAATCATATCCCTTAAAAGTAGGTGGGTATATATTTTTTTCTCGGGCAAAAAAAAATTGCTTAAATTTTCTTCTTCTTTTTTTTTTTTATCATTTGTTGAACGTTAATTTCGTTTTTATCGAAAATTTCGTCTTCCTTTTTGATCATTTTTTGTCTTCTTTGGGATTTTTGGTCGTTTTATTTGATTTTCTGTTTTTTTTGTTTTTATTTTTTTTATCGGTTTTTGTCACTTTTTCTTTTGATCGTTTTTGTCATTTTTTTACTTATATTTTCCTTTTTGACGATATTTTGTTTTTTAATTTTTTTTCGATCTTTTTCATTTTTTTCGTGGGAATATTTTTATAGTCACCAAACATGGAAATGTAATTTTTCAGGGAATTCAATAACTTGGAATTTAATTCCAGGAGATATAGAATTTTCGGCTATATAGTATTCCGCATACCAAACAACCCCTAAAAGAGAATTTTCAAGTAAGGTCTGAACCAATTCCAATTATCTATACCTCATGATCCCACCTCGACTACCCGATGTGGTACTAAATTACCAACTCCATTGTCACCCCCTTTGAGGGCTCAATCGAAAACGAGATACAATCTAACAATCTCCATCTTAGCTCGTTTTTGCTATCCAAACAACCTTCTCACCCCTGCTACATTTGCTCGTTCCCGCCAACCGAACAACCTTAGCACCCCTGCTATCTTTGTTCGTTCTCCCACCAACCGAACAGGAGATCCGACATATTGTCATCTTGATCCATTCGACCATAAAACCAAACTAACATCACTACTAAAATAACCCATTTTAGCGACGTCAGAAGACGTCGCTAAATAAGGAAAATATGTCGCTAAAATCTATTTGCGACGTATTTAGCGACGAAAATTGAATGTCGCGTATAGGCAAGTCGCAGATGACAATTTCGTCGCAGAACGTCGCTGTTTGCGACGTCACGTTTAGTGTCGCTAGACGTCGCAAAATTAGCGACAGATAGCGACGTAAGGTTACGTCGCCAAAATAGCGACGTAGAGCGACCACTTTGCGACGCGGTAAATATTATATATGATGACATGGCATGGCAGCCACGTGGGCACTATAGCGATGCCTAGCGACAAATTTAGCAACGTCCAGGTTAGCGACGTCTTTATTTAGCGACGTATAGCGACGTGTATGTTCCGTCGCTGTACGTCACAGAACGTCGCTATACGTCGCAGATATTATAAAAAAAATTTAAAAAAATATAATTGGTATTTTTGTTATGCTGTGTGTCTGTGTTTATAGTGTGTGTGAAGTGCAGTGTTCGAACCATCGACAGTTACGCTTACTGTTCTATGTTTTATCTTGGATAGAAAGAGCAACAGTTCAGGGTGCACTTCTCAGAGCTTCCTCTTCACGTCCTTCACCTTCTCGGGAACCTTTACGACGTCCGGAGAAAGTGAAGGACGTGAAAATAAAGCTCTCAGAAGTACACCCTGAACTGTTGCTCTTTCTATCCAAGATAAAACATACAACAGTAATCGAAACTGTCGATGGTTCCGAACACTGTATTTCACATTCACTGTAAACACAGACACACATCATCACAAAAATACACATTATATTTTTTTAAAATTTCGGCAGCACCTCCTCTGTATATCAGATCATCGCTTATAACCCAGCGTAGGTATATTTGTCATTCCAGTCGCAGATATCACAAAGTAAATATCACAATAAAAGTAAGAGGCAGTGCAAAGTAAATATCACAGACACACATCCTCACAAACACCCAATAGAGTCAAATAAAAATGGAAGATGATAAAAAGTCTCCCACCAAGTGTATAAACGAAAGTGTACCAATAAATAATTTGCCCATAGGGCCAATACATACAAGTCATAAAAAAATCAATAAAATTACTGCGGACCCCTGCCGCACAATTGGGATAAAATGTAGTCATACTGCTTCTGGGTGAGCTACACCGTAGGGGCAGTAGGAGGCAGTGCAATGTCTGGAGTCGACGCCGGAGGCAGTACAGTGTCTGGAGTCGACACCGGAGGCAGTGCAGTGTCTGGAGTCGGCGCCATCGATGGACCGGGAGGACGTATCTGCTCCAGCTCTCGTAGTCGCTCACCATACACAGCAAGGGTACTCACCACCCTCTGAGTACTCGCCTCAAGCGAAGCCGAAACCTGAGTGAGTGAGGCAGACATGCTCCTCTGCGATCCCTCCAGCTCGACCTGTCTAAGCTCTGTGCGCTGTGTAGACTCGGTGAGCGTGTGTAAGCTAGCAGCTGTAGCCTGATGCAGACTCATCAGCTCCTGTATACTGCGCTCGACCGCATCAAATCGTACGGTGACGATCGGAGGGTCGGATCGTCGCTCGACCGCATCAGAAATCTGCTACTGCAACTCGCGACGCAGCTCCTCGATCTGACGACGAATATCCTCAGCTCGTGACGACGCCTGCGAAGCCGGAGACTGCGCACTGACAGTGGGGGCCCGAGATGACTCCGAAGCCAAATACGTGCCGTAGGATCCCGTACCGTAGTACGTACCCTTCTGAAGACCGCCAACGGCGGTCATCCAGAGCTCATCCTGCGATGGTGTAAGCCCCTGATTTTTAAATTCATTTTTAATTAGTGATAATTAATTTTTAATGTCAATTATAGCCTTAAATAATTATTAGAAATTTTTAGGAATTTTTCTAAAATTTTTAAATGAATTTTTAATAAGTTTTAAATACAAAAATACCATTTTGTAATTTTCTAAATTGTTTTAATACTATTTTGTAATTATTAGAATTGTTATAATATGGTTATGCAATTTATTAAATTGTTTATATATCAGTTTGCAATATTGAATTGTTATAAGTTGCGGAATGCAAATTTTTATTTGCATTTATACGCTGCTAGGACTTAGTTGCAATTTCTTAAACTTTAGGGGCCTAAACACAAAACCCTAACCTACCCCCCCCCCCCCGACCGACGACCGCCACGTCGACGGGCAGCCCCTGCCATTTCCGGCTGCCCGACCGACCTAGCACCGCCTCAAACCCCCTATAAAGACCCCCTCTAACCCCCTGACCTAAACCCTAACCCTAATTCCTCACCACAGCCACCGACAGCCCCCGTCTTCCCCATTTAAACTCGCCTGAACCCTAACTCCGGCGACCACCCTAGCGCCGCCCCACCGTCCATCGTCGTCGATCGCCACCACCACCAATCACTCCGCCTCGACAAGCCGCGTCCAGCGCCACCCAAGCGCCGTGACCACGACGCCCCCAGCCGCCGTTCGCCCCCTCGACTTCCACCCCTCAGCCGGACACGAAGGTAACAAATCCTTTCTCTGTGTCGTGCGTGTCCCAAACTGAGACACGAGACTCGCCTAGACACAGGGGACATGACTGTGGTGCTGGACACGTGTTAGCCGAGTCGTACGTGTCGTGCTGGGCACGGACACGTCGACTCTGTGTCAGATTTCAACTTCTCGTGTCCTGGACTGTATGGACACGAGACGAACTGTAAACTAGACTAACGGGTTTGGGCTTTGCTTAACGGGTAAAAACCCATTTAATTTCTGTGCTAAATAAATGTAAACCTAACCCTAACTCTAACAAACCCACCGAGCTGGCCCACTGGCCAGCCCGAACGAATTAAACCCCCCCCCCCCCCCCCCCGCTGGCTCAGGATCGAGTCCCCCTTTTTCCCCTTCTGTTTTCTTTTTCTTTTTCTTTTCCTTTTCTTTTCTTTTTTGTTTTGTATATATATATTTTATATATATGTATATGTATATATATATTAGTATATATATATATATGTATATACTGTATTTTACAGTATTTTATATATATGTATATATATTTTATAGTTAGTAAATTTTATATATATATGTTTATATATATATATATATATATTCCTATGTATATATATATATATTATATATATACACTATATTATTAAATGTATTCTTATATATATATATATTTGTGTATATGTATATATATACTCTATAAATTAAGTATTTTTCCTTATATATCTATATATACTTTTAGCATAAGTATGTAAATATTCTTTTTACAAATTTGCCTTATTAAAATAATAATATTTATTTTGACTATTACCAACTTGTATTTTTATTGTATTTAAATTACTGCAACCATTTGGTGTCCAAGCCTAACATGGGTATTTGGGCTCAAATGTGTTTTCACACATTCAAGACCTGTACAAGTCATATTGGACTTGATTCATGGCCTTGGGTCCAGTATTTGAACTTTGGTTCAAATTATATACATGGACAAAATACGCAGATAATTAATTAGTGTGTGCATTGCTGTTTTTGATTTTCTAAAAATACTTAAAGTATTGCTAAAATTATGGAAAAATAGTTTTTAGATACTTTGTTAAGTTGGCTAATTTAGTATAATTTTTGTAGTATTTAATTTACTGTTTTGCCACTCGTTTGGCATATGAAACCAAAACTCACTTTCTGTATACTTAGGAAAACTGAATTTTATAAAATATTTGTACTGGTTAATAAATTCCAGAAAAATTATAATAAATTTCTATAGTTAGCAAGGATCGTTTTGGTACTTTGTTTTATGCAAAACTAGGCTTTTTGCCTATCTCTAAAATTGTTAGAACACAATGATCTTTTGATTTATTTATTAATTAATTACGACTTGTAGCTTTTTATGTTATTTGCAGTTTTAGTCGTGTTGAACCCCATCCCTCACTAGTGTAAAGACCCTAGAAAGTTAGTTAACATAGTGTGTCACCCCACATGGGTCTCATATGCCAAGTCATCATTTTGGCTAGGTGCCCAATCACAAGTCGTGTCGCACCAATTAGTGTCCTAGTGATTTAGCTTAGTGTAAAACTAAGTTATTATATTTTACTTCTACAACGACGAGTTACTGGACATCCATAGCACTGTTATCGCAGCTTGTTTTATTTTGCTTTGCTAGAGGCAAGTACTTTCTACGAACTTTACATATTGTCACATAAATGAACTGCAAACCCCACCATGTTATATGCTGATCCTTGGGATAGCAAGTTAGACCTTTACATGTTGTACTTTCAGTTACAACCATGCTTAGAACAGTCTTGATGTATCTCTCACATGATTAGAATATGGGTATGGGGAAACTGATAGTATTGTACGTGATCACGACCCCCCTACAGTAGCGAGCTCGATCGCATTTTATATGCATTGCCTTGCTGCAGGCCATTACCCCGCATGTCTGTACGGATGTACATTTATGCTTGTTAACTTGTACGTATGTACATTTTATTATGTGCCCCCAGCACATTGTACATCTATTGACCGATCACGTACCTGCTACAGTTTTAAATATTACATATACATCTGTCTTTATGACATATGTGTCCTTGCCATGATAGACTATGTGATGCCATGCTTTCCAGTTATTTCTCACATGTTCATTCTCATGTTCATTTCCATGTTTCATATGCTAGTTTGCTAGATTTAGTACTTGCTTCCGTCCTGACAGGATAACGTTGTAGGTGTCCTTACTGAGGAGGAGTTACTCTGCGACTCATACTATGGAGTTACTACCGAGGACCCGGCTCTGCTTTACGAGGATGTTCCTGCGGGAAACCTCGCCTAGTTGTCTTTTTATTTACTTAGACTTTTGAGAGTAGACATGTATTAGACTACATCATTTTGTAACTGGACATGTATCCAGTTTTACATTTCAGTTTCACTTGTACTTGGATATTTTACTATATACGACGACTTTTGTGTTTGGAGCATTTATGATTCTTCTTCACTTATAGAACTGTTAGTACATTTAGTCTTATCCTGTTGTCTTTAGAACAACTTACTATGTTTTATCTCAACGTAGGCTGGACATGACTCGGCCTGGCCCAACAATTTGGGTAGCGGGTCGTGACAGATGGAGCAGTAGGCGGCTGGGAGGAACTACCAGCCCCTCCCTCTGCTGGCGCACTAGCAGCAGCAGCCGCCTCCTGCTGTAGCCGAACAAACTCGGCCTAGAACATGTTTGCTAACGTGTAAGTGTTTGCTAAAGTCTATATTGATATCTATTTTCCTGTTTTCTAAATTATAGTAAATTAATATAAAGAATAGAACGTACATATGTCTGCGTCGCCCTCTCGTCAATGAACTCCCCAGCCCTCCGATGGGTGACCAGGAAGACGGTCACCATGTTCGGGTCCTCACCATTTTTTACCTGTTAAAATATATTATCTATTATTAGTATTAAATATTCTATCGAACTATATATAAATTAATATCCGTCATAGAAAACGTACCAGACGACAAAAATGCTCCGTCATTGGAATGGAGCCACCACATCACTTACCGGCGCTCGACCATGCCACCTTGGCCTTCTCAGACCGCTCCTGGTACTTGGGCTCCCTGAATCTAGCCTTCATCGCAGCCCACTGATCTGGCGTGATCCAACCATGGATCGGCTCTCCGGAGCGATCACGACACTTCTGGTCGTGGATCGCATCACGGATGAGCTTGGCTGCGATGGCAGAAAATTGGCCCTCGATCCTCGCCGCCCGGTGTGGTGGATAGAAATAGGTCCTGTACAAGAAGTAAAATACAAAAGTTGTATAGTATACACAAATGATTATTAAAATTTAAAAATAAACAAATTTTTTACCTTGAAGTGGGCGAACCAGAAGGCCTTCCTATCTGCGGGTGCATCTGAGTAGTTAATCCAAGGCCCACCATAGTTCTGCCTCAGAAATAGCCCCAGCTGTCTCTGTACTGCAGAAGGCCGATATCTATACAATAATAATTTTTCATGAATATATATGTACATATAATCATTTAAGAAATATATATTAATTAATTAACTTACTTCATAGGCCCGTCCGTCCAAATCTCCATACGCGTCTCGCCCGGGGGAGCGCATGGAGGGTCGCTCTCACCTCATGCCTGGGCAGGAGCAGTCTGATCGCCGTCCTCCATATGCTCGGCGTCGGCTCCCCCCATAGAGCCGTCGACATGAGGAATGCTGGACGGGGGATCAGGGATGCTGGACGCGGGATCAGGAAGGCTGGACAACGAGGGAGGAGTCGGCAACCTGCTGGACGCGGGATCAGGAAGGCTGGACGACGAGGGAGGAATCGGCAACCTGCTGGAACTGCCCTGTCCCGGTAATGGACCGGGAACAGAACGGTATACTGGCGTACTCGGAGATGAGGATGAGGGTACGGAACTGCCCTCTCCATCCCCAGGTCGAGGCTGACGGGACTGCCTAATGTAAAATCCTTCGTGTCGTCCTCCTGGTCTCCTGATAATAACATATGACAATAAAACAAAAATACATATTTATATGATAGACATCACAGATTTTTGAAAAATATCATGGTCACAGATAAAACTGTCACTAAAGTGTCACAGATTTATTATTACAAAAATATATATTTATATGATAGACATCACAGATTTCAATCCTCTTCTGAAAATTTATCTAGTTCGTTTAGCTCATCTTCTTCTTCTTCTTCCTCCTCTACATCTTCACTTTCATCTGCATCTTCCTCTTCAGATAATTCTACTTCTTCTACACAATTAGATGTGTAATGAGGAACTTCCGTCGTGTCCACTTCTATAATATTTGTTACAAGAGGTAGTTCATCCTGTTGATAAGCTATATCGTCAACCTCAAAGGTATTTCTAGCTTTGGTCTTGCATACTGCCCACCAGTCCGACCTTGTTGTAACCCGTTTAGGATAACTTGTGAAGTACACGAGCTGAGCCTGACTTGATAGGACAAATGGTTCATAGGCTTGATATTGACGCCGATAGTTTATATCAACGAGATCGTGCTTGTCTACTTTCCAACCTTGACCTTCAATCGGATCGAACCAATCACACCTGAATAACACAATCTTAGCAGGCTCTATTCCATAACTATATGTCAGCTCCACGATCTCCCGTAGCACGCCATAGAAATCGTTGCCCGTATCAACATCTTTGTAGTTCGAAGATCTGATACACAAACAGCTGTTTTTGGTGGAGTCGAGATCCATAAAGTTGTCTCTGATTGGGCAAGTTGTTGACTTGAACCTAAACCCATTAACACAGTAGCTTGGCCATATTTTTGCAGCATAAATTGGTCCCTTGGCTAGCGTTCTAATAGACTCATTCTCAAGTCCTGCGTATGGACGATCGACCTAAATACCACGAAAGAAGCAATTAAGCTCATTCTCAATCAAGTGCATATACAGAAAGTTAATTACAGAGTTCTGAATTCTTACATATACACTCAACCATGATAGAAAATAACGCCTCATTTCTTGTTGTAGTTCTTTTTCTGTTATGTGTGGCCTACCTGACCTCACATCATCATTAAATATGCTGAAAACAACATCGTGCAATTAATGTAATAGTATAATAATCAACACTATTAAAATAATATAGACGTATTATTTACTTACCCCTCCAGTTTTTCTACTTTCTCCTCGTCGCAGTTGAGTAATACATACACCTGAGCAGCCTTTAGCTCATCATCGTTCAGATATCTCTTCTTCATTTTACCCGATGGCTTTTCTGGAGCATTGAATACCTTCAGTATTGTATCATTACTTTCATGATCTCCGTCGTCGTTTCTGGAAGCTCTCGTTCTATTAGTTGCAACATGAGGCTTGAAATACATCGAACAAAAGTTTGTAATCTCCTCGAGAACATAGACTTCACAAATAGAACCCTCGACCCGTGCCTTATTTTTCACCTTTCTTTTTAGGTGATTCAAATGTCGCTCGAACGGGTACATCCATCGATATTCGACGGGTCCACCAACACGTGCCTCATAGGATAGATGAATCGACAAATGCTCCATAGAGTCGAAGAATCCAGGAGGAAACACCCTCTCTAGCTTGCATAGTGTTATCGCAATGTCCTTCTCTTGCTTTTTTAGACGATCAACTAGCAATTTCTTAGAACAAAGATCCCTGAAGAATATGCTAAGCTCCGTCAATGGATCCCAAACTGCCTGCGGTAACACTACAAGGAAGATGTGTTTTTACGGCGCACAATGTGCGCCGTAAAATACTATAGACGACGTACACGCTAACGCCGTATTAGCCCATGCCGTAAAAAGAAGGTAGTTTAGACGGTATAATATGCGTGCCGTCTAAACTCAATTTGTGCGCCGTCCATACTCACGACATTCATTGCGTGCCGTTAGAAGATAATTATGGCGTGTAGTTTCACGCCGTTATTACACAATCACGACATACATTTGTATGCCATTAATGTACAATTACAACATTCTTCTGCACGTCATTAATACACAATTACGACATGCTGATGCACGTCGTTAAACACATTTTACAACATTCTTTGCATGTCTTTATTAGTCAATTATGACATTCATTGTATGTCGTGAAAAGTATAATATACACACAAATTAGGACATATTATGCACGTCTTAAATTCTTTGCAATTTTTTTTTAAAAAAACCTGCTTTTGTGTAATCAATTTCACCTTTTGACATTCAATCACAAAATATATAATATACACAACAATTATGAAGATTAATAACTATCATTAAAACAATAATGTCACAAAGTAGTGTACACAACAATTGGAAACCATAGTCAATAAGAATCCCAAATTTCCACCTAAAATGCCACAAAATGATATTGTATACTAAAGCTAAGGCCAACACAAAATATATTCATTCTTTAACTTCCTCTAAACAAAGAACAAAATATGGCGTCCACATCTTCATCCTCAAAACAAACAACAAAATAACATGTCCATAAAGGGCAAATAAGGAGGCCAGTAAAATGTCAAAAGCACACCAAGTAATCGCCAATGCTTCATAAGTGACTGGTCCACATCTTCATCTTCTAAACAAACAGCAAAATAAGTAGTCGTCTCTTGCATAACCTATTACATACAATAACAAACCACATCAATATTAAGTTAAAAATGAATAGAATAACAAAAGTAAAAAAAAAAAATAGCATATATTGAAAATGAAATATGATGTTATATGCAGAAAACCTATAATAGAACATTGATTAAATATGACACAGTATCCAAATATTAATACATAGCCAAGCCAAAGCACCACATTGCATAATACAGAATACAATGGCAAGTAAGAAGAGTGAAGCTCGAGAAGGATGCTTACCTATCGACTTTGATGTTTTGCAAAACAATGTTAGACATACCATGCACATATTCAGAATGGTCAAGAAAATTCCTGTATGAAAAAAAAAGTCATGAGAAGCAAGCACCTGATGTGTATTGTTTTACTCAATTAGTTATAACTAATGAAGATGCAAACAATCTTGATTGTGTCACCAACATAATATTGGTAGTACCTATAGTGAATGCAGTTCATATAGAAAAAACTTAGGCCTGCGTTGGATTGTTGTTGCTTTTCAGAAAGTAGAAGCACAAGCAGCTGTTGAAAGCAGCATATCACCTGCTTCCAAAAGCTGCACCAAAATGGTACTAGCCTTTAAAATTTTTTAATAAGATTGCTGTAAATGAACAGTTTTTGGGACTAGTTTTAAGAAGAATAAGCAGAAGCAGCCATGATAAGCAATCCAAACCCAGCCTTTTATCCCCTCCTTCAGCCTCTTTCCTAATGTACGGCAAGGCAGAGGATTGATCCATGGTTGAACGAGCTTAAACTGCACTGATGTAGTGCTACCCAGCCTTAATATAGCCGCCAAGGTTTTGCAGCAAGGCCCTAGATTCCTTTTAGATGTTTGGTTACTTGCTAGGATTTAGAAAGTTGGCATCCAGTTGAAAGCCTGCAGTAAGAACTACATCAATTCTTTTGTGGAGGTTTCTCTATGTCGACTCATGTTTGCCACCCCATTTTTCAGGCTTGGGTGATGAGTGAACAGCATCTACAGTATGGCACCAAAAAAGGGGAAGTCAGCTAGCTGAGATTTGAAATCCCAAATTTATCCACCTACTTTGCCCTTTTAAGGAAAAATGGTTCATGGTAATTTCTTTTGAAAGGATAGAGAAACATATTGCATACCAATTACCCTTGCAAAAGCCAATGAAGTTCTAAAGTAAAAAAGAAAAAGAAAAATAACCACAGGAAAATAGCTGAAGGGTCGACATTAGATTGGGGGAGGGGGGGGGGGGAATTTTGTACAGGCCTTGTAACTTCTCATAAATTGGTCCGAGTCCCTCAACTTCTCATAAATTGGCCAAAGCACCACATTGCATAATAGAACAGTTTTTAGTTGAAGCAGCAGGTTAGTTGCAAACTAGAAAGAAATATATATAGACAACAACAATACTATTTTGATGTTATGCTAATTAATTAACCAACTGATCACAATATATACAGATGGAGAATGAAACTGGAACTGGAACATTTGCACCACATTGCATACTAATGTATTTATCAAGTCATATTGCTTACAAGAAATATGTATCAAAAATGTTAAGGTCCATGCAAAAAAAATGACATCTAGCCAACAATGTTACTTGAAATCATCCAAATTAAATCTGACATCCATTTAAATATCTGGCAAACCAAGTAAAGTTGTAGGTAAAGAACATAGAACATAATATATTTGTTTTCAGTTGGTTTATCATGAAATCTACTGGGAATCAATATAAAAGCAATATGAATATGCCCAGCAGCAGCTCAAGTCATCTCATGTATAATCTGATGAATTTTTTGGGAAATTGAACTTAAAAACCAGCAGCGTCTCAAATCTCAATAAAAAGTCATTTCATGTACAATAATCCAAGTCATCTCATGTACAATAGTTCAACCAATGTCCTAGGATACAATTTCTTATGCATTTTTTGAGAAGTTGTACTAATGAAATTTGCTTTATATGGAGCGAGCATAGTTACCTGGATAAGCTAGCAAACGAGTGTCGATCCCACACGCAAAACATTGAAGCTCAGGACCTGGAAACTGAAGAGGACCCTATACCAAAGACATGAAGTCCATAACAAAATAATAAGTACCACATGATCCTAAAAATAGAAGAAAACAAGACAAAAAAGGGATAGTCATATTACCTACCTCAAAAGTTTTACCACTAGTCGAATCTGATATACTTGATAGGCCAGGCAATTGTACTTGATAAAGCCTCATGTAGAAGAAAAAACTCACGGGTCGGCCGATACAAAGTCATCTCGTAATCAATTACTTCATGAACCCAAAGTTTATAGCACTCGTGTCCTAAAGGCACATGATGGACCAAGTCTTTGGGATTTGTAGATGCAATCTCACCAGTTGCAACAACTTCTGAACCTGTCTCCCAATTCAATAACTTGCATTTTGTCCCAATATTAAGGGAACTTGGATTTTCAGCATTTTCCTTTTCTTGTCTTGTTTGTGTTATCTCACGATTGGTAGAACTTTGAACCCCACAGTTTGAGTTAGTCTTTCCCACTATGTTTGAGTTTTCAATTTCCTACATGAATGAAAAACACATTAATTTTTGGACAAGCTTACAGTGTTAGTATGTAATAAAGAATAAAAATACCATCTCGAAGTCTAAAACTTACAGTGTTATTTTTTCCAATAACCTTTTCACCAATGCTTTTATATAAATTTCTTAACTCAATCAACTCACTTTCCAATCTATTGACTTTGTCACGATGATATTTTTGACCTTCCACTTTTGAAGGAGTCGCCCCAAAGCCAAGCCCTCTTACTCTTCCTCGTCGTTCAGGACCAATTACTTTTGAAATAGCGTCAGTTTCTAAAGAATTTTTTCTGAAACTGTTGCTGACTTATGAATATCTTCTATGTCATCCTAACAGTAAATAGTACAGTAGGTAATTTTAGTTTAGTACAAGTGGATAAGAAAATGGTAAAAAATACATGTCAAATCACCTTTCTACAACAAAGTCCTCAACATAAGAAAATTGAAGAATTGCATCGACGACAGGAAGCTAGAAGAGTACAATAATAAAGTGGAGTTCGTGAATTGCATGTACAACTAACTGTAGGTAGTCGAGTACATGAGTCACAGACTAAAATCAGCAGATGACGTGCTGAAATTCTTCAACCTTTAGCTTGGTCAATCATGTACAAGATGTTGGTCAGATTGCCGCAAAACTATGCCAAAGTTCCAGGAAAACCAATATTGATTCTTGCAAAGCAACCAGCAAAAATCATGGTCTGATCATGACTTGGCTTCATGAACCATGAAGCAAGCATGCAAGAACAGTAGAAGACATAATGATAGGATTGGAAAAATAAGCCCCTTGATATAATGCCGCAGGGGTTCAATCACACATTTTGTTCCAGTAACTCCAGCTACAAGCTTTCAAACTCAAGCTCATTAATTCAATTTGATGCTTATTTGCAAAACTATGTTGAAGTAGTAGAAAACCAGATTGTATCAAAATAAGAACAACCACTTGGTCATTGTTTCTTAGGGAATCAAAAACATTGATCACCATCGTTACCAATGAGGCTAATTAGTTATCACTCACCAGATGATGAATGATATTACCAGTTTAAGCCACAAATATATCAAGAACCGTGACCACTACAAGAATGGCCCATGTGTAATGTAGAACAAAGAGTGGATAACAAACACTTACCAAAATTCTCTTAGCCTCTTCACTCAATTCACCTGTTTTCCTCTGATGTCCCTTGATCCATACATCAACTCTTTGTACGGAGTCAGGTTCATCACATTGTTGACGCTACAAGACAAATTTTAGGTAATAAACAATAAGTAGAAATCAACTAAGGCCAATGAAATGACTAAGGTACTAAAATAGAGTTTTAGGTAACAAGCATATGTGTATCACTTAGTTACCATTTCATCCTCTAGACGAGCATATCCCTTACGACTAGTAGTATGCAACAAAGTTTGACTTTTTCGCATCTTCTTAAATCTTTCACTTCTTTCCTAGTTTCCCATATGAAATATATACATTATATAGCAATAGCAAGATTTAGATCCAAAAATGAGGGGAAAAAGTAACCAACAACACTTACCTTAAATTCTGGAGTACTTCTCTTGATTACAAAAGCCTTCCAATCTTTAAACACTGGTACATTGTCAGGCTTGAGGAGGGCAAGTGCTCGTGGTAAACCTACAACTTTTGCTTGCTCCATTACCTCTTTCATCAAATTAGACTTATGATCACGCCAATGCTTTCCCAACTTTTGGAATGTATATGTCTTGCGGCAATCATCAAGTATATATTTTTGCTGTAAGAAAGGGCATAACATTCAATAAAGATCATCTTATGTTTAATATATATAAGTACGATGTATATAAATATTACCGTGATGTATTCCCATATTTGATGTTTAAAATCTTCGGAAAGATCCGTCCAATTCTCTATTGTCACCGGTACTAAATCTCTTACCGTCGAGCCCAAAAAACTAGCAAATTCAGCTGCATTATCTCCAATTGGTTGTCCTCTCTCATTGAAATCAACCGAAACAGGATTTCTTCTCTTGCGAATACGATCCATTTTACACTTACCTCTGGTATTCTTCTTTTCAGGCACATTAGAATTTGGTTGATTTTGGTTACTTGCTATATTAGGTGACATGTTAGATGGAGAGTTAGAGTCTTCCTGTGATATTCTTACACCATTTTCTCTTTGCATGGTTTTAGCATTGGTAGCTAAATTTTGTGTTACTCCTCTTTTTGCACCTTTTTTAGAAGGCTTCATAAAATAAGCAAATAATAAGAACTCAAAGTTGTACCCCAACATATTGTGAAAAACATATTACAAATATAAATGGAGCTTACTTCACCGGATCCCAGCATGTTCACAACTGTCTGAATAGACCTTTCTAAAATGACCAGCGGTGCTCAAAAAATTAAATTACTATAGAAAACATAAAAGAGGATTAGCCATGATAAGCAAAAAAAAGATAAGTGAATTTGCAAGAGAAGAAAAAAATAATGTCTTGTAGCATAGAGAACTGTGCCTTCAGCTCCAAACAACCAAACAGTTGTATCTATAAAGGATTCATAAATACTTGTGTCCCCATAGCTTGAATTTTTTGTTTTACTGACATGCCTCATGTCAAAGAGCAGCTGCAGCTCATAAATACTTGTGTCCCCATAAACAACCAAACAGGCCCTTAGGTTTTATATCTTCTTCGGAAGAATGTGGGAAAAGAAAAAGGAAATTGAATGCAAGAAAACATTCTCTGTTCATACATGATACCCCAACCAAACAAAATCTTCTGCATATTCTCTTACCACAGTTGATAATAGGCTTGCCATAACTATCAACTTGTCTTCTGAGTTTAGAAAATAAAATGCACACACCTCAAGTATGAATGTCTTCTCTAATGTTGCAACAATTTTCTAAAAGAGCGCCAGCCAAGCTTCAGCAGTAATATTTTATTGACAAGCTTCAACCAGCCAAGCTTCTAAAAGAGAGCCAACCAAGCTTCTCTAATGTTGCAACAATGTTTTACTCAGCCCACATATATTGAAAACTGCAATCAATTATGCTAACTGATTGGCATATAGGCAGCAACAGCAGTAATGTTTTACTGACATGCCTCTTGTCAATAACTAAAACAATAGAAAGTTCAAGAATAGCACAGGTATCATAGCTTGAATAGCACATGTATCATAGCACAGGTCAAATGGCTCATGTATTTCAAAGTGAAGCTTCAGTATAATTTGTATCTAATAAAAGAAAATTTCCTCCTAGTAATATTTCACTTTATAGTACAACAATAATCAACTTGGTGAGTGTTTAGTCCAGACTTAAAAAGGAACATAAACAATCTCCCTTCCTGAAACAAGTATTAAGTGTTATAAGTCATGTGACCAAGAAAGAACAAATACTCAAAACTGATACTCAGCCCAAGTATCAAATAAGAGGAATTTTCCTCATAATAAGGTGGAAACACATGCATAGAATAAAGCACAAGTATCAAAAGATAAAAAACCAAACCCAAAATTCCAGCAAGAATTTTTAATAGCACATGTATCATAGCAAGAATGAAGCACATACATAGCATATGAAAAGTTTCACTGATAATCAGCCCACATATAGTCAAAACTGCAATCAATTATGCTTCCTGATAGACATATAGGCAGCAAAAACATTAATATTTATACTCACTAATTGGAGCAGCAGCATCATTAAATTTTAAAACTGGCTCTGTAATTATTGGTAATATGTGACACCCATATTTCACTTTCACCTTAAATTTGAAGAAATGTGATATATAACTTGCGCTATATCTAATATCATCCAAAATTGAGTATAACTGTTTGTAATATGTGACACCCATATTTCACTTTCACCTTAAATTTGAAGAAATGTGATATATAACTTGCGCTATATCTAATATCATCCAAAATTGAGTATAACTGTTTGTAATATGCTACATATGGAATCTCAGTACAACAAGAATCTTCATGGATGAAACTCATGTGAATGTCTTGTATTCTAGTGTACAGGTACCAACAGTGACGTAAAATAATATAAAGTATGTAATTTTGGGTCAAAGCTCACCTCTATTAGGATCAAAGACTTTGGAATAACTCTGCAAAATACAATGCATGCATGTTAATTAAAATAGTTCTTTTAAATCATAGAATTCCAATTCAAGCAATTGCAATATATTGACAAAAGCATGTATGAACAGAATCTAACGGGGTGGCCAGAACTAAACAAAATCTGAAGCACAAATATATTGACAGAACCACACAAAAACAGAAGTTGAACCAAACATAAGCAAGAAATAGGTTTCCTCTTCTTTGACAGTCAAGCCTATTGGCAACATAAACACTAATACTTGAAACAAGTTGAAACAAGTTGCTATGACCAGAATACAAAATCTCATGACATTGCAAACACCAACACTTGAAACAAGTTGCTATGACCAGATTCCCAATCTTAGTTAATACTCAGTAGCCCCATATACCTGCAACATAATCAATAAGTGCAATTTAATGAATAATGTAACACATCAAATATTAAAATGTCCTCCGGGTCAGAAAATCATTTACCTCATCCGAAGTAATCTTATCACAATCATGTCTTACATAACCTTCACCATCAAGATTCGGATCAAGTTGTAATACATCTAATGGTGCACATGGCATGTATTCATTAGCTTCGAAGCTTTCTAACTCATAAAATCCTCTTGGTGGTGCTTTTAGAACAACCTACCAATTTGATGCATCACTCTCTCTTGAATAAAATACTTGCTTTGCTTGTGAGGCTAAAATAAATGGATCTTTCTCGAATTGACTTTTCCATTGGTGAAGGTTAACCAATGTAAATCCCTCTTCAACTTTGACACCATTTTCTATGTTTGCCCAATCATATTGAAATAAAGGAACTTGGAAATTATAGTAGTCAAGCAAAATTATGTCTTTAATAACCCCATAATAAGATACTTTTCCAATGACGTGAGATGTGTCTCTTGCACTAGATCGACAAACTGTTTCTGCTTCAATTGAAACACCACTGTTTTGTGTGCTTTTCTCGGCAACTTTCGTATGAAATCGATGACCATTGATGACATAACCTGAGAAGGATAATACATCCTTTTTAGGTCCACATGCTAACCACCTTAATGTGCTCGACATAGTGCCAGCTTGGCCCATTTTGACTTTATTTTTTAGCCATCCTATGAAAGTCTCTGTATGTCTCTTTTGTAACAAGCTTTCATTCTTCAAAAGACGCCTATCCAAATGCATAAGTTCCTCTAGATGCATTCTGGTATTACAATATAAGCACATAAGAAGGAAGTTACGAAAATTTTAAGTGAAAATATGTTTATAATTTGGAATCATACTTACTTAGTATATGGTTCGACTTCAGAACTGTTAAACAAAATAGTACGATGAGCGATCTCTAACATGTCAGAAGACATTGTTCTTATTTGCCCCTTAGAAATTGGCCTCCCTTCTCCAATAGTTTCATTTTCAAAATCATCATTGCGCCTATGTTGAGCACCAATTTCAGCAGCTTGCTTTATGTACCCGCTACAAAAACTTGAGCATTCTTCAGCAAGATACCTTTCTGCTATACATCCTTCAGGCCGTGAACGATTTCTAACATATCCTTTTAGCACATTCATAAATCTAATTAAAAAGTAATATTAGTATAGTATAGAATAATTTTTAAGTTTATTATAAATTTAAAATGCAATGTATTACCTCTCAAAAGGGTACATCCAACAAAATTGTACTGGCCCACCAATTCGAGCTTCTCTTGCAAGATGAATTGTGAGATGCACCATAACATCAAAAAATGATGGAGGAAAAAATCTTTCTAATAAGCATAAAGTTTCTGCAACTTCAACTTCTAGTTCTTCTAATTTGTTTTTATCAATCACTCTTTGGCATAATTCATTAAAAAGTGAACAAAGTAGAAATATTGCAGTTCTCGTACCCTTTGGCAGAAGTCCTCTTAATGCTACTGACAAGACTTGTTGGAGTAGAATGTGACAATCATGGGACTTGAGGTTTAAAATCTTGGAATCTTGCAATGACACATGATTTGAAATGTTGGAGCTGTAACCATCAGGCAATCGTAAATTTGCAAGTCTCTTGCAAAATAATTTCTTCTCCGATTTCGATAAATTGTAAGAACCTGCTGCCCATCGAAACTTGTCCCCTACTTTTTCAGCATGTAGTTCTCTCCGTATGCCCATTTCTTCCATATCTTTACGAGAATTCAGTCCATCCTTTGTTTTTCCCTTTATATTCAATATTGTTCCAATAATGCTCTCACAAATGTTCTTCTCAATGTGCATCACATCTAAATTGTGTCGCAAAAGTAAACTCTGAAACATCATATAAAGAAGACGTATTAAATTTATAACTGAAAATAGATTTTATATTCAGAAAATGATAGAAAGAGAGAAAGGGGGGAGAGAGAGAGAGAGAGAGAGAGAGAGAGAGAGAGAGTTAATTATAGTACCTCCCAATAAGGTAACTCAAAGAAAATTAATTTTTTCTTCCAAGGCCATATTGAATCAACATTCAGTTGTTGCTTCTTCTTCCTCATGTTCTCTTTCTTTCTTTTCTTACCTTCTTTTGCTGGTTGTCCACAATTGTTGACATGGTTGTTATCTTCGTTCTTTGGTTTCCCCCAATCATTTACATGCTTCTTTACCACATCAAAAATTTCTGAACCTCTTAGTGCTTTAGGCTTCCCTCTATGTTCTTCGTTTCCATCAAACCATGACTTTTTTAATCTAAATGGATGATTGTGCGCAAGAAACCGTCTATGGTCCATGTATACATGCTTCTTACAATTAGGCAACCTTCTTGAAGATGTCTCAATTCCACATACCGGACAAGCTGCTCTGCCTTTTGTAGAATATCCAGATAAATTTCCATAAGCTGAAAAGTCATTTATTGTCCACATTAAAACAGCCTTCAAATTAAAAGTGGATTTAGTGAATGCATCATAAACACTCACACCATTTGTCCACAACTCTTTCAAATCTTCTATAAGTGGCTCCAAGTAGACATCTATATCATTTCCTGGTTGCTTAGGCCCAGGGATCAATAATATCAGCATTAAGTTTTCCTTTGACATACATAAGGATGGAGGAAGATTATAAGCAACCAAAATCACAGGCCAACAACTATACTGAGTACTACGATCACTGAAAGGATTAAATCCATCAGATGAAAGGCCAAGCCTAAGATTACGTGGATCTGATGCAAAATTAGGCCACTTACTGTCGATCATATTCTATGCCATTGAATCAACAGGGTGCCGCATCTTTCCATCCTGACTTTTGTGAGTGTGATGCCATATTAATTGTTCTGCCTTTTCAAGTGATTTAAACATTCTCCTAAATCTTGGTATTATAGGAAAGTACCTCAATACCTTTGCAGGGACTCCATTTTCAATTTTATTGGTGCGTGCATCAACTTTCCACCGTGAAGCCCCACATTTTGGACATGTATTCATATGTTCCTTTTCCTTTCTAAACAAACAACAATCATTCACACAAGCATGTATCTTCTCATAGCCTAAATCAAATTCCTTAAGTAGCTTCTTTGTTGAATATAATGAATCAGGAAGTTTGTTGTTTTGAGGTAGAAGTTTGCCTAGCATCTCAAGAAGTTCATTGAAACCGTTGTCCGTGATACTATGTTTAGCTTTGTACTTGTATAGGGCAACGACCGCAGCCATCTTTGTGTAAGTAGAGCCACCATATAAAGGGAGTTCAGCATCCTCCACAAGATTTGCAAAATGTGGTTCTCTTCTTTCATGTGCAGGTTCCGCATTGCTATCGTTGCCCTCAAAGAAATCATCTTCATAATATGCATCTCTAAACATTCTATATTCTTCAGGTGTTTCTAAAGCTTCATCTCTAGTTGCAGTAGAACTTTCCCCATGAAAGACCCATTTATCGTATGTAGGATCCATCCCAAATATGACTATGTGCTCATAAACTGTATCAAAATGGTGGAATCGATGGCTTAAACAATGGCAACAAGGAC
This sequence comes from Iris pallida, assembly GCA_029216955.1. Taxonomy (NCBI): domain Eukaryota; kingdom Viridiplantae; phylum Streptophyta; class Magnoliopsida; order Asparagales; family Iridaceae; genus Iris; species Iris pallida. The sequence goes on along the minus strand of JANAVB010022596.1, from coordinate 4,197,843 downwards.
ACTGGATTTTTTCTGGATTTCCCTTACTAGCTTGAATCGTATCAGCAAACCTTCGTGCTCCATTTTGATATGCTTGTGAATCTCTACAAGTAAAAGCAAACTTCAATATTATATTAAAGAAAGACACTAATAGTATTTATATTTTAATATTTATGGTTTCAGGGATTCGATAGTAACCTTCTAAACTTTACCCAATCTTTATCCATTGTGTATCACCCACTTGTTGGTATCCCCTGTTAAAATCAAGGAGGTTGAAGGACAAACATGATACACAAGGACGGAGCCATGATTATAATTTACCTCAGGCTGAACTTAAAATATACTAAAAAAATCAACAATGCACTTATTTCTTAGAATATCTTCATAATCCAAATGTGTGATTTAAATATCATTTTCCAACAATAAATTGTTATCAAATGACAGGATGAATTTCATAAGTAGAACTGTTAAATAAAATGTTGTTCCCATTTCCAACATAAAACAGTTTTCACAATTACAATTGCGTGGTCAGGATCCTGACCTCAGGATTGGACTCCTAAACTAGTTAGACTCCTAATCTTTTCTTCTATACAATTGTATACAATTGCGTGGCCTATCTAGTGGTAAAACTTTTGACGATGTATAAAACCTAAAAGGTGGACAGACCTCCCTTCCTTAGCCTCTTTATTATATGATATCCTTTGCTTCCTCTGATGTCTTTTTATAGCATTCCATTTCCACATGCACTAGCAAAGGCACTAGGAATAAGGAAATAGAAAGGTTACAAACAAAGCACCTAATGCCACTCCCGTTACAAAGTACAAGAGAATAAGGAGATGGGAAAGGTATAACAGACAGAGATTGAATGTTTACCGCATTGTAAAACTGAAAACACTAAAGAATAAGGAGATAAGAAAGGTATAGCAGACATATAGCAAAATGTCCATCTCATTGCAAAGGATTCGCAACCTCCGGAAACTTTAATATGCTAATGGAGATTGAACGTTCACCGAAAAAAAGACACCTCCAAGACTAAATAACAAAAAGACAGCACACTATTTAATTTTAGGCAATACGTCAATAACTTCATAGGATGCAATCTACCTAACGGACAGTGCTGGACATCACTCACAGGGCACTCCGACAAGTGTCTGAAACTTCACAAAATTATGAAATACGGATGTACTGCGTGCAGCTTGCTCCCAGAGAAAACGGAGGGTTGACCACAAGAAGGCTAGGTGTCCATACATGCCAATAGGTCATCAAGAAAGGGAAGGGAATAGGAAAAGTCAACCTCAATCTCCGAGAAAGGGATGGATCTCCTCCAACAAAATATACTTCTGATGTAGTTAAGTGGGTAGAAATTAGGTTGTTGGAGAACAACATAACAAAATATTTGTCTGTTGTACACTAATTATTAGTTTTATATGCATTCACCTTGCAAGGAAGATTTTGAAGAGTTAGAAGGAAAGGTACAAGTAAACTTATTGTAGAAGAGCACTAATACCTTCAAAAAGCTTTTATCGATTGGTTTTCATCAACATACTGCATACAAAGTCTCCAATAAGATTTACATATTGTATGAAGACACTAAGAAAGACTTAGTAACATGATAAACGACTTAGGTTGCTCTTTTTCTTTCTGAGTATAACCTATTAATTGTTTCACAAAACTAGCAGTGCATAAATACAAATCTCTATCTGATAGTTAAAAGTACAAAAAAGTGATGTTTTAATTAACTTTTATATAATCCTCTGTTTCCTGCATATTGGGAAGAAATAACGTTCCACGATAAGCCTCAACTAATGCAACCCTGTTTTTCTCTTTGTTTGTTGAAAGGCCCTATTTTCAGGAGATTCAAAATGTATACATTTCTCATTAACCTTGGTGTCTGTCACTAACTCTAAATTTACAATGTGAGAGTCAACGATGTTATGTTCAAAATATGGTCTCTGTTAAAATAATACATGTATTACCCCCTCAACCCTCACCATAACTTTATGTTGTAACATGCCTCTTTATTTTGATCAATTTGACATTTCCACCATTCACATGTAAAACCTAAAAGAATGGGAACGACCACTTCCTCATATGACGATTTCAGAATCGCCAGTCTCACCTTGACTAGTAAAGAGGAACTTTATGTTGTAATAGAATGCTCCTGTTGAAAGAACAGTCAACACAGCCTATAAGTTTGTTCAATTCTAATGGTTCTGATACGCCCCAAAATAAGTTAAACCATGTCAGTAAAAGCACAATCCATGACAAATTTAATAAATAGAAATGATCCCCCATCCTAGCTTCAATGGTTGTGTAAAGTTGCACATTTATTTGCTACCATGTCATGTAAGATCCAACATGAAGAGAATAACTTAGACACCATGCATGGAATCTAAAAGCAGTAAACTTTGTACCAGTTTTCATATTCTTTAGTTCAAGTAACAATATTAGGATAGGAATGTTAAGACCAGTAAACTACAACAGAGATTGCATTTCCAAAAGGTCATTAACTTATCATAATTACTTGAGAGATTTTCCATGACTCCCATGTCAGGATAAAGAATAAGTATCAGTATACAACAAGAATTATAGTGGTTAAGATGAAGATCTAAGTGGAGGAATTTACTCTTTATGATAACAACTTATGCAAAGAAACTTGCTTCATATGAGTCAGCTAAATGCAAGCAAAATGGTTGCAACTACAACTAACTGTTGGACCTTACTTGAGCATCATTTTAGTTGCTCCTTTATAGCACAAAATGGTGTGTAGAAATATCATAAATCACAATTGCTTTTTGGTGCAGCTTATTCTTGCCAAAATGGTGTGTAGAAATATCACTACACAATTTCTCTTTTAAGTAAGTCCAATATTTGCAAGTCAGCATGTACCCATTGGCCAAACAAAACCAAAACACAACAAGTTAATCCCATATGTCCATGCTTTAGAAATACATATAGCTAACTAACAGCCATTCAAAAGTATCGAAGCAAAAAACATGAAGCTGCATTTTGTTTCAAGACATATATATAACTTTCGGTGTGGAATCAAATTTGGTTAGAAAACTACAAACTGCAAACTATCTTATTACATAGGGCTAGAAAACTGTAAACTGCAAATTGTCTTAATAACAAACTACAAACTGCAAACTGAAAACTGCAAATTTGGTTAGAAATCTTATGATAGATAGGGTTCTATTCCATGATTGTACCAGTTTTGAGCTAGTGTGTGTATCAGATTAAAGGTAAACAACTATATCAGTATATTACAGGGATGTAGATCAATGTTTCATGTTCAGGAAAAAATAATTAGACAACACTTTCAAAAATTAAGCAACTAAAAGTTTGCAACCTTACCATTCACTTCGTCAAAAAAAATCCTAGTTCAGATTTTGATGTGAGAACTGCTCAAAAGGAATTAAATAAAAACATGCCCAAATCATAAAGTTACTAAAAAGAATTTCAATAAAATAAAGGGATATTACCAGCGCATAAACATACAAGTTGATAGCTAGTGCAAAAAGATCCTACAGGAAACTAAGTGAAACAAAATTGTCTAGATCATAAAACATGCCTAAATTATAAAACATCAAATGTTGCAACGATATTTATGATGAAAGATATTTACTACAGGATGTAGATCAATGCCACGACATCATATGTTGCAACGATATTTGTAAAAGTGAAGGAGGGCACCCTTCGTGCTCTGCAAGTTGCAGCCTCTTCATGGAACCTTAATGATCAAAATGTTATGCAACTGCTATAATAGCCCACAAATTTTAAATATATTTTTTACAAAAAAAATTTATAATTTTTATGCCAAATATTATGTCAACTGCCAAAAACTTAGTGGCCAGGCTTATATAAACCTTTTGGTTTGGTCGATCCGATGATTTTAAGGGCTCGAAACTAAGACTGAGAATGAGTCCCCTATTACAAATTCCAAAATTTTGTTCTTTGCAATTAACTATCACAATCAAAAAATCAAGCTACAGGGATCATAAGTAGATCTTTGAATAGTTGACAACAACATCTTTGTCTACATTGTTACTTTTGATTCTCAAACAATCAAAGATTTCTCTCCCCCCAAATTATACTGATTGATGCAGCCATAAACTTGGCTCAAGCTTCCCTAGAGTTATTAGAATATTAACATCTCCCGTTTTAATAGCATAAAGCTAATAGACTCATAATAACAAGTGTTATTCCAAAAAGGCAATAAGGTCGACCAAATATGTTGAGAATTTTTACATTTTATACGCAAATGTAAAGTAGTTTCTTGATGTATATTCCAAAGAACACATAATTGATGGACGACTGAAATTAAACCAGAACATATGTGGAAAATAAAATTAAACCAGTAAATAGCAAAATTAAACCAGAACATACGTGGAAAATAAAATTAAACCAGTAAACAGCTGCAGAAACATGACCTGGATCCTTACGCGGGAACTATACATTATCACACTCAAACAAAATTAAACCAGTAAATAGCAATATACGCACAAATTAAACCAGAACATATGTGGAAAATAAAATTGGGGGAACATATGGGGACCTCGATCCTTACACAGGAACTAGTAAATAGCAATATACGCACAAATTAAAGCAGAACATATGTGGAAAATAAAATTTCTTAGGTAAAATTGGGAGAAGAAGAAATCAAACCTACAATTCAGTCGTGGGTCTCCGTAGATACGTGGAGATCCTATAAAAACTAAAAAAAATCGGAGTAAGCGTAAAACCCTAAATAAAAAGAAAGAAATTGGGGGAATAAAACCCTAAAAAAATTTGGGGAATAAGACTTGTGCTCACGAATTTGTACTGCTCTCCCCTTCCCTTGTTATGATCTGAACACAAACAAAAGATGTGAAAATCAAAGAAGAAGAAGAAGAAGAAGAAGAAAAAAACGAAGAGGAACAAAATCAAAAGAAGAAGAAGTTTATTTGAGGGTATTTTATGCTTTAATACTCAAAATTATTTCACTAACAAATTAGATCCATTACTGGAAACATTTCATACACTCAGTTTATTTGCATGATAGCTAAGGATCAAGATTTTAAACCTTGGTTGCTATATGATGCCCATCAGCCACCGGTATGGCTGCGGGAAGAAGAAGAAGAAGAGAGAATCGAACCTATTTTGAGGCTGGAGAGAAGACGCGAGAGGAAAAGCGCACGGGAGAAAAGGGGGGAAGCTTTTTCCTGCGGGAAAAAATTGGGGAACCGGCGGTGTTATTTAGGTTTTGAGGGGGGATCGAGGAAATGTATTGAGGCGCGAAGCTGAAATGTTTTGGCGCCTCTGTTATTTAGTTTTTAGGGCATTTACTTCATGCCTTCTTTTCTATAAAAAATTTAAGGCATTCAATACATGTCGTAAATAACATAATAAATTATATTATGTCCTATTTTACGGCATTTTTTAAAATGTATGTCGTAAAATGATTATTTACGGCATACTATCTTAGGCATGCCTTAATTTCAATGTCGTAAAAGATCACTTTTCTTGTAGTGTAAGAATTCCCGAAATGCAATCGAAATTAACCTCTCCATGAATACGTGACAGTCGTGGCTCTTCATACCCGTCAATTTATTTTCCTTCGGATCGACACATCTTATCAGATTTGGCACATATCCGTCTGGAAATTTTAGGTCCTGAATCCACCGACAAAGTCTCACTTTATCCTCCTTGTCCAGCGAGAAAATTGACTTCGGCAGGAACTGTTTTCCATTCTGCTGTATCAAATACAACGCAGGGTATTTGCATATTTCTTCTAAGTCCAACCTGGCCTTGGGATTGTCTTTCGTTTTTCCCTTTACGTCCATCACAGTATTAATTATGTTATCAAACACATTCTTCTTAATATGCATGACATCAAGATTATGTCTGATCAGATTGGTACTCCAGTATGGCAGATCCCAGAATATGCTCCTCTTTGTCCAGTTATGATCTCTACCAAATCCATCGCACTTGTACCCAGTTGTAGGATCTTCGATAGCACTTGAAAAATCTTTAACCTCCTCCCATATCGTGACTGTGCACCACCTTGGCGGTGGATCACCCTTCTCTACAACGCCGGCACGGAATGCATTCCTGTTCCTTCTGAACGGATGATCTTTTGGCAGAAATTGCCGATGACAATCAAAGAAGCACGGTTTTCCTCCGTGTTTCAAGCGGAAAGCCTTACTACGGTCCATACAATACGGACATGAGAGACGGCCATGAGTGCTCCATCCAGATAACATTCCATAGGCCAGAAAGTCGTTGATGGTCCACATAAGGGTTGCCTTCATCTGAAAATTCTGCTTCCTGGAAATATCGTACGTGTTAGCGCCTACTTCCTATAACTGATTCAACTCATCTATCAAAGGCTATAAGTACATGTCAATGTTCCTCTTGGGATTGTTCGGACCAGGAATTATAACGGTTAAAAACATGTACTGAGTCTTCATGTACATCCAAGGCGATAGGTTATACGGAGTGACAATCACAGGCCAGCACGAATACTGGGATCCCGAAAGACCAAAAGGAGTAAAACCGTCAGAAGATAGTCCCAACCTGACATTACGCGGATCTGAAGCAAAATCAGGATACACTCGATCAAAGTGCTTCCACGCTTCTCCATCGGATGGGTGATCCAATACTCCTTCAATCTGTTCTCGCATGTGCCAACTCATATTTTCGGCCGTCTCTTTCACCATAAATAATCTTTGCAACCGCGGCGTTAAAGGCAAGTAGTGCATTGAATCGGTCGGTCTTCTTGTACCGGTAGACCTTCCTGTACTAGTTGTCTTATAGCGATCAGCACCACAAAATCTGTACACATCTTCGTTCTTGTCGTCTTTGTAGTACAGCATGCACCCATTGCGACAGGAATCGATTTTCTCGTATCCCATCAAGAGCGATCTCACCATCCTCTTAGACCGGTAGAAGTCTTTAGGCAACTTAGCACCCGCCGGCAAGATCTCTATAATCAACTCCAACACTCGGTTGTAGCATTCTTGCGACATGTTAAAATCTGACTTAATGCTCAACAGTCTTGTAACCACCTCCAACGGTGAATGATCCTCACAACCAGAATATAATGGAGTCCTTGCATTCTCCAGCAACTCCATGAACTGTGCAGCATCGGCGTTCGGTGCCTCCTCAGGTGCATCATGAATGAAACTAGGCCCCGCAGCATCGAAAACCATGGTGACGCACCCGTCGTCGTATGCATGATTATCTGAAACAAAATTAGGTCTCGCATGCATATACCGCTCAACGTAAGGCTCCGACTCTGATGCTAAAGACACAAGTTCTCCGTGTGCGGTCCACTGATAGTAATTAGGCGTGAAACCCCTCGAGTACAAATGATATGTCACTTCCACTTCTGGATAATATTTCACGTTATGACATTTCACACACGGACACTTAATTTTGGTACCGTCCATATACTGAGGGAACGCCTTAGCAAACTGCAGAAACTGCTCTACTCCCGCTATGTATTCATCCCGCACACCACACATATCATCAGTACGACGATTGTACATCCATGAACGATTCCGCAAGTAGTAATTCATATCCATTTGGAAATAATTCTGCAAAGATGGACACACATTATCCAACAGGCACAAATTTGTATATTATGTCTTATTATGGGACACACATTAGTAACGGACAGTTACTAATAACAATGATATGCAATCTAGGTCAAACTAGGTTGTACTAAGTCAAACAAAGTCAAACAAGGTCAAGCTAAGTCAAACAAAGTCAAACAAGGTCAAAGTAGGTCAAGGGTTGACCTACTGTTGACTTTGCCAACTCTTAGTCCAATCTAGGTCAGATGTTGACTCTACTTTGACTTTCAGTCAAAATAGTCAACCTTGGTCAAACAAGGTCAAATCTAAGTCAAATATCCTATTTCTAGTCATTACCTACCAAGGTACCCTTTACCTTATCGCTATTGGTATCCCAATACCAATACCTTAAGTTGGTACCCTTTACCTTATCGCTATTGGTACCCTTTACCTTATCGCTATTGGTATCCAAATACCAATACCGCGGTAACATGGTTGGTACATTAAGGGTCTTTGACAAGATGACATGTTGCGAAAAAATATATCCTTATATATAGTTCTCCTACGGATTTTCTTTAACATTACGTAGGAGAACTATAAGGATATATCTTTTCACAACATGTCACCTCCTCAAAGACCCTTCATGGTTTAAAGTATCGGCCGATACCGATCCGATACGGCCGATACCGATACGGTTTGCCATGTTCCGATCCGATACCGACCGATACCAAATATTGACCGATACCGACATTAGGGGTCTTTGTTCCGGTCAATTCGGCAAAACCAATCGATAAGGGTAACTACTATTTCATATAATTTCAAAACTACTAAGAAATAACGCTGAAATACTTAAAATTATGCCTAAATGTATAAAATATATGTTTTTAAATGTAAATAATTTATTAATAATTATTTGTTTTCCGATACCAAAGTCCGATACTCCGATACGATACTGCCGATACTACCGATATCGTCGATACCAATACTCATAGGAATAGTCCGATACCGATTCCGATACCGATATTGTGAACCTTGAGTATTTATATATATAGGTATATATGTATGTATTGTGTGTGTGTCCCGTGTCCTGTGTCCTGTGTCCTGTGTCATAGAGTCGTGTCCGAAAACAAACCAAAGTCAAGTGTCCAAACCAAACTCGTGATTTAAGTGAGGCCTAATAACAGCTAGTGTTGAACATTTAATGATAGTCTATTATAAGAAGTAATATTTGCTTTGTGAAACCAAGTCTGCATCAGATTTTCTATTGTTGTAGAGTCCCTGTGAATTGGAAGTATGCACGCAAAGTCTTCATCGGATTTTATATTCGTATATTTGTCTATTTTGGCAGTGATGATCTTAACTTGTTGATGGTCTTATGACTTTGTTGTATTCCTCATTAAGTATGATTGGTGAAGAGGCACATTTTCATGATATGGGATTGCAAATAACTCAGAGCCAACAAGTTGACAATGCTCTAATGAACTATGATCAATTAATCAATTAATCAATGCCTATGATTAGTCGTTTACTAGAAACATGATCTGTATTCTACCTGTGATTAGTCAATTTTCTGGAAACAAGTATGGGCAATATGCTTCTAATGATTCTTGTCATCAATTCATTTGCTAGAAACAATAATGTTGTTGTTGCCTTCGAGTGTCATATCATGTCTTGTATTATGTATTCTCTATTTTGTAATTTTCGAAAATGAAACATTATGTATTCTTTAAATTTATCAATATTGTTGTTGTGGCATGTGATTAGTCATTTGATGGAAATATTATATATTATATCATTTTAACAGTTCATATATTATGTATTATTGTCATAAATTTCTATTAGATATTATGTAAAAATAATTTGTAAACTGGAACAAATATATAAATGCAGTTATTTTATTTCAATAGCTCTCATTTGTTATTTTTTGGGCAACCAAACAATATTTATCGAAGTGTCCAAACCAAAGTCAAGGATTCATATACAAGTGTCATGTGTGTACGTGTCTCCCAAACCAAACTCGTGTCCAAATACTCGACACAATGTGTCCAAAAACAAACCAAACTCTTTGGGGACACGATGTGTGTCCGTGTGTCCGTGTGTGTGTGTGTCCGTGGGAGAGGAGGAGGAAGGAGAGGAGTTAGGTTAGGGTTTACCTGAGGAAGAGGAGGAGGAGCTCGGATTGGGGGAGGAGGAGCTCGAGGAGGAGGATCTCGAGGAGGAGGAGCTCGCCGGAGGGGGAGGGAGTCGCCAGGGGGGAGGGGGTCGCCGGGGGGGAGGGCACTGACAGAGGGGGAGGGAGTCGCCGGGGGGTGGGGGGAAAATTAAAATTTTTGCAAGTTTTCGAGTGAGAGTGAGGGGGAAAGAAGGCAGCGGCGTGCCCTAAGTAAAATAACTTAGCGACGTCACGTGTTGACGTCGCTAAACGTCACAAAAATGGCGACATATATTTATAATATGTCGTTGAACGTCGCTATTCAGCGACGTAGGAAACTCCTGTCGCAAAACGTCGCTAGGCAGCGACGTTTTGCGACGTGTTTATAAAGCTGTCGCTAATAGCGACGTCATTTCTTGCCGTCGCTAAATTACGTCGCTATTAGATGATATTTTAGTAGTGCATGTTCATCCACACCATTATGTAACCACAGCGTCTTGCTTCACCTTGGACGCGTCAAACCCATATTTGAAGCCAATTCGTGTATTTGTTTCCAACTCCACCTTGAGAAATATATCTGTGTATACGATGAACGTTCAGTATCATCTGTCTTGAACCTATTAGAGCCGCCAAATCAGCTTCTAACCTTCGACTATGATACCAGTTCTCGGGAATGCGGTGTGACCCGAACCGAAGTTAGCCCATGAGGTATGATATTCGATTCGACTGGGTCCATATATATACCTTAAAAGAAAACTTTGATGTAAGGTCTGAATTAATAATCTCAATTATCTACACCTCATGATCCCACATCCTACCCAATGTGGCACTCAATTACTAATTCCATTGTCACCCCCTTTGAGGACTCAAATTAAAATATACAATCAACATCAATTGCATCGACTAGGAGTACTTATAACACCTCCTACCTTTGAAGTATGTAAATTAATTAATCTGAGACTTTAAATTTAACATAGCTATCTCTAAAAGCTGTAATTATAATTATTATCACTACAACAAAAAACCCTTTTAATGACGGCTAAAAAGCGTCATTAATGACGAACCATGACGCTTTTTTTTTTTCACAGCAACCGTTATGAAAATGGGTGTTATAAATATTTTTTAAAAACGTTATAAAAAAATCGTCATGAATAGTTTCTATAAAAGCGTTATGAATAGTTAATATATAGTGCACAATTCAGAACAATTTTAAAACATTATGAAAAGATAATATGTATAGGCTCAATGCAGTACATTTATAACACTTTATACTATTCAAATTAACATATTTATAATGCTCTATACTGCACAGTATATATTACATTCCAAAAACTTAATATTATATATCACCATCTTTATTACATTTCTCAAAATAGAGTACATATCAACATCTTCATTACATTGAATATCCAAATACAGAATGTACCCAAAAAATAGGAATAAATCTCTCTTTTGCTAACCAAATTATTAGAAATATTTACTTAAGTAGATTCTGACCATGGATCTTCTCTCTGCAATCTCTTGAAGATATCGGGAGTCCCAAAGAGTAGTGTCGCAGCTGAGCGACGACTTGGTGCTGCTGCAGCCGACGCCGTCGTGGGAGAGCCTCATCCTCTGATCCCTTACTCTCGCCTGAACCCTCACCAGCGCCTGCATGCACCTCAGCGTCACGTTGTGCCCTTTTTGCAAAAAATCGGAAATGTCAGCTTAGCACTTTAGTAATCAACGCTGAAATGTGAGCCTAGCAATCAACCTGGATTTTACCAAGCCAATAAATTAAAGAAAGTTAACAAGAAATTTATATATTAGAAATTTATATAACAGAAACAAACTCAGTAAAAGACATATATTACTTACAACTAGATACCTTCACAAAGCAATGCATGGAGTGCATACTAAGAGAAGAGGCCAGATATCCCATTGCACTCTTCCTGTTGTTATCAACACAAAGAGAAAAAGGAAATTAAGTCACACAAATATCATGTGATTGAACTTTTAAGATTTTCCTTCTGGGGCTGATTTTAATGCGTCCAGTACTATCGCTTTAGCTCACCTTTAACTATACTCCTAGAATTCAGTGTTAGCAATATGTGAAAATATTGAAGATAGGAAGAAAAACATGACATATTACAGATTAATTGACAACACAATTGACTTCTGTTCAGTGCTCATGAACTAGAACTGTAGAGCTCTAGTTGTTGAACCACTAGCGCCAGTCTACACATTCCAGATTTATTTCATTCCAACTAGGTGACCCAAAGAAGCCCACCCCTTATACCACATTCCTTACCAAGTACCAAACCACGTTCTGTTTTATGTTCCATATACTCAAATATTATGGTTCCACAACATTTCTCGTGGCCAACACGCCAGTATGTGAGTGCCAAATCTGCTGCCATGAGAGTGAAAATTGCACCTAAAGTGCTAAAGCGTCTTCACCTGACCCGTGTGTGTGTGTGCATTTGTGGACTGGTACACGACTATTATATGTAAACACGATTTTTTTTCCTCTTTAGGACATGCAGTATTAAACACCTTTCCATCATGGGACTGAACTTTCTTGCACAAGCAAAACAATGAAAGCCAATTCTGTTTTACATAAACAACAACAAAGCCTTTCTCCCAGATGTTTGGGATTACTGATCCAACAAATTCCATTTTATATGAGTTCTAAAATTTGAATCACCTATGTCTTGCTAAGAAGCAAACCATATAACAAGAGCTAAGCCCTCTAGGATATAGCTTGCAATCTAAACGTTTTTACAAGTATTCTAAAGTTTCAATACAACCAAGTCTCTGATGCATGCCTAGACCATCCCAGATAATTTATGTTCATCTGATCTTCAAATGATGCTTCCTAAACAACTGACAAGTGTATTCATTTCCGCCCATCCTCAACGTATTATCACTAATATATCTTTACATTATCAATTGAATAACTCTTTTTATGTTACTTTTTTTTTCCTTAATTGCAGAAACCTAAGAACCATGCATTGCAAATAAATAAAATCTTGCACTGCCTTTGCTTGATATAATCCCCTTGACCATGGATTTAAGCCATTTAAATGTGATGTTTTTACTCCTAAAGCTCAGGCTAGATGAAAACTTGCAAAAAGCTAACACTTCATCTTATAATCAGATGTGAAAAGTTTCATACTTGAAGTGGGAGCTGTGCATATCAAATTTGAAGTACTTTGCATTCAAATGCTACTAAAAAACAAAACTCAAGACTTAGGATGATTACTGATTAAGTGCTGAGTAACTCATACATGGAGTTACTTCAAAGAGAATTTAGTAAAGGATGAATGTGGTTATTTAGTAACAAAGGATATTTGGACCCTTGACAATGAAGCATTTACAAGCACTGAATAAACAGATAAGGTATCGATATGATATAATCCTATGAGTATGACATCCTAGTATAATTTGAGGTAAATGTATCCAATAATCCCATTGGTTGGCTCGGAGTTCAAATTTTCCAAGTGAAAAGAGTGCTTCACAGACTAATTCCATAGTCATGGCTATTAATTCAAGGGAAAAAAGGCTAGCAAGTGAAGAAATATGTCAAAAGATTAAGGATTGAAGATGATCGATCCATTGTGATCTTAGTTTGGCATGCCAATAAGTTTGGAGGATGATATTGTCGCCAAGAATTACCCATTGCCTCCACGTTCTAGAAAAAAGGGGGAAAAACCAAGAGAAGTTAAAAAAAAAACAGACAATTCAAATATTAGAAAATAGGTGCTGTATCATGTGCAATATTTCTCCTTAATGCTATAAATTATGTTAAACCAACCAAAGAAAATAACATGTCTTCTCTATTTTACTGGATATATATTTTATTGGATAAGAGGATGTTTATCATACTCAACATGGGCATTTGTACCTTAGAATGTACTCATGCTCATGCAGGAAAGAGAATCTAACGAAAACTAAGTTTCCTCAAAAGAAAAAGAAGAACGACTCTTAACATACTTGCAATCATATATTCTATATCAGAAAAAGTGAATCAGGGTTTCCTCATCTGGAACTATTGTTTTGGCACTTCAGATATTTAGTTTCAATAACTTAGTACATCTCTGCATCTGTGTATTACAAATTTAGAAACTGATACAGTTCTCGGAGGAGGATGCACAAGATGGTCACAAAAACTGTTGTAGTAATAAATCACTAAACTAAAGCCTGCTTAATACAAAACCATAATATAAATGTTCAAGTGTATATATATACATGCACTCACTTGAGTTCAAAGTTAATTATTACACTAATAGCCTTTATACAATAAACTTACAATCATGAATAAATGAAAACATGAGAACCCTAAATTAAAACATATTGCATGATTTGACCTAAAGTAGAACCAAACTGACATACTAATCCAAACTGAAAGAATCTAAAATCTTTGAGTAAAAACTATCAAAATAGCCTATATATATATATATATATATATATATATATATATATATATATATATATATATATATATATATATATATATATATATATATATATATATATAATTGTTGGATCTCACTTTATTCCATGAAAAACAGACAACTGTTGCTATACGAGAAAACATATTTTGTAAGCTTACATTTAATAGAATTTGATTATATGTTGCCTAACACAACCCTCCTACTTTATCCCGATCGAGTGACAACCATTTTAATAACCAACAATATTCACAGATAATTTGCATTAAAATACACAAGTTAATTAACATATTGCAGTGTACTACTGAAATATATTATTTTTATTAGCGGACATAAGCTTGTAGATAACTACCATTGTTAACATTTTTTGTTCCGAGATGTCCAGACGTTATAAGGTACTTTGTGCATGATGCATTGTATATCTTTTTTATAAAAAAATAAAAATAATACGTCTCTATGGCTCGATGCACTGATCTTCTAACCTGCAACCAGACTCTTATGTCTCTTTTCAATAACCACAAGGGTCACTCGAGTTCGGCACCATTTGTTAACATGTTGTTGCAATTAGCTAACAATCTACGTTGCAGGTTATGAGCTTTGAACCATTTTGTCCCTTGGAAGAAATAAAACATTTACGACCTCCTATCATTGCCATTTGCGACGACATAGCAATAGTGATAAGCTTTTCCTCTCAGCCAACAGCCCCTCACCTTAGCAAAGTCCTCCGCATGCACCACATATTCCTCCTCTGGCGTCCGACCATGGTCGTGCATGGGTTCTCTTACTTGCCAGTGACAAGTATCGAGGAGCGGGATCGAGAATGGACTTAGGTGATGATGAAGTAGCGTCCTAGCTAGGTAATGCCCACCGAGTCATGGTGGCTTTCGCACTCCTGCTACAAGAGCTGCTAAGTTTTGAGGATTTCTGGCTGATAAAAATAGTTATAGAACATCATATTTCATTAATAAGAATGTAAATAAACATACAAGCACATTTAGCTACGAGGGGAACCACTCTAATGAAGTAAGATCCTTAGACATTAAGTTCCGAGGATTCTTGTTAATATATATTTTGTACTTTCGTTGATAAAAATGGCTATTATCCATCAATTTTCATTAATAAAAAAGTAACAGAACATACAAGCACATTGAATTAAGAGGAGAACAATTCTTCTCCCTTTCTTTTTATATCCTCAAGGTTAAATTCTCTTTCTTTTAACCTTGGTGGGAATTCCCCTCAAATGCCACTTGGAAAAAATATAAGGGATGCGTTACTATGTCAACCTATGGACCTCTTCCCATCGTCCGTCCTTTGTTTCTTTCTACTCGTGACATAATCCACAGACGACATGCATAATAAACAACTACAAAGTCTTCACGTTCCTTGGGAATAAATCATACTTCAACCGTGGCTTCTTCTTCTTCATCTCTTCCTTACTCCTCTCTTTCGCTCGGTCCATGGAAGAGCACTACAGCTCCGGCTCCGGCTCCGGCTCCTCCGCCGCAGAGATTATTTCCGAGGAGGTCTACAACTCCATGTTCCCCCACAAGGACGACAGTGCCTGTCCGGCCAAGGGGTTCTACCCCTACTCTGCATTCATTCAGGCCACGCAATCCTTTCCCGAGTTCGGCAGCACCGGATGTCCGGACACTCGCAAGCGCGAAGTAGCGGCTTTCCTTGCTCAAATCTCCCATGAGACTACAGGTATGGATCCTTCGTGTGGCAACACATACATACATATACGTACATATACACATACAAACATACACATATATGATTTTGTAGGAGGATGGGCTACAGCACCAGATGGACCATATGCTTGGGGTCTGTACTTCAAAGAAGAGATAAACCCACAAAGCAACTACTGCGACACGAGCGACACAGAATGGCCATGCTACCGAAACAAGTCCTACCATGGGAGAGGACCCATCCAACTTTCATGGTAAATAAATCTCAACCCTCACTAAAATGAACCTAATTTATGCACGTGGAGACAATATATTTAAATAAAATCGAGCTCGTTCAGCTTCGACACTGGGGAAGATGTTAGAACTTCAAGTTCTATGTAGTCAGGTTGATCATGTAAAACTTTTGGTTCTCAACATGTAATGAATTTTAGTTGTCAATTTTAATATTAGAATATTATCAACTTCAGGTTCTAGTGGCCTCGCGTACTGCAAGACTACACAGAATCCACAATATCAAGGACGATGTTAATGGCATATGGCAGGCCGTCGACAAATTTTTATAATGTTTAGTCATTGGCTTAATTTGAGAGTCATTGCTCGCTAATGATCTAGAATGATCAAAAAAATATTGAAAGTCATTTATAGCTAATAGATTTGAATGACCTGTATAGTTTAGAAAGTTATTGCGAGCTAATAATACAATATGATCTAAAAATATTAGAAGTCATTTCTAGATTATAGATATGAAGGATTTGTATAGTTTAAAAAAGTCATTGTAGGCTAATGATCGAGGTGGATCTAAAATATCTAACTTTATTATAGCTGATACATCTAAATGATCTATATAGTTTAGAAAGCCATTGAGGGATAATGATCAAGGAGGGTCAAAAAATATTAAAAGTTAATTCTGGATGATAGGTCTGTAAAATCTTTATTGTCTAGAAAGTCATTCCTGGTTGATAGATCCGAATAATATGTATAGTTTAGAAAGTCATGCAGGATAATAATCTAGGGTCATCTAAAAGTATTGAAAGCCATTTCTGGATGATAAATATAAAGGATCTTGTAAAGCTGAAAGCCATTTCTGGTTGTTAATCCGCCGGCCATGGAGGTCGAGGAATGCTCTTTTCCTGTTAAGAAGGAAGAAATAAAAAAGTTAGATCATAAACTTAATTTTCATACTTACTTTTAGGATTTGAGGATGATCGCTTGGTAGAGCTACTTGTTGATTATACGTTGTACTCAATTTCTTAACCAATAGCTTTGAGAGAGAAGGGTAGAGAAATCCTCTAATGGATGAACCAAGTGTTCTCTATAGGCTTCTATTTATAATAGCATGATGGCTTAACAATAGAATACTCCCATTGAAAAAATAGAAACTAGCACATACCTCCACTTTTAAAAAAATTAGCAAATATCCTCATTCCTTTGTATGGAACAAATAATAGGATATACCCTCACTATTTAACCAAATTTTTGGCTGATTTACAAAAAAATTGAGGTATTTTGCTAAAATATCCCATAAGTATATCTAGTATTTGTTGGCATAATCTTCCAATAGTTAGCTAACTACAACAGATTATTTTTTAACAACCAAAAAAAAACATTTTATTTCTCATAGAAATTTGGATGTTTATATCATACACGGCCGATGGTTACATATGGTTACCATTTATCCATGATATGATGTCATGCATATAGTAGGCGGTTATTGGACCACGTGGCAACCACCAGAAGATATCAATGAGTCGGAAAACTTTACTAATATCAATGAGTCGGAAAACTTTACTAATATTAGTATAAAAAAATAATATTTTATATATGAGGTAAAAATATGTGTAGAAACATGCAAGCATTTCCGGATTATATTGTGTAATAATAATATAAACTTGCTAATAAAAGTTGATAATCGCGGGGGTGTACTTCAGTGTGGATCTTGAAGATGGGCTAGCTAGTTTTATACTAATAACAATGTAAGATAAAAAATCAAAATCAGAAAATAAAATAGTGGTCTCGAAAATTAATGGAACATGCTGTGAGTCACTTTGGCTAAAAATGAGTTAGAGAATAAAATAAAAAATTCAATCAATGGTCGAAGGAAAATTCTTGTTTCTTGAAACAATTAAAGCAACCAGGTCACCACTAATTTGTGCAAAAAATTAAGACACAGTTATAATTTATTGCAGAAATTACAAAGTGGTTATATTTATTTCTGTATAGTCCCTCCTTTTTCAAAAACTATTCTACTAAATCTTTTTGACAAGTAATTTGAAGAAAATATGCATGCTAGTTCCACTAATTTGCAGCATTCCACTAAAACTCCACCAGGAACTACAACTACGGCCCAGCGGGCAAGGCCCTGGGCTTCGATGGGCTGAAAAACCCGGAGCTGGTCTCCACGGACCCGGCCATAGCCTTCAAGACGGCCCTTTGGTTCTGGATGACGCCCCGCCAGTCCATTCCCTCGTGCCACGACGTCATGGTGGGCCGCTACCTGCCGAGCCAGGCCGACCAGCAAGCCAACCGGACCGCCGGCTTCGGTCTAGTGACCAACATTATCATTGGAGGGCTCGAGTGCGGACTTCCCGGCGATGCCCGGGTCAACGATCGGATCGGGTACTACAAGAGATACGCGCAGTTGCTGAATGTGGATGTTGGGCCCAATTTGGACTGTGCTAACCAAAAGCACTTCTAATGTATTGTTTGCCGAATCCGAGTAATTTTTGTGGTCATCGGAAAAGACATAAAAGTTCTAGTGGGTGACTGAAGATCAGCAAATTGAGCCACTGAAGTTTATTATTCCTTTCATTTATGGTGGGAGCTCTGTTCGGTACGTCGGACACCGTCAAAAAATAATTATAATTTTTTTTCATAACAACTCAAAAGTTATCCTGCAACCTGGTCATGTACTAGGTTGTCTAGTGCATCGAACATTTGTAAAAAGTAAAAAATACGTCAACAGTAATAGATGTGCATTTTCGTCGCTGTTTTTAAGTGTTTCGTCGAGAATTCTGTTCTGGAAATTCGTATAAAACGCGTCTTTCTGGAACGAAGGGGGGTGGGGGACCGCGGTGCCACGTGTTCCTCCTCATTGGTCAGGATTACGGGCCACGTTAGCAAGGGCTGGACGTGTTGGCCAGTAATCACGACCAATAGGAGGGACACATGGCACCATTTGAGAAGTGGACTTTGAAAGTCATGAAATAAAATCTTAAAATTCTTGCTGTTTTAGGCGAAGTTCAAGGTCTAAGAATTAGTCACAATCTTAAACTTGTTGTGACCTATAGCTCACTTGAGTCTGGGCCGGCCCACGGATTGGCTTGTCCTATTTGAAGCTAATTTTGGTTAATCTATATTGTAGACCTATCTTGGAGGATCATCCATAACTTCGATCTCTTATAGGGTCAAGTTGAACTTGGAGGATTATCCTAGAAGGCGGTTGTCCAAACTCGAAGTCTCGTCACTTATCCATGAGCTGGCCCTGATTTGAGTTGCCACAAAACTGGTTTATGGTAGATGAGAGGTCAATTCTTAGTGAATTGTTACTGGCAACCAACCATATATCTATCCGAGCCCACATCAGGACCAATCTAGACAAAGACACAAACTTAACGGGATACAAAGACAAACGTTTTTGTGATGCGGAGTATGATGTAACATTGTAACATCACAATATGACATTATAAGTATATATATATATATATATATGCCATGGGATCTTTAATTCTGTGAAGTGGTGCTGGTGGATGATGCAGCTATTGAAAGTTAAAGCATGATAGTAGATCGAGTATAACTAATAAGGGTAGGGTAGGTGCCTTGGATTTTTTTTTAAAAAATTCCTATTCTGTTTGATATCTACTTGCTAGTGGGAGATTAATATAATGATACTTGAATGGTTGTGAAATTACTTGTTTATCTTTTATTTTTGTTTGGTTAAGTAATGAAGTTGGCCATATATATATATATATATATATATATATATATATATATATATATATATATATATATATATATATATATATATATATAATTTATGAAATACCCAAAAATTGTAAACGTTTTATGTAAAACCCAGTACAAAATAACATTTCATCGCGTATCCAGAATTAGCGATGAATATATAAAACGGGTTCTGAATGACCTTTTTGCCCTTCTAATTTATTGAAAACACTCATGAATCCTACTCTTAAAAAAAAAAACGTTTCGATTCTTCCTCTTCTTCCATACGCCGCTCAGTTTCGAATCTAGGTTTTTTTCTCCAAAATCTTCAAATCTTCCTCTCCATTCGCAATCTTCACACCATGTCGACATCACCGGCAGCTTCAACAGTTAGAGAAGATATACCAGTTGTGAAGAAAATGTAGACAGTTGCAAAAAATCCAAAAGAGAATGACGGAAAACTACGGAAACGGATAACTAATAAGTTGCACATAAGGAAAAGGAAAACGATGCTAAGCAACAAGAAGTGCAAAAAGAAGACATAACTTATGTTATGTTTATAATTTTGTATAAAAACACGGAGAATGCCATTCTCCGTGTTAAAACGCATAAGAATGTTCATTCTTCGTGTTAAATTACACGGAGGATGCCATTCTCCGTGTAATTTAAATCAAGAATGTCATTCTCCGTGTTAAATTACACGGAGGATGTCATTCTTAGTGTTAAAACGCATGAGAATGTTCATTCTCCGTGTTAACTACACGGAGGATGTCATTCTCCGTAAATTTAACACGGAGAATGATATTCTCCGTTTTAATTACACGGACCGTGTTAAAATGCATGAGAATGTCATTCTCCGTGTAATTTAACACGGAGGATGCCATTCTCCGTTTTAATTAAGGAATAGTTATGAATTAGAATTTCGAGGACAAAATTATTTTTAAGGTGGGTAGATTTGTAGCCCCTCTTCCCGAAGTTTTTATAATATATTTTATTTATTTATTTAAACTAAATTGTGATTTTTAGAATTTATAAATAACTATTTAGTTATTTATTGCGGTAGGCGACTTTAACCATGATGGAGTTTTGAAGTACAAGACGGCTAGAAAACGTGGCACGGATAGTGTGATGGCATGCTTCGACTAGTGTATTGGCCCTGGTAGGGAAGGCCGAACCATATTGATGTCCTAACTAGGAAAACCGAGCCAAGTTACGACTTAACCTTTACCGAAATTTTATTTATTTATTAATTATATTATTGAGTTTAGGAAAACCGGTTATACCACTTTAGCCCAGACTGGACCCGAACTGAGCCCGAGCCTATGTAGTCATGCGGCAAGTCCAATGACATTCGTGTTAATGGAAATTTGATATGAGGTGTTGTAATTCGTTTTAAGGATTTAATGAATATTTTCTAGTATTCGTAATTAAATATTATAAATATTATTATTAGCGATATTCAGTGACTTTGGTATAAAATAGGTCCTCATATATTTTGGAATTTTTAGACCGTACATAGCAGTTTATATACACCATTATTGATTTATGAAATTTTATTATTATTATTATCATTATTATTTTTATCATCATTATTGAGGATACTCGTATATAATATTTTATATTTAGTGGTTATATTATTTTTAAAATAAATGCTCATAATTATAGGCCCTATTCTAAGAATAAATAATATGGGGATTTGTATTTCCTATAAAAAAATAATTATTTATTTTTAATGGAGATTTATTATATAAGCATTATATGAGTACATATATGTGTATATATATATATATATATATATATATATATATATATATATATATATATATATATATATATATATATATATATATATATATATATAAAATATATATATATATATAAATATATATATATATATATATATATATATATATATATATATATATATATATATATATATATATATATATATATATATATATGAATAGTTATATATGTATAATGAATAGTTATTAATAAAAAAATAAAAATAAAAAAAGGCAAAGAAAGAATGGGAACCAGCAGCATTAGCCCAGACCCAAACCCGCGCGCAGAAATCCCAGGCCGAGCCGCGCGCCTGTGCAAACGAACGTATATAAGTATTAGAGTTCGAGCAGAGGAGGACACCAAACCCTAATCCCTAAACACCTCCAAGCGATCCCTTCCCCGGCCCTGGGTGCCGCCGCCAATCAGGGCGATGTGGTCGCGAACCGAAAGCATCGAAAGGTGCGTAACGACTTCGTGGATGTGTGGGCTTTGATGGAATTCAAATTAGTCGCGAGTGCACGACGAATTTGATACGTATCCGACGAAATTCACCGTATCGGCCCTTTTGCAAATTTTTTAATTACTTTGTGCACGGTCGTCAGATCGAGACGAAACTTGTGCCAGCAGGACCGTATCGTTTTTATGGTCCTGTATGCCAAGTTTGGTCGAATTCTGAGAGAGTTGATCGAATCGCCGTTTTACGGGCCCCACGGTCCGATTCAACGGGCGATTTTGTGCACGGCCTGCCGGAATCCAACTCTGGACATACGGTTGGGTTCGTATCGAAAAACTGGATCTGTAGACATATAGTTTGACGACTTTAGAGACCATTGACTCTGGCACACTTTTCGGTGCAAAGCGGATACAACGGCGGACACCGTTTTGGCCCAAAATTACCATTTTTCCCCTGTGTCCAGAATTGGACTTAAGGACAGGCAATCCTAGCTAATTTGACTATTCTAAGAATATTGGTAATGTTTATTTCAGCTTTCGGGTACTGTTGTACGAGTTTTGACTATTGTGGCATTCTGAGTGGTTCAGATTATCGGTTACACCAGCACAGGACCACAGGCGAGTACAGTTTATTGTCTGCATTTCGATATTGATCTTTACTATATTTCATTGATTGGCCATTGGTTATGTGATTTTTACACTCTATTATAAATTGTTGAGTCGGGAATGAGAAGTACCAAGGATGTGTGATCCGACCGTAGACAATGTTTATTTTCATGCAGTAGACCTTGTAGACAGTACTTATTTTTCTGCAAGTAGACCTCGTAGACATTGCTTATTTTTCTGCAAGTAGACCTCGTAGACAGTGCTTATTTTTTTGCAAGTAGACCTCGTAGACAGTGCTTATTTTTCATGCAAGTAGACCTCGTAGACAGTGCTTATTTTTCATGCAAGTAGACCTCGTAGACAGTGCTTATTTTTCATGCAAGTAGACCTCGTAGATGGTGCGGTGTAGTGTCCCAGACTGATCACATACCAAAGGTACTTCTAACAGTTGGGGAAAATATTTTGTGTTTATTTATTTGCTATTGGTTTTTCGTATTTCCTGTTTATTTTCAAAAACATGTAATTGATGTCTAACCTCTGTTGTATAGTTATTTTCTTTATTTGAAATTGCATTCAGTGAATTGTGCTCGTTCCATTCCTGACTGGAAACCAATATTTTTCAGGTTAGCCGTGGATTCACTTAGCATGGGAGATACGGGGATACTTGCAGACAAAAGCCTAGAGACGAGTTAGATAGTCAAGTTATAGTTATTCAATATTTGTACAAGTTTATATTTTTCTGCAAATGTAAACCTTGTGATCTTTGTAAATTAAATTAATTTTATGAATAAGCATTATTTGTTATTTTGATCTTCATGGCCGTGACAGCGTACTATCGCCGACACTGCGGCGTAGGTTGGCTTGGACACGTCTCGTATCTGTTTAAAAAAAACGGGTGCGGGTCGTGACAGTTAATACATGTTCTAGCATTAAAAGACAGTAAATGAGTTTGTAGATGTACTTGCCTCGAGCAAAGCAAGAATACTAGTACGAAGATATAGATGTCCGGTGTCCTGTCAATAATGATATACAAACTCAGTTCTAAGCTATGTTCAATATTACACTAGTGGTGAGACACGACTCCTAACTGGATACTAGCTAAGTGGGGACCTAGCATAAAAGTCCAATGTGGGGTGACACTATATCCAAACTAACTTCTAGGTTCTTTAAACTAGTGTAGGGTGAGGTCCAATACTATAATAACTCAAAACAACACAAAACATTGCAAGTCGTAACTACTCAATAAATAAATCAGACTGTACTCCATGTTCCAACAATTTTTGAGATAGACAAAAAGCTCAATTATTCATAAAATAAAGTACCAAAATGATCCTTGTTAATTATAGAAATTTATACTAATTTTTCTGGAATTTATAAACCCTCATAAATATTTATTAAAAATGAGCAAACACATATATCCTGAAAATGAATTCTGTTTTCCCATTTTTATAAAATACCTAAAGTAAATATTAAATGCTGGAAAAATAATAATAAATTAGCTAAATTAACATAGTATTTAAATATAATTTTTCCCAGATTTTTACAGAAAAAAAATATATATAAAAATTTTAAAACAAAAAGTAACAATTTCTGAAAAAATAATTAATTACAAATTAAGTATAATTCATAAGCAAAATCTACAGATGTGGTCGGATGATAAAATAAATATCACCAACGTGTTCAGAACGGTCAATTTAGCTAGGATAGCCTACCCATAAGTCCAATTTAGACACATGGGCAAAATGGTAATTTCGGGTCAAAATGATGTCCGCCGTTGGACACACTTTGCACCGAAAAATGTGTCGGGATAGAAGTCTACAAAACATAGCAAATTATATGTTCACATATCCAGAATGATGATACGAACCCAACGGTATGTCCGAAATAGGATTCCGATGTGCTGATTCCAAAATGACACGTTGACGCGGACATTTGAAATCCAGTTTGCACCGAAATGCGTGCTAGAGCAAATGTCTTCAAAACTCAGCAAATTATATGTCAACGAATCCAGAATGACGATACGAACTCAACGGTATATCCGGAATTGGATTCCGATGAGCCGATCTCAAAGTGACACGTTGACTCAAAAAGTGGGATCCGCTTTGCACCGAAATGCGTGCCAGGGCCCACGTTCTCCAAATCAAGTAAACTTTATATAAAAACATGCCATAACGATGCCACGAGTCTACTGGTGGTGTCAGAAATTGAATCCGGAGTTCCGGGTTCAAAAATAGAATTTTACAAGTACAAATTAAAGAATTTGGACGACGAACTTTGACGTCGAATTCGACCCACCAAACGTGCTTATAATGAAACGAAACTTAAAGGAGGC
The DNA here is from genome assembly GCA_029216955.1 of Iris pallida. Classification (NCBI taxonomy): domain Eukaryota; kingdom Viridiplantae; phylum Streptophyta; class Magnoliopsida; order Asparagales; family Iridaceae; genus Iris; species Iris pallida. The sequence continues at coordinate 4,172,920 of JANAVB010022596.1, read as the reverse complement.
AGGAAGATGGTTATACCAGCTGCGCACAGGAACTAGTAGCGTGCAAAACGGAGCTACAACGACGAAGATACGAACCTGCGAAGTTTGCGTCACGAAAATGCCCAAAAATAGTTTAATTTAAAACGTCAACTTGGTGGCCAGTTTTGAGGTATCAAACGACGAAATTAACGGACAAAAATTGAGGAGAGTGAAGTGCTATATACCGAGATTGCGACGGAGCAAATAGTTCGTCGATCCAACGGTCGGATCTCTCGAAAAATGCGTGCGAAGTTGCTGCGATACAAAAAGAGCACAAGGGAACGAGTTTAAGTGGGACATGATATATCAACATGAAGATAATCTTGTCTACTTCAAAACTCGTAAAGAGAGTTTACAGAGATTGCCATCCCTGACGCTCCAGAAGTCAAAGTCACGGGAAGAAACATTAATGATCAAAACAATTTAAATAATAATATATTTATCAAAAATAATTCATTCAGAAAATTAAAAATAAGCCCTGAAATTCAGGGGGCTTACATCCTACCCACCTTACAAGAATTTTGTCCTAGAAATTAAAAATCATCCAATAGGTCAAACTATAACATGTAGCTGCTCTGGCTACAATACTCAATCTACTACTCTTGTAATCATCTCTTCCGTTTCTCTTTACAATCTTTTTGGTTCAGGTTCAACAAAGTCCTTCTATCATAAACTACGTCATATATCCTTTAGAATCTTCCATACTAACATGAAACCTTTATGTATACCCTAAACTATAGGTCATTCTCTGGGTATGTTTATATGCCTAAAATGCTTAATCATCAACCATATTTTCAACCTCAATTGTAAATACTGGATTTTCTTATCGTATCCCAAGTATCCATATTCTATCAATCCACGAGCCCTTTGCATTATTTGTCGTCAATCCTTTCCTACAGTTTCTCCTTGAAATTATAGGTTCAATATTTATCCTTGGCGTAGAGCCTTCTTCTTTTTACTCAACAAGTCCTCCGAATATAAATCCTCGATTTCAAAACTTCCGATTTATTAATTACCAATGTACATATATCTTTGTCTTGTTTCTTGTCTTTTTAACTGATATTTTCCCGATCTCGTACACAATACGATAACTCATTCTAACTTATTCTATATCAATCCACATATCGATCTATCCTCTAATCACATGTAATTAGCTATAGATAACCAACCAAAATTCTACAAATGCTAAATCTTCAAACTGCTAAGCACAAGATTCTAATCCTCAATCCATAGTCACAATAATATAATATCTTATTTCTCCATCTTAGATACCCTATGTCACTCCCCGTTCCCAGAATAAAGTATTTTATACGTGTACTTCTTGAATGTACTTATTCAATATTTATCATGCATTTATTCTGTATTTAAATTCTTCAAATTTGCGCTTATTAATTTTTTGTATTTTATTTTCTGCTTTTTCTTGGCTCTTGGTTCATTTCGGTTCATGGAAAACCAACTTGGTTCGGTTTGGTTCAACATGGAAAGGAATGGATGGCTTGGATTTGGTGGAGAGAATGAATGGTGGAGATCCACTTGACCTTGATATAAAAGTTCTTCTTCCACTCTCTCTCTCTTCATTCATTCACATTTACTCCTCCACCAAACCCTAACCCATTTGGAGAGGCAAGTACATCTTGCACACCATGAGGGATTTCATTCATCCCCAATTATTTTTAGTTTATGTTATTCATCTTCTCTTCCTCTACAAGTTTAGGTCTTGAAGTTTTTGTTTTCCATGGATGGTTGGGTGTAGATCTAAGTTTTAAGTTTTGGTTTTCATAGTTTTGGTTTTCATATAAAATTTAGGGTTTTGATCTATCAAACATTGTTGTTTTCAAAATTAAGTGGTTCCATGTTGTAGAGAATTTGATTCTACTAAAGTTTGGCTTTTAAAAAGTTAGATTTTGATTTATTTTGTGGAAGTTATGGCAAAAAGTATTTTGGTTCGTTCCTATATTCATCTGCAGCACGCACAGCATGTCGCAGAAGGCGCATGTCGCAGTAGGCGCATGTTGCAATGAGGCGCATGTCGCGGAAGGCACACAGCATGTCGCAGAAGGCGCATGTCGCAGTAGGCGCATGTTGCAATGAGGCGCATGTCGCGGAAGGCACACAGCATGTCGCAGAAGGCGCATGTCGCAGTAGGCGCATGTTGCAATGAGGCACATGTCGCGGAAGGCACACAGCATGTCGCAGTAGCCGCATATCATGTCGCGCATGAGTCGCATTAAGGCGCATGTCGCAGTAGGCGCATGTTATATGACGCGCATGTTGCGGTAGGCGCATATCATGTCGCAGTTGAGCCACATGAGGCGCATGTCGCGATAGGCGCATATCATGTCGCAGTTGAGCCACATGAGGTGCATATCATGTCGCAGTAGGCGCATATGGTGTCGCAGTTGCATGCATGTCGCAGAATAGGCCGCATATGCATAATTTGGTTGTTTCTGACTGTTATATGTCCTAATTAACTGAATTGTGGCTAGAATTTCTTTCAACTCCCAACATGAATTTGTTGATCTTTTCCTTGGATTCAAGAATATATTACCAACTATTTTATACTAGTTATGGACTCGACCATGATTAATACTAATTTGACTTTTATGCCTTGTCATGAATTGACCCCGACTGTTACTTGACTAATAATTGATCATGCGTTCCTAGTTGGAACTAAGAGACTGGCTAGTCGTCTTATTGAATGAAATGAATGAGACACGTTCATGCAATGAACTATTATACTCGATTAGCCGATCCCGAATATTGGCATACAGGCACATGCAGGCTTCAAATTATTCATTTTTATTTATTTCTTTATCTTACAAAAACAGCATGTGTACTTTATGATCAAGGCATGATTACTCCGTGGTTAGATTTGATTGTTGCATTACGCTATGTAAGACCTATAACATAGCCGCACGGGTATCGTTGTAGAGTTGCGCATATCGTACCCCGTACGAAAGTACTCATTTGAACGACCATGATCCACGGCATGGAACTTCACTCAACGTAGAGACTATTAAGTTAAATAAAATAATGATGGCATGGAGAGAATGGATTCCCGAGTTCTTACATGGCAGCCCCCTTGGGACTATTAAGTGCCCGACGGGCCGGCTGGTTCCCACAGTATGGTAAATCTGTCACACGGGCAGGAAACGGTATCTGCTTATATTATTGTACATGCTATAACGGCGGACGTCCCGTCGGAACTCGTCTAACTACATGATTGGCGCAATTGATTGATTGGATAGACTAGCCTTGCTTGCACATAGTAAGAACTGAGGAATCCCAAATTGCATAATTCCAGGATAACTTGGGACTCACAATAGCAAGCCGTAGAAATTGATTGGCCATTCAAAGATGATTTGTTTGTGTATTGTATCTACTCTGTTGCCTAACTAAGATGATCAGAATGTCAGGGCGTGACGGGCCAACTTCTGTCCTTGTTTGGTTGGGAGGTTGGTTCGAAGTGTCGTGATGTTATGTGAATCCTAGTGGAAAGCAGAGATCTATTATTATATTCTCTTATTACTGGTTTTAATTTCTCATATCGTGCTTCCTTGTGGTACTTGCTATTGGAGGTCTAACCTCTCTGGTTTTGCATGGCCAGATTTAGAGCCGGTTCCCGAGGACTCAGCTTACTTCCACCTCCAAGATGGTCAATACTAGAGGAATGATCGCAGGAGGACTGAGCGTTTGGGATGCCTTACTGCTTTATCTTACATGTTCTCTATTTCTGTTTCTTATTTTGAATGATTGAGACAATAGATGTGAAATGACCATAGTAAGACTTTCATGTAGTATGCACCCCCTCGTCTGGTTAGACAGCATTGATCGTATTATACGGTATTCATCTACCCGTAATACGTAGCTGGCTGAGTCATTCTCCCGCTCTCCAGTATTCTGGTTCTGGGGCGTGACAAGGTTTTAGTGGTGGCCCATGCAGGTCTGATTTCAGACTTGTGGGGTATTTTGATTTATAGGATGTCTCAATCACACGTGTTTCCCCCTTGATCTCATAATTCGTTATTCTCAACCCTTGCTTGACATTCTGGTATCCTTTGACTTCATTGATCCTTCATGTCCGGTTGTTTGATTGTTCTCTTGTCCCTTTTCTTAGGGGCACTGTCACGCCCCAGAACCAGAATACCGGAGAGCGGGAGAATGACTCAGCCAGCTACGTATTACGGGTAGATGAATACCGTATAATACGATTAATGCTGTCTAATAAGACGAAGGGGTGCATACTACATAAAAGTCTCACTATGGTCACTTCCCCTATTGTCTCAATCATTCAAACAAGAAACAGAAATAGAGAACATGTGAGAATAAGCAGTAAGGCGTCCCAAACGCTCAGTCAAAATGTTCTTGATATCTGACTTTACAAAACACAGCCAGATGATGTAGTCAGTATACACAATTGTTATCAGCTGCAGCCTGACTTAGTTACAATTATACAAAAGTAGGTACAAGACAATCCGACTAACATGTCGGTGCCAAACGGCAAAGTATAAAGTATTTAACAAAACGAGCGGGGAAGTAAGAAAACCCACTCGAGCCCTCCTGCGATCATCCCTCTAGTGTTGACCATCGTGGAGGTAGAAGTAAGTTGGATCCTCGGGAACCGGCTCTAAATCTGGCCATGCAAAACCAGAGAGGTTAGACCTCTAACAGCAAGTACCGCAAGGAAGCACGATATGAGGGATTAAAACCAGTAATGAGAAAATATGATAAATAGATCTCTGCTTTCTACTGGGATTCACATAGTATCACGACACTTTGAACCAACCTCCCAACAAAACAAGGACAGAAGTTGGCACGTCATGTCCTGACATTTTGATCATCTCAGTTAGGTAACAGAGGACATACAGTACACAAACAAATTAATTTAAACGGTCATTCAACTACTATGGCTTGCTACTGTGAGTTCCAAGTTATCCTGGAATTATGCAATAGGGATTCCTCAGTTCTTACTGTGTGCAAGCAAGGCTAGTTTACCCAGTCAATCAATTGTGCCAATCATGAATTAGACGAGTACCAGCTGGACCCTCGTCATCAATATACAATATACAATAGATAATATAACCAGATACCGCTCCCTGCCCGTGTGGCAGATTTACAGTATCTGTGGGGACCAGCCGGCCTTTCGGGCACTACTAGTTCCAAGAGGGCTGACATGTAAGAATTCGGGAATCTATTCTCTCCATGCAATCATTATTTTATTTAACTTAATAGTCTCTACGTTGAGTGAAATCCCATGTCGTGGATCATGGTCATTCAAATGAGTACTTTCGTACGGGGTACGATATGCACAACTCTACAACGATACCAGTGCGGTTAGGTTGCAGGTCTTACATAGCGTAATGCAACAATCAGAACTAACCACGGAGTAATCATGCCTTGACCATAAAGTACACATGCTGCTTTTGTAAAATAAATAAATAAATAAATAAATAAATAAATAAATAAATAAATAAATAAATAAATTGAAGCCTGCATGTGCCTGTATGTCAATATTCGGGATCAGCCAGTCGATTACAATAGTTCATAATTAATATGAACGTGTCTCATTCATTCAATTCAATAAGACGACTAGCCAGTCTCTTAGTTTCAACTAGGAACGCATGATCAATTATTAGTCAAAGTAACAGTCGGGGTCAATTCGTGACAAGGCATGAAAGTCAAATTAGTATTAAGCATGGTCGAGTCTATTACTAGCATAAAATAGTTGATAACACATTCTTGAAGCCAAGAAAAAGATCTACAACTTTCATATTGGGAGTTGAAAGAAATTCTAGCTATAATTCAGTCAAAATAGGACATATAACAGTCAGAAACAACCTAAATAGGCATATGCGGCCTATTCTGCGACATGCATGCGGACCTACTGCGACATGCGGCTCATGCGGCCCTACTGCGACATCATACGGCTCAACTGCGACATGTGCCCCATGCGGCTCATTCGCGGCACCATATGCGGCTCAACTGCGACATACGGCCTATGCGGCCCAACCGCGACATCTATGCGGCTCTACTGCGACATACGGCTCATGCGGCCCAACCGCGACATCTATACGGCTCTACTGCGACATGTGCCTTATGCGGTCCAACCGTCCATGGAAATCAAGAACTTCAAGACCTAAACTTGTAGAGGATGAGAAGATGAACAACATAGACTAAAAATAAATGGAGATGCATGAAATCTCTCATGGTGTGCAAGATGTACTTGCCTCTCACAAGTGGGTTAGGGTTTGGTGGAGAAGTAAATATGAATGAATGAAGAGAGAGAATGAAAGAAGAACTTTTATATCAAGGTCAAGTGGATCTCCACCATTCATTCTCTCCACCAAATCCAAGCCATCCATTCCTTTCCATGTTGAACCAAACAACACCAAGTTGGTTTACCATGAACCAAAATAAACCAAGAGCCAAGAAAAAGCAGAAAATAAAATGCAGGAAAATTAATAAGCACAAAATTGAAGAATTTAAATACAGAACAAATGCATGATAAATATTAAATAAATACGTATTCTGGGAACGGGAAGTGACATCTCTACCCTCCTTAGAAAAAATTCCGTCCTCGGAATTTCAAATCCAAGCAGGATAGGAAAAACCGAGCTGATCTAGGTACAAAAAACTTGAGCAAGCAATCATTCTACAATATTTAACTAGCAGATAACATATCTATATTAACAATCTACGATATCAAGTAGTTCTATCTATGAGGTGACAAGCATGAGGGGTTAAGGCAATCAAGGTACACGGGAAAAAATATACCTTGTGAGTCAAACAGATGTGGATACCGTGATCGGATATCATCCTCACGTTCCCACGTTGACTCTCCTAATGAGTGATGACCCCAAGCAACCCGGACAAGGCTAATTGTTCGGTTCTTGAGTATCTTCTCTCTTCGGTCCAAAATGGACACAGGCTGTTCCTCGTAAGACAGGTTGGTACCAACAACCAGCTCAGAATGATCAAGAATATGGCTTGGGTCCGATACATACCTTCACAACTGAGATACATGAAATAAGTCATGCACCTCTCGTAGCGAAGGTGGAAGAGATAAACGATAAGCAACATCGCCTATCCTATCAAGGATAACAAATGGTCCTACGTATCTCGGACTCAACTGCCCGCGAACGCCAAATCTAATGACCCCACGGGTAGGTAAGATTCGCAATAACACGTGGTCCCCAACAAAAAACTCTAGCGGTCTACGATGCTGGTCCGCCCAATGACGATGCCGGTCCTGTGCAACTCGAAGTCGCTCTCTAATTCCCTTGACCAATTCAACTGTCTGAACAATCATTTCTGGGCCTAACATCTTTCTCTCCCCGATATCATCCCATGCTAGTGGCGATCTACACTTCTTACCATATAGAGCTTCGAATGGCGCCATCTGGATACTGGCTTGATAACTGTTGTTGTATGAGAACTCAACTAAGTGCAGGTGGCTTTCCCAAGATCCTCCAAAATCTAGGGTGCAAGCTCGCAACATATCTTCTAAAGTCTGAATTGTTCTTTCTGATTGCCCGTCCATCTGTGGATGGTAAGCCGTGCTAAATCTTAACTTGGTGCCCAGACTATGATGTAAGCTCTTCCAGAAATGTGATGTAAAACGGGTATCTCGGTCTGCCACAATGCTGACGGGGACTCCATGCTGCTTGACTACCTGTTGCATATACAACTCTGCCAACTTTTCTGTAGATTGCCCTACTCTGAAAGGAAGAAAGTGTGCCACCTTTGTAAGCCGATCTACTATCACCCAAATAGCATCTTTACCACTTGGTGATCTCGGTAAACCGGTCACAAAGTCCATGGTGATGTGTTCCCACTTCCATTCCGGGATAGGAAGTGGCTGTAATAACCTAGCTGGCCTCTGCTGTTCTGCCTTCACTTGCTGATATACCAAGCAACGGGAAACGAATCTAGCTATCTCCCTCTTCATCCCGTTCCACCAGAAGTGCTGCTTGATATCTTAGTACATCTTGGTCCCTCCAGGGTATATAGAATATTGAGAACTGTGAGCTTCTGTCATAACCTTCTGTCTAATATCTCCACTAGGCACACATAGGCGTGACCCAAACCTAAGTGTACCATCCTCATGAATCTGCATCTCCTTTCTGAGTTCTGACTCACATTCTGCCCTAAGCTTCTGAATCCTTGGGTCCTGTGCCTGAGCTGCCTTGATCCTATCCACCAAGTCGGATTGAACTCGTAGACTCGCCAGAATTCCTACATCACTAGGAAGTATAACCTCGATGCCCATCTCCTGAAGGTCTTCTAAAATGTGCTTCTGTGTTGTCAACATAAATGTGCCGCCTCGTCTGCTGAGAGCGTCTGCTACCACATTAGCCTTGCCTGGATGATACTGAAGCTCCAAATCGTAATCCATGATCAACTCCAACCATCTTCTCTGTCTCATGTTCAGCTCCTTCTGAGTAAAGATGTACTTCAGACTTTTATGGTCCGTGTACATATCCACTCGATCACCATATAAGTAATGCCTCCATAGCTTCAAAGCAAATACTACTGCCGCCAACTCCAAGTCATGAGTTGGGTAATTCTTCTCGTGGTCCCGAAGCTGCCTAGATGCATATGCTATCACCTTCCCATGCTGTATGAGGACACATCTAAGTCCTTTACCTGACGCATCACAATATACTGTAAAACCTCCGGGTCCAACTGGCAATGTAAGAATAGGCGCTGATATCAACTTCTGCTTCAAGGTGTCAAATAATGCCTGGCACTCTGCCGACCAGACGAATGGCACATCCTTCCGTGTCAAGCGGGTCATGGGTGCTGAAAGTCTTGCAAAATCCGATACGAATCTCCTGTAATATCCTGCCAATCCCAAGAAACTCCGTACATCAGCTACGGTCTTGGGTACTGGCCAGCTCTCTACTGCTTCTACCTTCTTGGAATCTACTGCTACTCCAGCTCCTGATAAGATATGACCCAAAAATGAAACATGATCCGTCCAGAACTCACACTTGCTGAGCTTGGCATACAACTGGTTCTCCCTCAGAACCTGCAATACTGTCCTGAGGTGGTCTTCATACTCCTCTTCACTAGCAGAATATACGAGAATGTCGTCAAGAAATACAACGACAAACTGATCTAAGTACGGCATAAAGATGCGATTCATCAAATCCATGAATATTGCTGGAGCATTGGTCAAACCAAACGACATTACCAAGAATTCATAATGCCCATACTTCGACCTGAACGCTGTCTTGGGAATATCCTTCTTCCGAACCCTCACTTGATGATACCCTGAACGAAGATCTATCTTGGAGAAAACTCTAGCCCTGCTCAATTGATCAAATAAGTCGTCGATCCTTGGTAGTGGATACTTGTTCTTTACTGTTGCCGCGTTAAGCTTCCTGTAATCAATGCACAATCTGGATGATCCATCCTTCTTTCCTACAAGTACCACTGGTGCTGCCCATGGCGATATGCTAGCTTGGATAAACTTCTTCTCCTTCAGTTCTTCTATGTGCTGATATACCTTGGCCTGCTCTGAATCCGCCATTCTGTAAACTCGATCTGATATCGGTTTAGTTCCAGGTGCCAATTCTATACTGAACTCAATATCCCTAACCGGTGGTAGACCTGAAAGTTCTTCAGGAAATACGTCTAGAAACTCTTCAACTACCTTCAGAACTTGAACTTCTTCCATTGTCGTCACTACTCCCTGCTCTTGTTGAGTTGCCTCTGATATGACTAAGGTGAATCTCTCCATGCCTATCAAAAGATACACTCCCACTACGACAATCTATTGTCGCACGACTGTCTTTCAGCCAGTCCATGCCTAAGATAACGTCGAAATTTCCAACAGGAAATTCTATCAACCGGGCGGGTAAGGAATGCCCGCAAACAACAACGCTACACGCTAGAATAACTCTACTAACTCCTATGAGCCCATTGCCAGTGAGTATATTCAACCTCCCTGGCAATGCCTCGAACTCCATTCCTAGCCGTGTTGCAAATTGTGCAGATATAAATGAATGTGACACTCCTGAATCAAACAATACTACTGCAGGATATGAGGCAACGAGAATGTTACCTGCCACAACATCTCCCGATGCTAATGCCTCCTCCAAGGACAGAGTGACGGCCTGCCCTCGACCTCCTTGTTGGTTCCTATGTTGCGGCCTAGCCTGGTGTTGCTGCTGGCCCCTTCCTTGATGATGCTGGGGTGGTCTATGCTGGTGCTGTTGCATCGGCGGTCCCTGATGCCGAAACATCTGAGCCTGCGGCATTAACGGGCGTTGTGCCAACGGTCTCACTGCTATCGCTGGTCCTCGATACTGTCCTGCCCCTGGTGCTGGCAGAGCAGGAAACTGCTGCACTGGTCCTCCTGACCTCGAATTCATGGGACATGTGGTAACCCGATGGTCTGGATTTCCACATATCAGACACAGTCCATTCAATGTCCGACACACATCTCTAGTATGTTCCATCTTTCCGTAATAAGTACAGCCCGCCGGGGGTTGCTGGTTCTTCCTCTGTTGCTGTTGCTGCTGTCTGGGTGGTGCTGGCCCTCGCATCGCCACATCGTGGATGCGAATGCCAGGAGACGGTACTGTTGTTCGGGGAGCTGCTCCCCCTCCTCCTTCAATCTGACTGTGGGATCTCTTCTGACCTCCAGTCCTTGCCGTGATCCTCTGAACGGTGATCTCATGCCTTCGGGTTGCCGTCAATACTTCATCAAAAGTCTGGTAGTTGTGCCCTTCTATCAATTGCAAGAGCTCAAGATGAAACCCTTGCTGGAACCTCATAGCCCTCTGGCTCTCCGTTGCTACCATCTCTAGGGTGAACCTACTCAATCTGCAGAACTCCGCTGCGTAAGCATCTACCGTTTTGCCGGCCTGCTTGAGGTTGATAAACTTCAGTTGTAGCTCAAACTGTGCCACAACTCCATAGTACTTCGTCTTGAATCTTGCTATGAAATCGTCCCAAGCAACGGGACGTCTGATACCTACTTCCTCTGATTCCCACCAATCACGTGCGAGATCCTGAAGTAACAACTTCACTTGATCCACACGTTCTTCTGGCGGCACCTTAGCTGCTGTCAGAATAGCCTCCATGTCCTTAAGCCATGCATCTGCTGAGATGGCATCCTCCGTGCCCTCGAAATGGCGGGGGTTGTACTTGCAAAACCTGGCTGATGCTCCTGAATCTGGCCTTGTCCCTCTTTCCAATGCTGTCTGCAATCCGTGGTTGAGTAGCACATTCTGCTCTTGTAGCTGAGTGTGCATGCGTTGCTGGGCCAATATCTGATGTTGCTGAGTGGCCATCATTCCTCTCATGATCTCCAGAAGGGCTGGTGTGTCCACTTGGGTAGGTAGAACTGTCGGTGGTGGTGGAACATCCGGATACTGTGATCCAGCCGCTGGTTCCACTATCACTTCTTCCTGGGTAGCCTCTTGGGTTAGTACCGGCCCTTGTTGCTGACCAACAGGGTCAGGTTGTCCATGTTGCTCTTGTTGCTGTTGACCAGTCCTGGCAGATACGGATGAAGTGCCCCTAAGAAAAGGGACAAGAGAACAATCAAACAACCGGACATGAAGGATCAATGAAGCCAAAGGATACCGGAATGTCAAGCAAGGGCTGAGAATAACGAATCATGAGATCAAGGGGGAACATGTGTGATTGAGACATCCTATAAATCGAAACACCCCACAAGTCTGAAATCAGACCTGCATGGGCCACCACTAAAACCTTGTCATGCCCCAGAACCAGAATATCGGAGAGCGGGGGAATGACTCAGCCAGCTACGTATTACGAGTAGATGAATACCGTATAATACGATCAATGCTGTCTAATAAGACGAGGGGGTGCATACTACATAAAAGTCTCACTATGGTCACTTCCCATCGATTGTCTCAATCATTCAAACAAGAAACAGAAATAGAGAACATGTGAGAATAAGCAGTAAGGCGTCCCAAACGCTCAGTCAAAATGTTCTTGATATCTGGCTTTACAAAACACAGCCAGATGATGTAGTCAGTATACACAATTGTTATCAGCTACAGCCTGACTTAGTTACAATTATGCAAAAGTAGGTACAAGACAATCCGACTAACATGTCGGTGCCAAACGGCAAAGTATAAAGTATTTAACAAAACGAGCGGAGAAGTAAGAAAATCCACTCGAGCCCTCCTGCGATCATCCCTCTAGTGTTGACCATCGTGGAGGTAGAAGTAAGTTGGATCCTCGGGGACCGGCTCTAAATCTGGCCATGCAAAACCAGAAAGGTTAGACCTCTAACAGCAAGTACCGCAAGGAAGCACGATATGAGGGATTAAAACCAGTAATGAAAAAATATGATAAATAGATCTCTGCTTTCTACTGGAATTCACATAGTATCACGACACTTCGAACCAACCTCCCAACCAAACAATGACAGAAGTTGGCACGTCATGTCCTGACATTTTGATCATCTCAGTTAGGTAACAGAGGACATACAGTACACAAAAAAATTAATTTAAACGGCCATTCAACTACTACGGCTTGCTACTGTGAGTTCCAAGTTATCCTGGAATTATGCAATAGGGATTCCTCAGTTCTTACTATGTGCAAGCAAGGCTAGTTTACCCAGTCAATCAATTACGCCAATCATGAATTAGACCAGTACCAGCAGGACGTCCGTCATCAATATACAATATACAATAGATAATATAACCAGATACCGCTCCCTGCCCGTGTGGCAGATTTGCAGTATCTGTGGGGACCAGCCTGCCTGTCGGGCACTACTAGTCCCAAGAGGGCTGCCATGTAAGAATTCGGGAATCCATTCTCTCCATGCAATCATTATTTTATTTAACTTAATTGTCTCTACGTTGAGTGAAATCCCATGTCGTGGATCATGGTCATTCAAATGAGTACTTTCGTACGGGGTACGATATGCACAACTCTACAATGATACCAGTGCGATTAGGTTGCAGGTCTTATATAGCGTAATGCAACAATCAGAACTAACCACGGAGTAATCATGCCTTGACCATAAAGTACACATGCTGCTTTTGTAAAATAAATAAATAAATAAATAAATAAATTGAAGCATGCATGTGCCTGTATGTCAATATTCGGGATCAGCCAGTCGATTACAATAGTTCATAATTAATATGAACGTGTCTCATTCATTCAATTCAATAAGACGACTAGCCAGTCTCTTAGTTCCAACTAGGAACGCATGATCAATTATTAGTCAAAGTAACAGTCGGGGTCAATTCGTGACAAGGCATGAAAGTCAAATTAGTATTAAGCATGGTCGAGTCTATAACGAGCATAAAATAGTTGGTAACACATTCTTGAAGCCGAAAAAAAGATCTACAACTTTCATGTTGGGAGTTGAAAGAAATTCTAGCCATAATTCAGTCAAAATAGGACATATAACAGTCAGAAATAACCAAAATAGGCATATGCGGCCTATTCTGGGACATGCATGCGGACCTACTGCGACATGCGGCTCATGCGGCCCTACTGCGACATCATGCGGCTTAACTGCGACATGTGCCCCATGCGGCTCATTCGCGGTACCATATGCGGCTCAACTGTGACATGCGACCTATGCGGCCCAACCGCGACATCTATGCGGCTCTACTGCGACATGCGGCTCATGCGGCCCAACCGCGACATCTATGCGGCTCTACTGCGACATGTGCCTTATGCGGCCCAACCGTCCATGGAAATCAAGAACTTCAAGACCTAAACTTGTAGAGGATGAGAAGATGAACAACATAGATTAAAAATAAATAGGGATGCATAAAATCCCTTATGGTGTGCAAGATGTACTTGCCTCTCACAAGTGGGTTAGGGTTTGGTGGAGAAGTAAATGTGAATGAATGAAGAGAAAGAATGAAAGAAGAACTTTTATATCAAGGTCAAGTGGATCTCCACCATTCATTCTCTCCACCAAATCCAAGCCATCCATTCCTTTCCATGTTGAACCAAACCACACCAAGTTGGTTTACCATGAACCGAAATGAACCAAGAGCCAAGAAAAAGTAGAAAATAAAATACAGGAAAATTAATAAGCACGAAATTGAAGAATTTAAATACAGAACAAATGCATGATAAATATTTAATAAATACGTATTCTGGAAACGAAAAGTGACAGGCACCTCGTCCGTACCTGTCAGAGCTGGACAGCAACAACATGGACAGCAATATGGACAACCTGACCCTGTTGGTCAACAACAAGGGCCGGTACTAACTCAAGAGGCCACCCAGGAAGAAGTGATAGTAGAACCAGCGGCTGGGTCGCAGTATCCGGATGTTCTACCACCACCGACAGTTTTACCTACCCAAGTAGACACACCAGCCCTTCTGGAGATCATGAGAGGAATGATGGCTGCTCAGCAACATCAGATGTTGGCCCAGCAGCGCATGCACACTCAGCTACAAGAGCAGAATGTGCTACTTAACCAAGGATTACAGAAAGCATTAGAAAGAGGGATAAGGCCAGATTCAGGAGCATCAGCCAGGTTTTGCAAGTACAACCCCCGCCGTTTCGAGGGCACGGAGGATACCATCTCAGCAGATGCATGGCTTAAGTATATGGAGGCTATTCTGACAGCAGCTAAGGTACCAGCAGAAGAACGTGTAGATCTAGTAAAGTTGTTACTTCAGGATCTCGCACGTGATTGGTGGGAATCAAAGGAAGTGGGCATCAGATATCATGTGGCTTAGGACGATTTCACAGCAAGATTCAAGACCAAGTACTATGGAGTTGGGGCACGGTTTAAGCTACAACAGAAGTTTATCAGCCTCAGGCAGGCTGGCAAGACTGTAGATGCTTACGTAGCGGAGTTCTGCAGATTGAGTAGATTCGCCCCAGAGATGGTAGCAACAGAGAGCCAGAGGGCCATGAGGTTTCAGCAAAGGTTTCATCTTGAACTCTTGCAATCGATCGAGGGGCACAATTATCAGACTTTTGATGAGATATTGACGGCGACTCGAAGGCATGAAATCACCATTCAGAGGCTTGCGGTGAGGACTGGGGGTCAGAAGAGGTCCTACAGTCAGATTGAAGGAGGAGGGGGAGCAGCGCCCCGAACAACAGCACCACCCACTGGCATTCGTATCCACGATGTGGCGATACGAGGACCGGCACCACCACCCAGGCAGCAGCAACAACAACAGAGGAAGAACCAGCAACCCCCGACGGGCTGCACTTATTGTAGGAAGATGGGGCACACTAGAGATGTGTGTCGGACATTGAATGGACTATGTCTGATATGTGGAAATCCAGACCATCGGGTTACCACATGTCCCATGAATTCGAGGTCAGGAGGACCAGGGCAGCAGTTTCCTGCTCTGCCAGCACCAGGGGCAGGCCAGTATCGAGGACCAGCAGTGGCAGTAAGGCCGTTGGCACAGCGTCCGCAGGCTCAGATGTTTCGGCAGCAGGGACCGCCGATGCAGCAACACCAGCATAGACCACCCCAGCATCACCAAGGCAGGGGCCAGCAGCAGCACCATGCTAGGCCACAACATGGGAACCAACAAGGAGGTCGAGGGCAGGCATTCACTCTGTCCTTGGAGGAGGCATTAGCATCGGGAGATGTTGTGGCAGGTAACATTCTCGTCGCCTCATATCCCGCAGTAGCATTGTTTGATTCAGGAGCATCACACTCATTTATATCTGCACAATTTACGACACGGCTAGGAATGGAGTTCGACGCATTGCCAGGGAGGTTGAATATACTCACTGGCAATGGGCTCGTAGGAGTTAGTAGAGTTATTCTAGCGTGTAGCGTCGTAGTTTGCGGGCATTCCTTACCTGCCCGGTTGATAGAATTTCCTGTCGGAAATTTCGACGTTATCTTAGGCATGGACTGGCTGAAAGACAGTCATGCGACAATAGATTGTCGTAGAGGAAGTGTATCTTTTGATATTCCAGGCATGAAGAGGTTCACCTTAGTCAGGTCAGAGGTAATTCAGCAAGAGCAGGGAGTAGTAATTCAGCAGGGAGTAGTTACAGAAGGTTTATGTCAGACTTTGCAAGGCTTTCAGCACCCATGACCCGCTTGACCCGGAAGGATGTACCATTTGTTTGGTCGGCAGAATGTCAGGCATCATTCGAGACTTTAAAGCAGAAGTTGATATCAGCGCCTATTCTTACATTACCAGTTGGACCCAAAGGTTTTTACAGTATATTGTGATGCGTCAGGTAAAGGACTTGGATGTGTCCTTATGCAGCATGGGAAGGTGATAGCATATGCATCTAGGCAGCTTCGGGACCACGAGAAGAATTACCCAACCCATGATCTGGAATTGGCGGCAGTAGTGTTTGCTCTGAAGCTATGGAGGCATTACTTATATGGTGATCGAATGGAGATGTACACAGATCATAAAAGTCTGAAGTACATCTTTACTCAGAAGGAGCTGAACATGAGGCAGAGAAGATGGCTGGAGTTGATTAAAGATTATGACGTAGAGCTTCAGTATCACCCAGACAAGGCGAATGTGGTAGCAGACGCTCTCAGCCGGAGAGGCGGCGCATTTATATTGACAACACAGAAGCATATTTTAGAAGACCTTCAGGAGATGGGCATCGAAGTTATACTTCCTAGTGAAGTAGGAGTTCTAACAAGTCTGCAAGTTTAATCCGACTTGGTAGGCAGGATCAAGGCAGCTCAGGCACAAGACCTAAGGATTCAGAAGCTTAGAACAGAATGTGAGTCAGGACTCAGAAAGGAGATGAGAATTCATGAAGATGGTACACTTAGGTTTGGGTCACGTCTATGTGTGCCTAGTGGAGATATCAGACAGGAGGTTATGACAGAAGCCCACAGTTCTCAATATTCTATACACCCTGGAGGGACCAAGATGTACCAAGATATCAAGCAACACTTCTGGTGGAACGGGATGAAGAGAGAGATAGCTAGATTTGTTTCCCGTTGCTTGGTATGTCAGCAAGTGAAGGCAGAACAGCAGAGGCCAGCTGGATTATTGCAACCGTTTCCTATCCCGGAATGAAAATGGAAGCATATTACAATGGACTTTGTGACCGGTTTACCGAAATCACCAAGTGGTAAGGACGCTATTTAGGTGATAGTGGACCGACTTACGAAGGTGGCACACTTTCTTCCTTTCAGATTAGGGCAATCTACAGAAAAGTTGGCAGAGTTGTATATGCAACAGATAGTCAGGCAGCATGGAGTCCCTGTCAGTATTGTGTCGGATCGAGATACTCGCTTTACATCACATTTCTGGAAGAGCTTACATCATAGTCTGGGTACCAAGTTAAGATTTAGCACGGCTTACCATCCGCAGACGGATGGGCAATCAGAAAGGACGATTCAGACTTTAGAAGACATGTTGCGAGCTTGCACTTTGGATTTTAGAGGGTCTTGGGAGAGTCACCTGCACTTGGTCGAGTTCTCATACAACAATAGTTATCAAGCCAGTATCCAGATGGCGCCATTCGAGGCACTATATGGTAAGAAGTGCAGGTCGCCGCTTGCATGGGATGATATCGGAGAAAGGAAAATGTTAGGCCCAGAAATGATTGTTCAGACAGTTGAATTAGTTAAGGAAATTAGAGAGCGACTTCGAGTTTCGCAGGATCGGCATCGTCATTGGGCGGACCAGCATCGTAGGCCGCGATACGTAGGGGACCACGTGTTCTTGCGGATCTCACCTACCCATGGGGTCATTAGATTTGGCGTTCGCGGGAAGTTGAGTCCGCGATACGTAGGACCCTTTGTTATTCTTGATAGGATAGGCGATGTTGCTTATCGTTTATCCCTTCTACCTTCGTTACGAGAGGTGCATGACGTATTTCATGTATCTCAGTTGCGAAGGTATGTATCGGACCCAAGCCATGTCCTTGACCATTCTGAGCTGGTTGTTGGTACCAACCTGTCTTACGAGGAACAGCCTGTGTCCATTTGGGACCGAAGAGAGAAGATACTCAAGAACCAAACAATTAGCCTTGTCCGGGTTGCTTGGGGTCATCACTCATTAGGAGAGTCAACGTGGGAACGTGAGGATGATATCCGATCACGGTATCCGCACCTGTTTGACTCACAAGGTATATCTCTCTCTATATACCTTGATTGTCTTAACTCCTCATGCTTGTCACCTTGTGAGTAGAATTGCTTGATATCGTAGATTGTTAAACATAGATATATTACTTGCTATTTGACATTATAGAATAGCTACTTGCTCCAATTACTTGTACTTAGATTAGTCTAACTCTGACATTTCTGTCCTGCTTGGATCTGAAATTCTGAGGACGAAATTTTTCTAAGGAGGGTAGAGATGTCACTCCCCGTTCCCAGAATAAAGTATTTTATACGTGTACTTCTTGAATGTACTTATTCAATATTTATCATGCATTTATTCTGTATTTAAATTCTTCAAATTTGCGCTTATTAATTTTTTGTATTTTATTTTCTGCTTTTTCTTGGCTCTTAGTTCATTTCGGTTCATGGAAAACCAACTTGGTTCGGTTTGGTTCAACATGGAAAGGAATGGATGGCTTGGATTTGGTGGAGAAAATGAATGGTGGAGATCCACTTGACCTTGATATAAAAGTTTTTCTTCCACTCTCTCTCTCTCTTCATTCATTCACATTTACTCCTCCACCAAACCCTAACCCATTTGGAGAGGTAAGTACATCTTGCACACCATGAGAGATTTCATGCATCCCCAATTATTTTTAGTTTATGTTATTCATCTTCTCTTCCTCTACAAGTTTAGGTCTTGAAGTTTTTGTTTTCCATGGATGGTTGGGTGTAGATCTAAGTTTTAAGTTTTGGTTTTCATAGTTTTGGTTTTCATATGAAATTTAGGGTTTTGATCTATCAAACATTATTGTTTTCGAAATTAAGTGGTTCCATGTTGTAGAGAATTTGATTCTACTAAAGTTTGGCTTTTGAAAAGTTAGATTTCGATTTATTTTGTGGAAGTTATGGCAAAAAGTATTTTGGTTCGTTCCTATATTCATCTGCAGCACGCACAGCATGTCGCAGAAGGCGCATGTCGCAGTAGGCGCATGTTGCAATGAGGCGCATGTCGCGGAAGGCACACAGCATATCACAGAAGGCGCATGTCGCAGTAGGCGCATGTTGCAATGAGGCGCATGTCGCGGAAGGCACACAGCATGTCACAGAAGGCGCATGTCGCAGTAGGCGCATGTTGCAATGAGGCGCATGTCGCGGAAGGCACACAGCATGTCGCAGTAGCCGCATATCATGTCACGCATGAGCCGCATTAAGTCGCATGTCGCAGTAGTCGCATGTTGCATGAGGCGCATGTCGCGGTAGGCGCATATCATGTCGCAGTTGAGCCACATGAGGCGCATGTCGCGGTAGGCGCATATCATGTCGCAGTTGAGCCACATAAGGCGCATGTCGTGATAGGCGCATATCATAACGCAGTTGAGCCACATGAGGCGCATATCATGTCGCAGTAGGCGCATATGGTGTTGCAGTTGCATGCATGTCGCAGAATAGGCCGCATATGCATAATTTAGTTGTTTCTGACTGTTATATGTCCTAATTAACTGAATTATGGCTAGAATTTCTTTCAACTCCCAACATGAATTTGATGATCTTTTCCTTGGATTCAAGAATATATTACCAACTATTTTATACTAGTTATGGACTCGACCATGATTAATACTAATTTGACTTTTATGCCTTGTCATGAATTGACCCCGACTGTTACTTGACTAATAATTGATCATGCGTTCCTAGTTGGAACTAAGAGACTGGCTAGTCGTCTTATTGAATGAAATGAATGAGACACGTTCATGCAATGAACTATCATAATCGATTAGCCGATCCCGAATATTGGCATACAGGCACATGCAGGCTTCAAATTATTCATTTTTATTTATTTCTTTATCTTACAAAAACAGCATGTGTACTTTATGGTCAAGGCATGATTACTCCGTGGTTAGATTTGATTGTTGCATTACGCTATGTAAGACCTATAACATAGCCACACGGGTATCGTTGTAGAGTTGCGCATATCGTACCCCGTACGAAAGTACTCATTTGAACGACCATAATCTACGGCATGGAACTTCACTCAACGTAAAGACTATTAAGTTAAATAAAATAATGATGGCATGAAGAGAATGGATTCCCGAGTTCTTACATGGCAGCCACCTTGGGACTATTAAGTGCCCGACGGGCCGGCTGGTTCCCACAGATACGGTAAATCTGTCACACGGGCAGGGAACGGTATCTGCTTATATTATTGTACATGCTATAATGGCGGGCGTCCCGCCGGGACTCGTCTAACTACATGATTGGCGCAATTGATTGATTGGATAGACTAGCCTTGCTTGCACATAGTAAGAACTGAGGAATCCCTAATTGCATAATTCCAGGATAACTTGGGACTCACAATAGCAAGCCGTAGGAATTGATTGGCCGTTCAAAGATGATTTGTTTGTGTATTGTATCTACTCTGTTGCCTAACTAAGATGATCAGAATGTCAGGGCGTGACGGGCCAACTTCTGTCCTTGTTTGGTTGGGAGGTTGGTTCGAAGTGTCGTGATGTTATGTGAATCCTAGTAGAAAGCAGAGATCTATTATTATATTCTCTTATTACTGGTTTTAATTCCTCATATCGTGCTTCCTTGTGATACTTGCTATTGGAGGTCTAACCTCTCTGGTTTTGCATGGCCAGATTTAGAGCCGGTTCCCGAGGACTCAGCTTACTTCCACCTCCAAGATGGTCAATACTAGAGGAATGATCGCAGGAGGACTCGAGTGGGTTTCCTTACTTCACCGCTCGTTTTGTTATTTACTTAATACCCTGCCGTTTGGCTCCGACATGTTAGTCGAATTGTCTTGCACTTACTTTTGCATAATTGTAACTAAAGTCAGACTACAGCTGATAACAATTGTGTATATGTTACTATACCATCTGGCTATGTTTTGTAAAGCCAGATCTCCAGAACATTTTGACTGAGCGTTTGGGATGCCTTACTGCTTTATCTTACATGTTCTCAATTTCTGTTTCTTGTTTTGAATGATTGAGACAATAGATGTGAAATGACCATAGTAAGACTTTCATGTAGTATGCACCCCCTCGTCTGGTTAGACAGCATTGATCGTATTATACGGTATTCATCTACCCGTAATACGTAGCTGGCTGAGTCATTCCCCCGCTCTCCAGTATTCTGGTTCTGGGGCGTGATACCCTATCATCAAGTCATACTATCAATACAATCGTTCTTAATGGTTTCCAAGTCTACTACAGTCAGTCTCTCATACTTGTCCTATAAGCTTAATCTAACCAATCCCTAGGAAAAGTACTTATCACAAACACACAATACATTTATAGTTATACTATAGAATCAGTTAACAAGGTTTGGCTATTTCGGTCGTCTATCAAGTAGAAGGTAACAAGGTCTAAGACTGGGTCAAGCAATCCATAACAGTGTCCAAACAAGTTATAGGTCAAGCAAGACAGAAAGGTTTATCGGAATATCTCCAAGAATGGTACGAAGACAAAAGAATTTATTCTTGCTCATTCGGTCATAACAAAGTAAACCAAGTTGAGATATGATCTGATAACCATAAACGTCTTCCTGAAATCATGTTGTCAGAATTCTCGCCACACCAGAAAGCTTAGATGCAATAAACGATAGAGTCAAAACTAAGGTATACATCTTCTAATCATGTTATCTAGAATCCTCGCCACGCCAACCGGTATGGCTGCGAGAAAATCTAAATTCCATAACTAGGATAAGTATATCCGAAATCAGGCTCTATATTTTTGTCATACCAGCTAATAAGGCTGCGATAAATTCTAAACTCCATAACTAAAGCAGACGTTTACCTTATCAGGATATATCATAATTCAATCCATAAAATTTATCACGATGCAAGATCAAGGTCAACAACGAAAATCAGAAATTAAATTCAACAACGAATTTAGAGAAGAGCAAATAAAACAGGTGAAAACAGATTTCGAGATAAGATTAGAGTAAGATCCTCAGGGGTCATCCCAAGGGTACTATCCTGGTCAAAATTGTAACCCATTGAATTCAAGCAAGAGACTAAATACAGTTAACGGTCCTATGTTATGACGAGTTCTCCTATGTTGCAATCCTAGATATCCTCTAGGTGTTCTAATTGTTGTTCCTAGTATTAACAACTTGTCCTAGATCCTAATTGCAGGCATGCTTGGTATAATAACGTAACCAAACAACTTAAGTCTGGACCTGCATGGGCCGCCACTAGTAACATGTCACGACCCGTTATCCAAATTATTGGGCCGGGCCGAGCCATGTCCAGCCTACGGTTGTTAAAGCGTAGTAAGCTGTTCTAAAAATAGACAATAAAGGATCTAAGCTGCTAACAGTTCTAAAATCACATTTAAAGGTTCATCACAACACAGTATCTATAAGCGAAAGTAAACAAGAAAAGACTAAATAATACACTTCCAAAGTATCTAACTGGAGACAAAGTCCAGTATCCAAATATAAGTTCAAAGCAAAGTCTAAGTCTCAAAACACACGAAAAATATCTAAGCAAGGTTCCCCGCTGGGGCCTCTTCTGGAGCTAAGGCCAGGTCCTCAAAATCAGTGTCATAACATGTAACACATAGCATTTCCTTCTTGAAATGTGAACCTACAACGTTATCCTGTCAGGACGGGAGCAAGTACAACCTCTACAACTAAAGTAATAAATATATAATGTAAGAGATGTACAACAAGAAACATGGTGTGATAAGTCTATAAAACAGGAAATACTGGAAACATGGCCTCATGGTACAACTGGGGTCACAGTATCATAGTAACATAGGAAACATGGCATATCTGGAGTCATGGTATGACTGGAATCGCAGTAAAATACATTTGTCAAGGTGACACATGTATATCCAATGTTTAAAACTGGAGCAGGTACGTGATCGATCAATAGGTGTATAATGTACCGAGGCACATGTAAATAAAATGTACATACGTACAAGTGTACAAGCATATGTGTGCATCCGTACAGAAATGTGGGGTAATGGCCTACGGCAAGGTATGCATATAAAATATGACCTTGCTCGGTACAATAGAGGGGACATGATCACGTACTCAACTATCAGTTTTTCCATAACACAGGTTCTAACATGTAAGAGCTACTGAGATCGGTATAAAGCACGGTAGGTACTGATAGCAGTATAAAACATAGTGAAACATGTACTGAGAACCAGTAGGAAGCATGTGAAGATATAAAAACTGTCCTAAGCATGGCAGGTACTGAAAGTAATACAACATGTGAAGATTTTTAACTTGCTACCTCAAGGATCAGTATTTTAACATCGTTAATACATGTTCTAACATTAAAAGATAGTAAATGAGTTTGTAAATGTACTTGCCTCGAGCAAAGCAAGAATACTAGTATGAAGATATAGATATCCGGTGTCCTGTCAATAATGATATACAAACTCAGTTCTAAGCTATGTTCAATATTATACTAGTGGTGAGACACGACTCCTAACTGGATACTAGCTAAGTGAGAACCTAGCATAAAAGTCCAATGTAGGGTGACACTATATCCAAACTAACTTCTACGGTCTTTACACTAGTGTAGGGTGAGGTCCAATACTATAATAACTCAAAACAACACAAAATATTGCAAGTCGTAACTACTCAATAAATAAATCAGACTGTACTCCATGTTCCAATAATTTTTGAGATAGACAAAAAGCTCAATTATTCATAAAATAAAGTACCAAAATGATCCTTGTTAATTATAAAAATTTATACTAATTTTTCTGGAATTTATAAACCCTCATAAATATTTATTAAAAATCAGCAAACACATATATCCAGAAAATGAATTCTGTTTTCCCATTTTTATAAAATATCAAAAGTACATATTAAATGCTGGAAAAATTATAATAAATTAGATAAATTAACATAGTATTTAAATATAATTTTTCTCAGATTTTTACAAAAATTAAAATATATATAAAAATTCGAAAACAGAAAGTAACAATTTCTGGAAAAAATAATTAATTATAAATTAAGTATAATTCATAAGCAAAATCTACAGATGTGGTCGGATGATAAAATAAATATCACCAACATGTCCAGAACGGTCAAATTAGCTAGGCAAGCCTATCCATAAGTCCAATTTAGACACAGGAGCAAAATGGTAATTTCGGGTCAAAATAATGTCCGTCGTTGGACACACTTTGCACCGAAAAACGTGTCAGGATAGAAGTCTACAAAACCTAGAAAATTATATGTCCACGAATCCAGAATGATGATACGAACCCAACGGTATGTCCGAAATAGGATTCCGATGTGCCGATCTCAAAATAACACGTTGACGCAGACATTTGGAATCTAGTTTGCACCGAAATGCGTGCCGGAGCAAATATCTTCAAAACTCAGCAAATTATATGTCAACGAGTCCAGAATGACGATACAAACTCAACGGTATATCCGAAATTAGATTCCGATGAGCCGATCTCAAAGTGACACGTTGACTCGAAAAGTAGGACCCGTTTTACACCGAAATGCGTGTCAGGGCCTACGTTCTCCAAATCAAGCAAACTTTATATAAAAACATGCGAAAACGATGCCACGAGTCTACTGGTGGTGTCAGAAATTGAATCCGGAGTACCGGGTTCAAAAATAGAATTTTACAAGTACAAATTAAAGAATTCGGACGGCCAACTTTGGCATCGAATTCGACCCACCAAACGTGATTATAATGAAATGAAACTTAAAGGAGACAGGAAAATGGTTATACCAGCTGCGCACAGGAACTGGTAGCGCACAAAACGGAGCTGCGACGACGAAGATACGAACCCGCGAAGTTGGCGTCACGAAACTGTCCAAAAACAGTTCAATTTAAAACGTCAACTTGGTGGCCAGTTTTGAGGTATCAAACGACGAAATTAACGGACAAAAATTGAGGAGAGTGAAGTGCTATATACCGAGATTGCGACGAAATAAATATTTCGTCGATCCAAAGGTCTGATCTCTCAAAAAATGCGTGCGAAATTGCTGCGATACAAAAAGAGCACAAAGGAATGAGTTTAAATGGGACATGATATATCAACATGAAGATAATCTTGTCTACTTCAAAACTCGTAAAGAGAGTTTACAGAGATTTGCATCCCTGATGTTCCAGAAGTCAAAGTCACGGGAAGGAACATTAATGATCAAAACAATTTAAATAATAATATATTTATCGAAAATAATTCATTCAGAAAATTAAAAATAAACCCTGAAATTCAGGGGGCTTACACTCCACGAGATGCAGGTAATCTTTCGACAAACCACCAAAGTCGAGTATACATGACCGCAGCATATATTCAAGAGTCTGGATCGTGCGTTCCGACTGACCATCTGTCTGCGGATGGTAGGCTGAACTGAACTTGAGACGAGTCTCCAAACTTTCCTGAAGACTCCGCCAAAAGTGAGATGTGAATCTTGAATCTCTGTCGGACACAATACTGACTGGTACTCCATGCATTCTGACTATTTGCCTGAGGTACATCTCTGCAAGCTGATCCATCGACTGGCCGATTCTGAAAGGAAGAAAATGAGCCACCTTGGTGAGTCGGTCAACTATAACCCAGATAGCATCTCTCCCTGCTGAGGATTTAGGTAACCCAGTTACAAAATCCATGGTAATTTGCTCCCATTTCTAATCTGGGATCGGTAGAGATTGAGGAAGTCCAGCTGGTCTCTGATGTTCAGCCTTAACTTGTTGACAAACCAAACAACGAGAGACAAACCGGGCTATCTTCCTTTTCATGCCATTCCACCAAAAATGTTGACGGATATCACGATACATCTTCGTACCGCTGGGATGAATGGAATAGTGAGAACTGTGGGCTTCTGCCATGATCTCCTGTCTGATATCTCCACTGGGTACACAAAGACACCTCCCATGTCGGAGTGTACCATCTTCATGAATACATAACTCGGCTCTCCGCCCTGCTACACATTCTGCCTTAAACCGCTGAAGCTTAGAATCTGCTGACTGAGCTAACTTGATCCTCTCAACTATACTGGACTGAACTTGCATACTGGCCATCAATGCCACATTGGAAGGAAGAACAACTTCAATACCCATCTTCTGAAGATCTGCTAACAACTCTGGCTGCACTGTTAGGATATAAACTCCGACTCTCCTGCTCAATGCATCTGCTACCACGTTGGCCTTCCCAGGATGATACTGCAAGTTGATGTCATAATCCACAAATAGCTCTAGCCATCTCCTCTGACGCATATTAAGGTCTTTCTGGGTAAACACATACTTCAGGCTCTTGTGGTCACTGAACATCTCCAACCGATCTCTATACAAATAATACCTCCAAAGCTTCAATGCAAAAACTACGGCTGCTAACTCCAAGTCATGGGTTGGATAATTCCGCTCATGATCACGAAGTTGACGTGACGCATAAGCGACTACCTTACCATGCTGCATCAAGACACATCCTAATTCCTGGCCGGATGCGTCGCAATAAACTAAAAATCCTCCCGTCCCGTCGGAAAGAGTGAGAATGGGGGCCGTCATCAATCTCTGCTTCAACCTTTCGAATTGTCTCTGGAACTCTGTTGTCCAAGCAAACTGTACATCCTTGCGGGTCAACTGCGTCAATGGCGTTGAAATTCGAGCAAAGTCTGACACAAACCGTCGGTAATAGCCGGCCAATCCAAGAAAACTCCGAACTTCTGTGACGGTGCTAGGAACTGGCCATGTCTCTATGGCTACAATCTTCTGGGGGTCCACTTCTAATCCACCTCTGGTGATGATGTGACCCAAGTACGAGATACGATCCAACCAAAACTCGCACTTACTGAACTTCGCATACAACTGGTGCTCTCTGAGAATCTGAAGAACTACACGGAGATATTAATCATGCTCCGCTTCATTCTTTCTATAGACCAAGATGTCGTCTATAAACACTATCACGAACTGGTCCAAGTAGGGCATGAAGATACGATTCATGGGGTCTATGAATACGGCTGGCGCATTGGTTGCTCCAAATGGCATAACAAGGAACTTCCAATATCCATACCTCGATCTGAATATTGTCTTCTGGATGTCATGCTCTCTGACTCTGATCTGATGGTACCCTGACCGCAAATCAATCTTCGAGAATACTGCCGCTCCTCTAAGCTGATCAAATAAGTCAACTATCCTTGGTAGAGGATATATGTTCTTGATTGTCACTGAGTTCAAGGTATGATAATCAACACATAATCTTGACGTACCATCCTTCTTTTTCACAAGAAGCATCGGGGCTCTCCAAGGTGATCCGCTAGCACGAATGAATCCCTTGGTTCTAAGTTCTTTAATCATCTTGTACAAGATCTCCAACTCTGAAGGCGCCATTCTGTAGACCCTCTCTGACACTGGTGCTGATCCGGGAATCAAATCAATGGTGAACTCGATCTCTCTCTCTGGGGGTATGCCTGAAAGTTCTTCGGAAAATACGTCAGAAAACTCTTCTACAACTCTGGGAAACTGAACTGCTGCTACTGCCATCCGTAATGCTGGGGAAGAGGGCTCTACTCCGCCTCGGAGAAATAAAAACTCTGGCTCACCAGGAATACTAAAAATAATCTTGCCGACATGGCAATCTATTCTAGCATACTGGTCTCTCAACCAATCCATCCCTAGGACCACATCATAATCGGCCATCGGAAATTCTATCAACCTAGCGGAAAACTCTCTACCGCTAACTACAATTCGACACGAGGAAAACACTCTATCTAGTCCCACAAGACCGTTACCAGTAAGTATATTGAGCTTTACTGATAATGACTCGGGCTCCAGTCCTATCCGTGTCGTGAAACGTGCAGACATAAATGAATGCGATGCACCCGAATCAAATAATACTGATGCAGGAAAAGAGTTGACGAGAATGGTACCTGCCACCACCTCACCTGAGGCCAAGTCCTCTTGTACGGTCAAAGCCATCACTTGACCGTGCCCTCTGGGTGCTGGTCCCCTCTGCTGGAAACCCCTCTGGCGGTTCTGGTTCTGAACTTGGGCCTGGGCATACTGCTGCGGTCTCTGTTGTTGAAATGCTTGAGCCTGAGGCGGCAATGGCCTCGGAGGCTGGTACTGCTGCTGCTGTACTGGTGCTGGTCCCCTCACCGAGGGACTAGTCTGGGCCGATGAGGATGAACCGACTCTCTGTGGGCAGGATCCTACCATGTGATCCGATGCTCCACAAACCAAACATAATCCTTGTGCTCGGCGATATTCTGACACTACGTGCCCTGGCTTCCCACAATGAGTGCAGCCCATTATGGAAGACTGCCTCCGCTTCTGCTGCTGAGGATACGTCGGAGTCGAATGCTGAACCGACGTAACTGACGCTGCCTCTTCGGAGCTCCAATGGTCAAGGCCCTAGCTGCTAGGGCTAGGGCTGAGGACTGGGTCATCTGACCATGGGATCGCTTTCTTCCTCCAGTTCTGTCCACTATCCTCTGGGAGGTATACTCATGCCTCCTAGCTGCTCGTAAAACAGCATCAAAGGTCTGATGCTCAAACTTCTCCACTGCTAGAATGATCTCTAGGTGGAGTCCCTGCTGGAACCGCTGCGATCGGTCAAACTCGGTTGCCACCAAAGTAGGAGCAAACCGACTCAGTCTTAAAAACTCGACCGCATATCCATCGACCGTCATGCTCATCTGTCGGAGATTGGTGAACCTCGTCTGTAGGTCATGTCGAGCTACAGCATCGAAGTACTTGATCTGAAACTTGTCACTGAATACCGCCTATGGAACAGGCGTTGTCAATCCAACTGCTATCATCGCCCACCAGGTACGGGCTAGGTCCAATAACTGTAGGCGCACCACAACTACCTTCTCTCCTTCTGGAGTCTTGGCTACATCCAAGATAATCTTGATGTCCTGGAGCCACGCATCAGCTGCAATAGCGTCTTCACTGCCGTCGAAGAATGGAGGGTTGAGGCGCTTGAAACTGTTGGCTGCATTGTTCCTTTGATAACCAACACGGCCCATGGCATCTTGTACTATCTGGTACAGGGCATCGTCGCGACGATCTTGAGATGCAATCAACTCCCTGATGAGACCCACCAGGGTTCCATCGTCAGGCTCTGCAGGCTTGACGGGCTGAACTGGTGGCTCTTGACCCCCAGTAGGCATGACTCTAGAGGCTAGCCCTGAGTGCTGGGCTTGATCTCCATGTTGCTGCTGGTCCACAGGAGGTGCTCCGCCTTGCTGATCGGCAGGAACAATGCCGCTGAAGAAACGACATAGAGAACAATAAGGAAGGACCATGATAGATCGAGGATATGAACGTGTGATTAGGTCAAGATTTCAGGAACTTAGAGGATACGAGCAGAGATCAAGGGCGAGTGTTGATTGAGACATCTATCCAGTGAAACCCTCACTCATCTTGATTTAGAAGACCTGCATGGGCCACCACTTAAACCGTGTCATGCCCCAGAACCAGAATACTGGAGAGCAGGGGACAGACACAGCCAGCTACGTATATTGAAGTGAACCCTACCTCGCAATACGGTTACGGCTGTCTAGATGCGTGTGGGTTTACTACAAGCAATCAGTCTCTTATGGTCAATATCATGCCTAGTATCTCAATCTCAAGCAAGCAAGTAAATATAACAAGATGGTAGATCATCAGACATACAAAGTAAGGCATCCCATACATTACATATTCAGATGATCATGAAGCTAGTCATACAAAATGGGAGGACTAGCAAGAGTTTAAGTCATACATGATCAACCCTAGGATTTGTCAATCATGTTACAGCCCGTAGGCAGACAGTAAGTAAAGTTGCAAACGACTAACACTTGCTGGGCGGCTAAACGCCTCAAAAGAATATTTTTACAATAGAGTGGGAGAGCAAAATAAAACCCACTCGTTGTCAGGATTCCTTCTAGTAGTCACCATCTGGCAGGAAGGCTGGAAGATCCTCGATAGCTGCTCCAAAATCTGGCCATACAAAACCAGCTGGGTCAAACCCCAGGAAGAGCAAGTGCCACAAAGGAGGCTTCACTTAAGAACTAAAACCAGCACATTAGTATATAAGTTATAGAGAAAATAACAATAGACATCAGTTGAATAAACTGGATGATAAACGATTAAGAGAGCTAAAGGACTATTCCGGTAACCAAGTTACAACCCGTAAACCAAATAAGGACCGGGGTTGTAACCCTTCACCTGAACGGAACTTAGTCTCTAACTAATTATCGGTAAGGTAAAGCATTCACAATCATGTCCTGAGATAGCTATGTTCTGGGTCTAGACAAGACTAGACAAATGGGACTCCATTCAATCAGTCACGGTCAATCAATGAGTACGGCTTGATACTTTAACTAACTAGGGTTATCACAAGCCTAGTTACTAGCAAGATGCAATGAGGATTCCTACAGCCACAAGTCCTGCAGACTATCCAGGTTATCCAGGCGCAAAGTTCATGTTAAGAGTTATCAATACTTGTTAGGTGACTTGAGTGCAACACATGACAGTGTGCTTAGTAATCGTTGCTTGCTTGAAGTGCACCACATAACAGTGAGCTGGAAATGTACCCTATTCGTCGGCAGGCTACAAGTCCATCAGTAAGACGCCCAGATAACGGGATTGCTTGTAGCCGGAATACCTCTCTATATGAACTACTTGATCAATCTAGTCATTAACCTAGTTAGATTCAGTATGGATCCCTGACTGTGGTAACCATGGACACATGTCCTAGACATGATACGAAACTCGACTGGTAGCTTAAACAAGCACATTCAATGCAATCACCCATGGTGTCATGTCCAGTTAGCTGTCGCAACAGCGTTCATGAGTTATTTTTCAAGATTACTTGTCAGGGGTGCACCACAACGGGTCACCATCATGTTACGTTACTTGTCATGTTCTTGTCTGGAGTGCGCCACGACGGGCCACTGTCATCTTGCATTACTTGTACTTGTTACTTGTTAGGAGCGCACCACGACGGGCCGCCATCATGGTTCATTACATATCAATCATCATTTCATATTCACATATCATGGTTATGATCATATCATCATGTAAGCAGAAAGACATATCCAGAGTGCACCCTAACGGGCCACCGATGTAAAAATGCCAAATCATTGTATGCCCCAAGGCTATGCACCCACGGGGTTCTGTGCGCCTATATGAAGGCCAAATACAAGAAAAATCGTGCCAAGGCTTGCACGAGTCATGCCGTGTCGAATTCGTGTCAAAAAGGCGTAAGAATATAAACAGGGGATGCCATGGCTAGGTTGCGCCAGGCAAAATGCGCCAGGCCACTAGCCAGAATGCGCCAGGGGCACAGGCCAGGTTGCGTCCATTGGGTCTGGTGCTAAAAAGCGCGCAGGTGGGCCAGTTGCGCCCAACTGGTTCTGGCGCTAAGAAGCGCACAGGTTGGCCAGTTGCGCGGGCACTATAAAGTGCGCAGGACGACGAGATGCGCCGAGCACTATAAAGTGCGCCGAACGACGAGGTGCGTCGGTTACTAAGCAGTGCGCCGAACGACGAGATGTGTCGGCTGCTACAGGGCCTTCTTCTCCACCAAGGCTGAGAGCCATGGCCAAGAAGAACCCAAAAACTTCCAAAGTCCATAAAACTCTTATTTCTAAGCCAAAATGGGACTTCCATAGGTCAAAGTGGGGTAGAACGAAATTCTCTACAATATGGAACCATCAAAACTTGAAAATAAAGAAGTTTGATAGATCAAAACCACCAAAATCCGAAAATGACTAATTTCTAGATATACAAAAATCAAAGCTTCAAAATGGAAAATGGCAAGTTCTAATGCGTCTTAGAAACTTGAGAAGAAGCTAATAGAACAATAAAAATAGGTTCTCTTGTGGAAGTAAGTTGCACTTGCCTATGGAGGGGGAGGGGTTTTAATGGAGAAGGAAGAGGAGTTATGGAGAATAATGAGGAGAGAGAAAAAGTTGGTGGGTTTATAAAGGGGGATGGTGGTAGGTAGGAGTTTTTCTTATATGTATACTGGAAATACGTAGAACGGAAAATGGGGATGACAAGGCTACTATAGTTTGTGACTACTAACTACAAAAGTCCTGATAATGGCAATTGTGGTTTATAGGATAGAAGTGAGTATATCAGACCTTATGAAAACACAATGGGATGCTCTGTTATATAAAGGAAGATGGAGTAGATTTATAGCAGTTGACAAGGGTGGAGGAAACCATAGACTGATATATCAGTCATTATCTAAGAGCATCAGTCGATGGACCTGTCATTCGACTGATGTACCAGTCATGGGGCATAAGAAAGGGTTCCAGGAAATCACCTATGTGGATGGAGGGGTCAGCAAGTATCCCAGAGATTAGATAAGATATCTGAGATTTCAGTATAACCTCAAATCAGTAGAAAGCAGGACATGTAGATAGAAAGAGTCCAAACAAAGGCAATAAAATCGTATATAGTCATGTAAGAACCTGTATGCTAAGTAAAGGAAAGAGTCCAGAACCAGGGCATGGCTAGATATACCTATATAATTAGAGTAGGTGCCAGTAGACAAAGTGAATACCTGAGTATCCTAGCTAGTCCCTGCACTTTGCTCTATTCCTATAAGTTACTCTGCATACACATTAGCCAAGGGTATCACATGCCTACACCTAGACATCAGATGTAGATGGATAAAGGAGGGTACTTGAGTAGGTGAATCTGGGATTTGGGGGAAGTTGGTATCAGAACAATATCCAGGGTATTGAAGGAAAATCCATAGATACTTGGGTTGATAAACTAAGGACCTGGGTTACCCACCCTCTACTGTGGACAGTATTAGGGGTAGACTCCATTCTAGACTTGAAGTGGATACATATAGGACATGTATACATGTCAAGAGGAGACTTATGGTCTGATACATGTCAGCAAAATCATTAGGATTTTGTAGGAAAATGGGTTTTGGAGACCTGTGGCACGGGTTGGTATGGAGCCATGCACCTAGAGGCCTAGGCAATACTCTGTATTACTATGAAGATTCACTCAAGAGGACCACAGATAAAGCCCGTGATACATATAGTAAATCCCTGTTTAACTTGAGATAAAATTCCTAAATACACTAATACAAGTACCCTCTAATATATGTTATGACTTTACAGTCGAGTATGTGAACCATAGGGAATACAGGGGGGTAATCCCAACTAATGATGTAAACATTTAGGATAGAATTAATCAGTATCATATAGATAGGGGTTATGTTGTATCAAGTATTATACACCACCTGGGAATTCCCACCTGTGCCATGTACCAGTAGAGCATGAGTCCAAGAGATCACTCACATGTTGAGGTTTAGGGTGGACCCTTGTCCTTGCCACTCTCAAGAGGAGTGACCTGCATACTGAACATCACAGGATGCCCAGTATCAAGAGGACATCTGCTTACCCTGCTATTTGAAGAGAGTACATTCATTAGTAATAGGACCTTACACCATTTCAACATCTAAGATAGACAGTACTAGGGTCAGTGAAAGAGGAGTAATTGCAGGGGTGTCAACATCCAAGCTAGATGTAACGAGAAGTATCAGGCCCAGGTAAGTATTAATGAACGGCGGTAGAGAGATGAGTGTGGTCATGCAAGCACCATATGGACCATAATGACCACCCTTTATTCAAACCCTATATATGTGATTCAGTCACATGTATACCTTGACCAACATTTACTATATCCATCTGTCCTGCTCTCAATGTTGAGCTAACTTCAGTGAGGAATGTCCTGTATTAACCCTCCTTGTGTATCAGACCACCTTCAGACCAATGTTCAGACCCCTCTTTGTTGTTGTAAGCCCACTTTTCGATTTTTTTTATATTTTATTATAATTTTTAAACATTTTTATATATTTTTAAATATTTATTCTATGAAGATTTATATTTATGAATGACTTTCATAATTTATTTTGAGGCCATTTGTAACTATTTCGAGACCCAGTATTTTTTTTAGGCTCTGTTAGGTTAAATATATTTTCTGTATTTTTCTACAATATTTCTAGGATTTTTAGATAATTAAATATAGGAAAAATCTATTTTCTAAGACTTCTAGAATTTATTGTGCTAGCCTAAGAGCAAATATTGACCCCAAATATTTTTCTAGGGTTCATTATCCTATTTTATATTTTCTAGAATTTTTCCATAATTTTTGGCAATATTTAAGTATTTATTTATTAAGGTTTATATAATTTTAAAAGGCTTCCAATATTTATTATGAGACCATTTGGGACTAATATGAGGTAAAATATTTTTATTTATATTCCAGAAGGTTATATATATTTTCTATAATTTTCTATAATTTTTCTGGAATTTTTAGGATTTTATTTGAAGTTATTTGGAGTTAAAATGATTTTTTAATAATTTTCTATAATTAAATAATTAATTATACAGTCAGCCACCCCCCCCCCCCCCCACCTGGCCCACCTGTCGGCGCTCAAACTGTCAGCCACCGCCTCTCTCTCTCCTATATATATATTATTATATTCGTCACCCTAATTTAATTCCAGCCGCCTTTTGTGGGAGAACTCATCTAGGGTTTCCGACTTCCCGAAGCGATTCCCGCCAACTCTGACATGATTTTCGCGCGCCGTTTTTTTTGTTGGATTTGTATCGAGGTAAGATTTCTGAATATGTAATTTATTTTCATAATTTCTGAACCTAAATTTCTGGAAAATTCGTAGAGTGTCGGTTGTCCGAAACTTGACACGTTTCGGTTTTTTCGAGATTTCGGGAGAACCAGAAATCGAAATCACGAATCGTTTGAAGTTTCGAAAAGCTAACACAGAGCTCTACAACATTTATTTTTCCCAGAAATTATTTCGTTCATCTAGTATTTTATTTTTCTGTTGAACTCAGAACTGATCGGTTGATCCCCGTTTTGGTCACGATTAGCCATAACGGCGATATCTTTTGACCAAAGCGTGATTCTGTGGCACGGTTGAGTCCAGCGCACTCGTGGCACTGAAATCTACCAAGGTGCACTTTTAAAATCTAGAGTTCACAGCATTTGACTAAAAAGTCAATGGCACGTCTCGATTTGCGTGCCATAGTTTCCAAAATTGAGAAACACGACTTTTGATGGCCAAACTTGCATATTTAGATTATATTCAGATTATTATTAGGTTAAATTAGGTTTTTAAGTAAATTATTACAGAATTAATTATTATTAGATTAATAACCCAACTAGCCACTATTTAGAACTAGAATATTATAATTGATTTGTGGTTTTCGTGCACGGTTCGTGGTGCGACGTGTGTTATAGGTTGACAGCTTATAGATCAGCATCCTCTTATCCTTGGCTTGTGACTACGGTTTGTGCAAGGATTCAGGCAAGTACAGTATTACATTTATGTTTTAGTTCATTATAATGTTTACTCTATAGATTTCTCGTTTGATATCCCGTTGAGTCATTGCTTGATATTCCATCGAGACACCATTGTGACACGGTAGTTATCGTATTCTTCTTAGCGTATCATTGACCATTTTTGATTGTTAGAGAGTCGGGAGGGGAAATACTCGATAAATACGTGAACAAACCCAATTACCGTTACCGAATGATAGCTAAGTCATACACACCCACGTATGAGTTAGCCGTACCAATTACGGAATGATAGCCATCGTATGATATACCGTATTAGCCCAGCCGTTCACGTATTAAAAGGTATTTCACACACACATAGTTGTTTCCATTGTTCCTCTATTTAGTTCCTGTCCTGCTAGATCATATCCTACCAGTTTATATCTTGCTAGTTCATATTCTGCTAGTTCATCTCTTGCTAGTTCTCTATATGCTCTTTGTCATCATTGTTTCTCGTTTGTTCTAACTTATTTTGGACTAACAACATTAATTGCAATATGGTTGTACTCTACTCCTTTCCTGACTGGATCGTTGTTATAGGTGAGGTTGACGTGCCTACTCTTGCGCTATGGACCATACGAGGGGGAGATAGAGACTCGAAGGCTAAACCATAGAAGGCTAGTTAGTTGTGTGGTAGTTTTCTATAAATGTAAAAGCTTACATTCTTTTTCAAATGTAAAACTTCTATTTTTTTATAAAGTTGATTTAGTTGTTCTAAATGAGCAGTTAGTATTTATGAGCACTTTATTTCTTGCGGGCTTGACAACGTTCTACCGTCGACTCTGCGGCGTAGGCTGGGCTTGGACACGCACTCATATCCCGAAAAGCGGATGCGGGTTGTGACAGTTGTGATTCAGTAATCTACAATTTGATCCCAACATTAGACTATATTATTCAGTCCTTTTCCTATATTATTCAGTCCTTAGGAAATTGCTATGATTGGTGTCAAACCACATTCGAGTTATCCTATATAATAGAGTCAGTCCTACCATGCTAATTATCCATTCCCATGAACCACATTACCCTATGTTAAGTCTCCTTTTGTCCAGTTCTCTTGCATACTCATAATGCCATGTACCTTGATGCCTTCCATTCACTTTTGATCAGTATTGTGAAGTAGCAACATACTAATACATGAAAGCCATGTCATACATTAGTGAGCCATAGAAGCATCTCTGCACAAACAGAGCAATAGGAAGGATACATGAGGGAATTTATTTAAGCTAAATGACAGCTTGGTACTGTCATTACCCATTAGAATAATTAGGATGACTTTGACAGCATTAGACAATGATAGTGGTTATACTAGAGGAGGAAACATATGATGAGTCCTACATTAGGAAAAGGAGTACAGTAATAGGATGGGTTAATGTCATACCAATTGGTAACCTAGTTATGAATATAGAAGTTAACCTCGACAAGTAGAGAAATTGAGGGAAACCCCATACATATTGTCACGCCCCGCTCCCGCAGGAGCGATCGTCCTCGCTAAGGCGTGATGCCGCACGGGCCTAGGCTGCGCCCGTGCAAGGCTAAGTCCAGAAACGGCCGATTTGAGCTAGGCCACAGAGTCGCACAGAGTGTCCCCATTTGCAGCGGAAAGTAAATGAACACAATTAAAACGAATTCAAACTCTTTATTGATTTTCAAGAAGTTTACAAGCGGCGCTAGGCCGAGTTTACAAGTCTCTCAAGCTCTCTCTCTCTGAAACATAAAAGGCGTGCCAAGTGGCTTACAACATGGAATAATTCATGTCGATGTTCTGATACATTATGTCCTGTATATGGTGCTCTAGCTCCTTGCAATGCTCCAAAGCTCTAGAGATAGCTCCGCGCCTTAGCACGTTCGAGGAAAGCTCTGCACCCGCCGACGTTTCCTGCTTTCTGCAAGCAGACTGTGGGGTTATCAGTACATTGTTATGCACTGGTGGGGAGGCTAGATCGCCCACAATGCTATCATTACCAAACATGTTCTATTTACTTTTGTGCATCTCTATCATTCATTGTCTTTCTAATCTTGCCTTAGGATCAATTTCATGGCATATTTCTTAGCCTATCTCGTGTTGCCAATTTCAAGTATCGCATGGAAATACATGCATGACTTACCCATACTTACCGTCCGGCCTTCCCTGTCTAAAGTAAACCAAGTTAGTCAACAATTCATATGAAACAACTTAATGTAGTTCGCGTAACATTCAATGTTCAAGGGTGTGTCCCTGCCTCAGGTTCTAGCGCGTCGTAGGCGTGTTTTCTAACTCGTTTGCTCGAAGTACTCTCGATCATTTTGTGTGTTATATTCAAGCCTATTCAGAAGGTGCTTTGTTTAGTTAACTTAGACTACTCTGATTTCAATGCAAGGACTTGCACGTAGATTGCCACCAGCAAAGCCCACTTAAATCTATATGCACCGGTCGCTGGCATGTCAGTCATTTTGGACATTTTCTCCTGTGGCATTCTCATCTATCAAGCGTGATGGCTGGTACACCTTGATAGACTATTGAATAACCGGTCCTACGTTTGGTTATATGCCCAAGCTCGCACATTCTGTCCGCCCGTAGGCCATGATTCTGCCTAGGTCGGCCACGAAAACGTCGTTCGTTGCCCTTGGAATCCCTTTTCACTCGTGCACGAGCCGTCCACGACCATTTCGTATTTTATTGTCATTTTAACTTAACGGTTGTCTTTGAGCCATAGGCTAACCCTTAGCCATAATGCGTTATCGCCCAGGTTGGCGTCCATGCAGTGCGGGTAGTGAGCCCCGTTGCACGTGCCCGTCATACCTGTCGCTAACCATTCTTTCCTTTCTTAACTTTCATGTATTCTTTCTTTCTTTCACTTGTTCGTTCGTTCATTGATTCATTCACATATTCATTCATTCATTCGTTGATTCATTCATTCAAGCATTATGCAACTCCCAGTGCGGGAGCTGTCTTGGTGACCCATCGGTCCCATAGTCTTTCAATGTTGCTAAACTCTACTCGGAACGACTATGTTGATAGTCTTCCCATTTTATTGTTGTAAACCATTCATTGTTTCATTGTTTGAACGCATAAGGGACTTGAACGTAAGCTTGTGCCTTAGCACGAGCGTGGAGCGCAGTGCGAGAGTTCACATTTTCCAAGTTCCTTTCCATATTCTATACAAGCATACAAGATGGAATTATTCCCTTAGCTAGGTGCGTTGAGTCATTTATTAGCATGCACGGTGTTATCGTCTAGCGATTCTCATGATAGTATCCGTATTGTTATGTGTCTAGGCTAAGCAAAGACGGGTTCATCGGAGCCACCCACCTTAGCGATGTTCGTATCGGCCGAGCGATACTCCGAGCGCGCCTTGAAAGTCTAAGTCTGGATTCATCTTTGACGGACCAATATAAGCCTTGCATCGATTCTTCCTCAGGTCGACGCAACTCTTCGGGTCGACGGCTCATTTGAGTCATTGCACTTGCCGTTTGAATCGGCGTTCCGCTAGGGCGGAGCGGGTCATTACATAATACACCACTCAAAACAAGTCTCGTCCTCGAGACTTCCTGAGTGCAGGTCATCCTACCTTTCCCTAACTCATGTCGTGTGCGTATCGTAGACAAGCATCGAGCTATTTCGACGTGTCATAGGACTGAAATGGTCGTACGAGGTACGTTGTAATTTATCAAATATGAGAGACGTAAGTTGAGGCAAACTCACTCATTCGTTCATGCGCATCTCAACACCCACTTGCAGCTGCATTCGAGTTCATCATATCGCTGAGTTTGGATCGTGCACGTATCCAAGGCGTCCCCCGAATACGTACATTTCAACCAAGCCTAGCGACTAGCAAAGTCAGACAAGCCACTCGTGATAGTTTTGATTTGTCGATCGCTTGCTAACTTCGATTTAAAACCGAACTCATGTGTGTATCACATGTC
This sequence comes from Iris pallida, assembly GCA_029216955.1. Taxonomy (NCBI): domain Eukaryota; kingdom Viridiplantae; phylum Streptophyta; class Magnoliopsida; order Asparagales; family Iridaceae; genus Iris; species Iris pallida. The sequence goes on along the minus strand of JANAVB010022596.1, from coordinate 4,133,677 downwards.
GTTTATCTCGGTCCTCGAGATGATTCGATTCGCTTCTCAAGTGCTCTTGTCAATGAAATCAATACGATTTCTTCTTAGCGGGGTCGACCAAGTCTAAGTAATTTCCGTCCGATTCAAGATCAAGTATTGTACCATCATCGAGTATATCTTCCTATCAACGATTCAATTCGTTATCCCAACTTTACTTGCACATCATTCATTCCTATCATTTCCTTCGTTTGGGGCCAATCTCGTCGTCGTTCACGCACACTCCCGGTTCCCCGTCCTACTCTAAGTCTTGTTGCCCCAAGTCAAACGTCCGTCCAGACGATACTGTAAGATCAATCGTACAAGTTCAATCACTCGGCATAGGGTCGTCCGCCTATCTGCTAGGTCAGCTCACAAGGTCATAGTTACAAGTCAAGTCCGTGGCTCATCGTGCAAGGTCGTTGCACGACGCTCGCCCCAAATCCTATGGTCAAACCATTTGTTCGCTTGTACGGGAGTTTCTACCCAAGTTCGTTTCACTCAAATTTCTAAACATCGAGCAGCGTTCACCCTATTCGCATCAACATATTCTCCGTTCCAAGTTCGAGCTCGTTTAGGAAAGTCATCCTAGGATAGGTCCTCAATCAAATCGTGTGTCCACAATAACAATTATCGTAGTCTATCTCTTCAAGTATGTTTGATACAATCTACCTATCCAATTTACGTAGTCGATCACAAGGTCGTCTACCCTTGCAATATGTCGCGCCCCGATCTCACGCAAGTCTGATTATCTACGGCGGACATGAATCACCATGTCGACATTCCCGCGGGATAATCGTTCTCATCGGGACGTAACTCTTGCGTTGCATCTAGACTTGCTTATTTTCGATACACGGATTGGGTCTACTCAATCCTCAAGTTTTCTCATTCTTCAATCGCAAGTCCTAACAATCCTCGAATTCACCTTCGCTTCAAACCACAAGTCGAAGCAATCAAAATTGCCATGTCATGATATTTTGATTTCGACCATTCCCGCTGGACATGAATCACCATGCCAACGCTCACGTGGAATGATCGTCCCAAATCTGACGTGACGTATGTGCGAGGCGAGTTGCGCTCGTGCAAGACAAGATCGTTGTCGTTGTGGTTATCACCGAACAATTAAGTCACTTTCCTTCCTCATTCCAACATTCACTTCCAACATAGCATCCTTCAAAATAATAACTTCTAATACGATCATCATTCATCGAATCAGAATACCCTCGAGTTATCGTACATCGATCTTTGATACGCCTCAATACCATCGATGATGTACATAACCTGACGATCTTCCTTTTGCAACGAATTCTAAGTCGTGCAACTTAATTTCCTCAATTCACATTGTTGCGTGCTAACTCTTCATCGAGCAACATCAATTTCAATTTCTTAGTCATTCTCGTATCTTCAAATCAACATTTCCTATGCACGCTATCTTCCGATCGTGCTATTCCCGATCTCGTCCATGAGTAATTCACCTTAACTCAAGTTTCAATCCATTCAACTAAATTCAAATTACATGCACGATCTCCTATGTTTTCTCGACCAAGACCTCCATTCATTTCATGATTCGCACTATGCATTCTTAATTCGTCCAAACGATATCTCGTTTGAGACTCTCGAAGTCGAAACCAACTAAGCGTTACTCATTCTAAGGCTTGCGCAATATCATCGCTTGCCAACGTACTCGTTCTATTCGTAAATCCTTTAGTCTCGCTCGAACAATTTCTATAACATCCATACACCACTCAGGGTTCGAGCCACTCGACTAATCGTCGACACTCATTCTTATTCTTCCCCGAACCTATCACATACACCACTCGGATTCAAGTCATCCTATCAATCCTCAAAAGAATCATTCGATTCCCAATCGACATATTCAATCGTGCGTTTTCCCGTTCCTCACAGTCTAAATCAATCTTTCGTGCACGCCTAAGCGTGAACTCGATAGCGTTCCTATCGATATATACTCTAAGTGTAGCTTCGTTCCCGACCGAGCGGTACTTGATATCGCTCGCAACTCGATTGCACCAAAAGTCGAGGTGCGCGACACGCGGACTAAGTTGTGTCGCATAACCATCTCGTGTGGACTATATTCCGAGTTTGCACGCTCATTTGCTATGTTGACGCAAGACTAGTCAGGCACGCATGCGACATGTTAACTTAGCATGTGTTCTCTATCGAGTCAAGTTTAACAACGTTCGGCACAAAGGCCTTCGCCTATCGATCCCATTCAACCGAGTACTTGTACGAGCTTTTGAAAATATTAGACTTATTGTATGGAACATCCCAAGGCACAATGAGAGAGAGCGTATACTTTTTTTTTCAACGACGAGCTTTCAAACTGAGAAATCGAAATGAAGTCCAAGGACGTAAAGCCGTGCTCTGATACCAATCTGTCACGCCCCGCTCCCGCAGGAGCGATCGTCCTCGCTAAGGCGTGATGCCGCACGGGCCTAGGTTGCGCCCGTGCAAGGCTAAGTCCAGAAACGGCCGATTTGAGCTAGGCCACAGAGTCGCACAGAGTGTCCCCATTTGCAGCAGAAAGTAAATGAACACAATTGAAACGAATTCAAACTCTTTATTGATTTTTAAGAAGTTTACAAGCGGTGCTAGGCCGAGTTTACAAGTCTCTCAAGCTCTCTCTGAAACATAAAAGGCGTGCCAAGTGTCTTACAACATGGAATAATTCATGGCGATGTTCTGATACATTATGTCCTGTATATGGTGCTCCAGCTCCTTGCAACGCTCCAAGGCTCCAGAGATAGCTCCGTGCCTTAGCACGTTCGAGGAAAGCTCTGCACCCGCCGACGTTTCCTGTGAGCACCCTGAATTTCGGGATGATTTTTTTTTTATTTTCTGATTGATTTATTTTGATAAATAATTTATTTAGTTATATTTTTCCTTAAGTGTACTTTCCCGTGCCATTGATATTTGGAGTATTAGGGATGTTCAATTCTGGAAATCTTCTTCACGAGTTTTGGAGTGGACCCGATTACCTTCATGATGGTATATGGTGTCCCATCCAAACTTGTTCCCTTGTGCTCTTTCTGCTTCGATGAACTTTGGGTCGGTTTAGACCATTTGATTGTTATTTATTTTCCCACTCTTTTTCTTGATCTTTTTCAGCGCGTTACCATGACATTTAAATTGGGAGCGCAAGACCAGTCAGTTTCTTGAAACCAACTCCTCATTGATGATCTACTCGAGATGCTCGTCACCCATGACCTTTGTGTCCCACTCAGACACGTTATTTTGAGCTCCATTTGATTCGCACAACTTTCCGACACGTGACCCGATTTTATTTCACTCCACGGCGTCACATTCATCTTCCAACTTGATTTGTGGGTCCCCTGTCGACCAAAATCTGTCAGTCCCAACTATGGACATGGCCCACTTTGAGCCAACTATCCGTCCGCCACTTGTGTCCCATTTATTGGAATCCCCATGTGCTACTTATTTACACATGATCATCAACGTCTAATTTTAATTCGATTTTTGCTCAATGTCCGATTTTCGTCCAATCCGGCTCCACCGAGTCCAGTCCAGCTTGGTGTTATTCTCCATCGTGATGCCCTTACATTTTCTTGCCCAAAAATATTAATATTCATTCTACCTATTTTTAATTATTCATGGGAATTTTCCTTGAATTTAATTCCTATTGGAATGACCCTTTTCCAACAAATTTAATCCTAGCCATTTGTTTTCCCAAACAAATCATCACCATTCAATTTCTCCCCATGAAATTTCCCCACACTCCACAGCCTAGGCCGGCCCTAATTTCAATGTGGAACACTTTTCCTCTCTCTCTCTCTTTCTCACATTTACTACACTCTTCTCTCTCCTCCCTATCCTTTATTTTCAAACAACACCAACAACTCCTATCAACAGCACACACACACACCTCCTTCCACCCGACTTCTTCCCAAGCTTTTGGCCATGGCCGAGCCACCACTCCCGGCCAGCTAGGCCGTCGGCCACCCTCTCTCCTCCTCATTCTCTCCACCTTCACAGCCTCTTCCTCCTACTTACTTCCTCCTCTCCATTCAACTAACCCGACACCACCACCACCCTCTCCCATTTCGAACTCCTCCATGCACCTGACCATGGCAAGCCCGACGACCTCCCTCTCTCCTGGCCGTGGCTCGCCGTCGGCCATGGCCGAGCCACCTCCATTCTCCTCTCGTTTTTCCTCCTCCTTCTTCCTCCTCCTCTCCTCCACCTTCATCCAAGCCATCCGCGCACAGCCTCCTCCGCCAGTCGACCACCACCTTGCTACTGGTTGCTGTGGTGCGCCACCGTACGCCGGCGCCTGGCCGCCCCCATGCTGGCAGGCTAGGTCGCGCAACCTACTGCGCGACTGCAACTGCAGCAGCAAACGGACAGCAGCGCGCCCGCTGCGCGCGCGCGCTGGCAGCGCTGCCGCGTCGCCGCCGGCGTCGAGGCCGCCATGGCCGTGCCCCCATGGCCCACGAGCTCCGGCGACCCTCCCTGGGTCCGCCTCTCCCCTTCCAGTGCGCCGAATAGGCGATTCGTGCGTTTGGCACGGGATCCCGTCGTGACGCGCGCGTTTGGAACTCAGAAATCGTGCTCCATCGCAGCGACTTCGCACACATTTTTCCGGAGATCCGACCGTTGGATCGGCGATTTTTTTACTCCGTCGCAATCTCGGTATATCCACATTTATCCCTGTCAAATTTCGTCCGTTAATTTTATCGTTTGATACATGAAAACCGGCCACCAAGTTGACCGTTTAAATTGTATTAAATTTGGACAGTTTTGCGGGGCCAACTTCGTCAGCTTGTATCTCCTCCACTGCAGCTCCGTTTGGCGTGCTACCAGTTCTTGTGCGAAGCTGGTATAACCCTCTTACTACCCCTCCAGTTTCGTTTTATTGTGAGCTTGTTTGATTGGTTGAATTTGACGCCAAAGTTGGCCGTCCGAATTCGTAATTTCCAACTTTTAAAATTCCATTTTTGAACACGGGACTCCAGATTTCATTTCTGACACCACCATTAGATTCGTGGCATCATTTTGGCATGTTTTCATATAAAATTTGTTAGATTTGGAGAACGTGGGCCCGGGCACGCATTTCGGTGCAAAGCGGGTCCCACTTTCTGGGCCAACGGGTCATTTCGAGATCGGCTCATCGGAATCCAATTTCGGATATACCGTTGAGTTCGTATCATCATTCTGGACTCGTTGACATGTAGTTTGCTGAGTTTTGAGGACTTTGGCTCCGGCACGCATTTTCGTGCAAACTGGAATTCCAAGTTCTGGTCAACGGGCCAAATTGAGATCGGTCAACGGAATCCAATTCTGGAGATACCGTTGGGTTCGTATCGACATTCTGGTTGCGTGGACATATAATTTGTTATATTTTATAGACTTATTTTCTTGCACATTTTTCGCTGCAAAACGGCTCCGACACGGACACCGTTTTGACCCGAAATTACCTTTTGTCCTTGTGTCCAAATTGGACCGTTGGATAGGCTATCCTAGCTAATTTGACCATTCTGGACACGTTGGCGATGTTCATTTCATCGTCCGACAATGTTTGTTGATAGTTTCTCTTAGTTTAGCCTTGTAATAATTAATTAATGATTAATTCATATAATGTTCGTATTTCGGGATTAGTACAACGAAACTGAGCTCAGTCAATTCCAGTAATCTCACATCGCTGAAATTGACAAGATGGGCACGTGGATCACTGTAATAAGGTTATCAACCTTACCATTGATATTCTTATCTCGATTTACGTGTCGTAAGTTTCGACGTACGAATAACGAAGAACACTTTATATTTTCAATAATTAGACTAGGTTGACCCTGTTTGACCAAAGTTGACCAGTTGACCCAAAGTCAACTGTGAGTCAACGCTTGACCTAGTTTGACTAAATTATTGACCGGAGTTGACCTAGAGTTAATTGGACTTAGAAGAACCTAGGATAATATAGATTGCTTGCAGAGACTCTTTTATTACAACTTGAACACTTTGTAACCTGTGTTGCTTTAAATAGGACTCTGTGGCTTCAGTTGGACCCTCTATACTTATCAGCTCAGGACCGCAGGCGAGTACATTCACTGATAGTTTTCATTGTCTTGATATCTACTATATCCGATTCAGTCGTAGTGTTATACTTGATTCCTGACACGACAGTTCACGGACTAGTATACATCGGATCCTGTCATGAGATGTTATTCCTGGACTTTCTTGGTATATGGGTATGAGATATTTCAGTGTTCCTGTACTTATATAGGCACACATTGGGAGTGGGCTGGCCCCCTGCTCTCAAACCCTGTGTCATGACGTGCCATGTCCGGATCCGTAATACTATTCGGGGGATATATTGGGGGAATTATTAGGGGTTATGTGATCAAAGCCTCCATGTCACTATATTTTGCTAGCGCCACCCTCACCTCACGTAGGGTGTCGCAGATACCTCACCACCGGTTATCCAGGTTGGACGGCATGATTCTCCGTTGAGTTCACCGCGGATTGCCGTACCAAGTGGATAACTTGGCCCTGCTACCCTTTTAGCCGATCACATATCACTCTAATAATTCAAAACACCTTTTACTTTATTTGTCATGTCTTACATTCCAGTTTCAGCTTTACTTACTATACTTTCACCATGCTATGATTCATTTCTCATATGCTATACCTGTTTTTATACTGTACCATGATTTTGGGACTAAGTTCTGTTTGGAAGAAGGGTTACAACCCCGGTCCTTGTTTGGTTTAAGGGTTGTAACTCGACTTTCAAACGGTTCCTAAGTCGCCTATATTCTTTGTCTTGTATCTCATTATTACTGTCTCTTATAGTATTTTTCAATTCATATGGAACTGCTGTTGGTGTTGTACTTGCTCATTTTTCTGACAGGATACGTTGACAAATTTTACAGATAGCTCGGGATTGCCTGCTAGCCTAGAGGAGACCATTAGAGGTTGTTTAGTTAGTTTTCTTAGTTGTCTGGAGTTGTATTCATTTTGTGGATTACTGTATTTGAGCCTTGAGATGTATTATGAGTTTGTATCTTAGACACTTAGATTTCTCTCTGTTGTACCTCTTTTGGATTTCATGTTTTATCTATCTTCCTTTATGCTCTACCCTAGATGTGATTGAGTATGTATCTGCTATGTCACCCCCATTCGGGGAGTATAAACTGTTTAGTCTTATACTATTATATGCATTGAGACCTAGGACAGCGTTCTACCGTCGACACTGCGGCGTAGGCTGGGCGTTGTTACGTTCTCGTGCCCTAACCCTAGGGTGCGGGTCGTGACCCATTTTTAGTGGTGGCCCATGCAGGTCGAGACTAAAGTGTAGTGGTATTCGAACTAGAGTACCACTACAGCCTGCAGTAGGATTAGGATATATTTTGAAGGTACTCAATCACAGTTAGGACCCTTGAGAGATTCCTGGGACGACCCTTGAGAATCTTATTTAACTTCGATTTGAAAACTCTTTTTCCTTGATTGATTTATCTTTACTTTCTGCTATTGAATTTGATTTTGATGGATTATTATTGAATTTGAGTTTGTATTTATTGATTTTGAAGGATGATTATTAAATTTTAAATTTTGATGATAGCTGTTGCATCCGAGCTTGTATTTTTATGGATTTTTGTTCATTTCTGGATTTTGATGTTCGTTGATAAATTAAATTAATTTTTGAGTATTCATTGTTGATTTGAATTAATTTTGTTAAGATGAAATTATATGGGCTAGGTCATCTAAGTTATGGAGTCTAGTCTTCCACAGTCATATTAGCCAGCATGGTGAGGACATATAGTCTGACTTGGATCTATTTCTCGGGTATGGGAATTTAAGGTTTTTGCAGCCAAGCGCGCGGCATCGCGAAAATGTTAAATACCATGATTCTAGAGGTATGTGTCCAAGTCGAGGACTCTGTGATTATCGTAGCCTTGCTTACTAGTATGACGAAGATTTAGGGTACCATGATTTTGACCTGGCGCATATGATTATCAGATTTTACTTTAAATGTTTTCGAACACGTTTCTCTACTTTTGTTTCTGTCCTTCAAAAAAAATTTAAAAATTATTTTTTTAATTATTAATTGTTTTGTTTTGTTTGCTTCTCATTATTTAACTTAAGAGTAGGTTTGCCTGTTTTTATAAACCTTTGCGTAACTTCTTGCTATGAGTTTCTCCTTAATACAATGAATCGATAATTTTGCTAGACTTCATCTTGGATTTGAAAATTTAGCTCTGGATTTCAAAAAATGGTTCTTCTTTAAATAGATAAGCAAAACAGATTTTTATCGTTATTTCTTTCTTGCTATTATTCTTACAAAAAAAATTGACTTTATTCCTTAACTAGTGATTTTGATTTTTCCTTCAATAGTACCTTTTTCAGATAATTGGTAGTTACCTTCCTTTTATTTGTGATGAGTACCAGTTTTCATATAGGATGGTAGACTGCCTTACAGTTTTGATGGTTTGTTGTCTCTGTAACCTTTTGTTTAGCACCCTGGATTGCTTGTGTGTTTGATACCCTATAACCGTTTTGGTTAGCATGACTAGTATACCTAGATGAGACTTACTACCACCGTATGCCATAACCCTGGACGTTGTCTTTTGATGGTATGCTTTGTTTAAGTTCTGGGACTTTGATTGTGGGGGTTTGACCTAGAGGGAGTATAGACATTTTAATTTCGAGGACGAAATTTTTATAAGGTGGGTAGGATGTGAGCACCCTGAATTTCGGGATGATTTTTTTTTTTTTTTCTGATTGATTTATTTTGATAAATAATTTATTTAGTTATATTTTTCCTTAAGTGTACTTTCCCGTGCCATTGATATTTGGAGTATTAGGGATGTTCAATTCTGGAAATCTTCTTCACGAGTTTTAGAGTGGACACGATTACCTTCATGATGGTATATGGTGTTCCATCCAAACTTGTTCCCTTGTGCTCTTTCTGCTTCGATGAACTTTGGGTCGGTTTAGACCATTTGATTGTTATTTATTTTCCCACTCTTTTTCTTGATCTTTTTCAGCGCGTTACCATGACATTTAAATTGGGAGCGCAAGACCAGTCAGTTTCTTGAAACCAACTCCTCATTGATGATCTACTCGAGATGCTCGTCACCCATGACCTTTGTGTCCCACTCAGACACGTCATTTTGAGCTCCATTTGATTCGCACAACTTTTCGACACGTGACCCGATTTTATTTCACTCCACGGCGTCACATTCATCTTCCAACTTGATTTGTGGGTCCCCTGTCGACCAAAATCTGTCAGTCCCAACTATGGACATGGCCCACTTTGAGCCTACTATCCGTCCGCCACTTGTGTCACATTTATTGGAATCCCCATGTGCTACTTATTTACACATGATCATCAACGTCTAATTTTAATTCGATTTTTGCTCAATGTCCGATTTTCGTCCAATCCGGCTCCACCGAGTCCAGTCCAGCTTTGTGTTATTCTCCATCGTGATGCCCTCACATTTTCTTACCCAAAAATATTAATATTCATTCTACCTATTTTTAATTATTCATGGGAATTTTCTTTGAATTTAATTCCTATTGGAATGACCCTTTTCCAACAAATTTAATCCTAGCCATTTGTTTTCCCAAACAAATCATCACCATTCAATTTCTTCCCATGAAATTTCCCCACACTCCACAGCCTAGGCCGGCCCTAATTTCAATGTGGAACACTTTTCCTCTCTCTCTCTCTTTCTCACATTTACTACACTCTTCTCTCTCCTCCCTATCCTTTATTTTCAAACAACACCAACAACTCCTATCAACAGCACACACACACACCTCCTTCCACCCGACTTCTTCCCAAGCTTTTGGCCATGGCCGAGCCACCAGCCCCGGCCAGCCAGGCCGTCGGCCACCCTCTCTCCTCCTCATTCTCTCCACCTTCACAGCCTCTTCCTCCTACTTACTTCCTCCTCTCTATTCAACTAACCCGACACCACCACCACCCTCTCCCATTTCGAACTCCTCCATGCACCCGACCATGGCAAGCCCGACGACCTCCCTCTCTCCTGGCCGTGGCTCGCCGTCGGCCATGGCCGAGCCACCTCCATTCTTCTCTCGTTTTTCCTCCTCCTTCTTCCTCCTCCTCTCCTCCACCTTCATCCAAGCCATCCGTGCACAGCCTCCTCCGCCAGTCGACCACCACCTTGCCACTGGTTGCTGTAGTGCGCCACCTCCCTGCGCCGCCGTACGCCGGCGCTTGGCCGCCCCCACGCTGGCAGGCTAGGTCGCGCAACCTACTGCGCGACTGCAACTGCAGCAGCATGAAGAACAGTTTGGCAACTCTAGAGGGGGGGTGAATAGAGTATATATATATAATGACCAATTAAAAAAATTACTCTTTCACGAACAATGAATAATCAGAGTAAAATGCGGAATGTAAATGAAAGATAAGAGAGCATACGCAAACACAGCAATTTTAACCTGGTTTTCCTCGTGGAGGACTAGTCCAGGCCTGAGAACTCTAGCTCAGGATTAAATCCACTATTTGTGAAATAGTAGCTTACAACCCGTGCCTTTACTTCAGAAGAGCACGTCAACTTCTTACAGAGAATCGCAGTGGCGATTGCTTGGAATTGTCCAAGCGATTTCTTCACTCTTGCACAAGAATCCTAACTGAGAGATGCTGAGCACTCGAGACTTAGGAGGCTTGTGGCTAGTAGATGGGAAGGGTATGGCTTATAGAGCTTGTAGGAGAGAAGAGAAGAGAAGATTGAGTGATTCAAAATGAGAGAATTCATGCCCTATTTATACTGATTTTTGAGGCAGAATTCGGCCAGAATTCGGGTAGGAGAATTCAAAAAATTTGGCCGTTGGACAGCTAGCAACCAGCTAACCCTAAAATTAGGGTTCCTGATTTCTAGGGGACAGAGTTCGGCCCGAACTCTGTGTGTAGGCAGAGTTCGGCCCGAACTCTGTCTCCAGAGCACAGAGTGATTCTAAGTGGGACTTGTGGGCAATTTTGTTTTGGTGGAGCTTGGGATTTTGGGTAGGCTTGTAGACCAAGTTTCAAGAGCTCAGCATAACTCAGAGTACATACTTCTAGACTCAATGAAATGTAAAAGTACAGACTCGAAAATATACTGAGAGTCGGAAACTGAGCTGTCGTTTGTCTCGAGCTGAAAGCAGACGTCGTGTGTCGTATTGAATTTATACAGATATTATTTAGTCAATGTAGTCAATATTTGGTTGACTGTGACTTTGTGTCAACAATCTCCCCCATATTGATAATTGACAAAATAATATATGTATATTTCAATATTCATACCTTGATACAGTTACCTTGACACAGTTGATTACAACATAGCTCCCCCATAACTGATGCAGAGCTAGAATCGGATAGCTCCCCCGTAATCAGTGAACGGTTCCAAGCTAGAAGTAGTAGCTCTCCCCCGTAAATAGTGCATATACCCTGTAACCTGATAGATAACATATTCCCAGAACGAGCACAGATATACACAGATGAATGCATAGAACCTGCATAGAACCTGTAATAGTTTCCCAAAACAAGCCAGCACAAAAATATACATATGTTTCTCCCCCTTTTGGCAGTTTAGCAATATAAATAAGCAAAGAATAGTAATGCAACCACACCAAGAGAAAAAAATAGTATAATACTAGACAAGAGAGTGCATTGGCATAAAAGAAACTACGAGAAATAGCATAAAATGATATCCACCAACCAGAATGTCAAACACATCATCAGGGTTCTAAGATAAAAATCCAGTACATAAATCCATAACTAAATAACTAAAAACATAAAGCAACTAAGACCATCAGCAGTGGCAGCAGCATAACAAGCCAGTCTCCATCACGGAGCACCAGAAGGTCCTGGAACATCTGAAGGACCAGGGAAAGAGCGACGAGGGTCCACGAAAGCATCATCCGGATCCATATACCTCATGACCCACGGATCGTCTATACGATGACCCGCTCGATCTGGATCCCGCTCAATAGGCACATGCAGATCAGGATGACGAGCGAGTGAATATCGCATATCATGCAGAGAGTTCCCAAGGGCACTAATCTGCAGAGTGGTACGGTAATCCTGCTGCGTCCAACGATCATCCTCAACAGCAAAGCGATCGCGAAGCATAGTCTGTATAGACTCCAGGGTGGCAGGAGGAGGAGGTGCATCCTGACCAAAAGGAGGGGCGTCAGGCTCCTCATCCTCAGAATGCTCAGATGCCTCAGGAGAGGCGACAACTGCCTGAGTGCGGCGTGCCTTGGACAAGAAGGCAGGAGCGGGCAAGAATGGACAGTCATGAAGAGGAATGATAAATGCACGAAAAACCATAGGAAGATATAAAGGATAAACTAACGCCCTTGGTTTTTTCCTACAATTTATCATCCAATCCATCATTGTCCTAGGAAGATTGAATGGAATACGATAATGGAGATGATATAAGGCTGAGATCTCAAAGTATGTAACTTCATCAGTTGATCCAGCCTTGGGTAAGATGGTGTTGAAAATCATGCGATGAAGTTCATAGAAGTAGGGATTGAGATGCTTAGCCATAAGCTTGCGAGGACTTATGTTAGGAGCACATAGTTCCTCCTTGAGTCCTTCAAGAGAAGTATCGCCAACAAATTGGAATTGGCATGCTTCCACAAGTTTATCCCAAGCATCAAGATTAATAAGTTCAAGAAACTCCCCCAACTCCGAATCATTGAAGGCGATGTCAATACCGGCAACCCGGGAATAGATGTGGGTTGCATCAAAAGTTAAATTGCAATAAAATATTTGGATTGCACTACGATAGATGACAAAATTTGAAACAACTAAAGCATCCAAACAAAGATCACGGAATAAAGACTCATATTGAGAAAATATGGTGAAGTTTATGGGATGACCCCCAAACACCGGACGAGCTCTAAAATCGCTAAACCATTCATTTGAGGCTTCTAGCGACACAAAAAGACGGTCGTCATAAGTGTTAGGGTCATCGGGACATGGTGGATTGAACAACGGATTGAGGGGATGTTGTTCATCTACTTGTTCAATCGGAGGAGGAGGATTCGAAGAGGAAGCACCCTCGGTTCGGATCCTCTTCCCACGATTGGGCAAGCGTGGAGCCATTTGCAAGAAATTTGATAACTTGAAAAGGAGAGAAAATGAGAGTTATACCTGAAGATAATGTCAAACAGTTGAAGAGAACGTTGAAAAACCCCTTTCCCTTGAGTTTGAGAAGAAATAGAGCCCTCTATCTCAAGAACTAGGGTTAGGGTTTTGAAGGAAGAGGATGGAATAGATGGAGAAGAAGGAATTATGGGAGGAAAGAGAGGGAATCCCGAAATAAAGTAGGGCTTGGTCTTTGGTCGGGTGAAATATTGACCATAGGATTAGAATTGATCCAACGGCACAGTCAGATCCCGACCCTGGAACCAAGGGACCGAACTCGGCCCGAACTCGGATAGGAGCAGAGTTCTGCCCGAGTTCTGGATCATTGGTCCAGAACAGAACAAAGGCTAAAATGAAAACAAAAGTTGAAGAATAACAAGAAATGATAACAAAGAAAAAAGATTTAAGAGTTAAACAAAAGAAAGTTGAGGACACCAAAGAGAATAGAATAGATAGAGAAGGAGATGTACACAGAAAACAGAATGAACTTTTTAGAAAATATCAATTAGGCAATATTAAATCGAAACGAGCCATATAATAAATAAGGATATATATTGTGGTTCAATAGTCCAAATTTGCCATGGGTTAGCTGCAGGGGCCGGATCCCAGCTAGCGGTAGTCCTGAGGACTAGTGCACCGTGTCGCTTAGGCTTTTACGCCTTGTTGTCAGAAGGACCCTTTCGGCTTGTACCCATACCAAATTCTTCGTAAAAGAATCACAATATACTCGATATTTACGCAGGTGAGTTTCAATTTATGACTGCTTCATCTAAGATTCCAAGTTCACGACAAAGAAAATTGAAACGCTCTTCGGATAGTGGCTTAGTAAAGAAATCTGCCAGCTGATGATCAGTGTCAATAAATTCTAAGTTAATCGTGCCATTTTGCTGATGATCACGCAAAAAGTGGTGTCTGATCTCAATGTATTTAGTGCGTGAGTGGCATACAGGGTTCTTAGTCAAATTGATGGCACTAGTATTGTCACAGAATATAGGAATATGCATGAAAGATAACTTATAGTCTTCCAGGGTTTGCTTCATCCACAGAATTTGTGTACAACAACGCCCAGCTGCTATGTATTCAGCTTCTGTTGTGGATAGTGCAACAGAGTTCTGTTTCTTGCTAAACCAGGAGACTAAAGCTTTTCCTAATAAATGACACGTGCCGCTCGTACTTTTACGGTCGACCTTGCATCCAGCGAAGTCAGCATCAGAGTAACCAATAAGATCAAATAATGTTGACTTGGAATACCATAGGCCTACTGTAACCGTACCCTTAAGGTATCTAAAGATACGCTTAACTGCGGTCATGTGTGATTCCTTAGGATTAGCTTGATATCTAGCACATAGGCAAACACTGAACATGATATCGGGACGACTAGCAGTTAAATAAAGTAAGCTGCCTATCATACCTCGATACTTACGTTGATCAACAGGTTTGCCGCTCTCATCTGGTTCGAGTTTGGTTGAAGTGGCCATTGGCGTGCTGATTGGTTTGATGTTGTCAAGATCGAACTTTTTCAGCATGTCCTTGGTGTACTTTGATTGGCAGATGAAAGTTCCATTAGCCAGTTGTTTTACTTGCAGACCAAGAAAGTAGTTGAGCTCTCCCATCATGCTCATCTCAAATTCCGTCTGCATACACTTGGCAAATTCTTGACAAAGAGTTTCATCAGTAGACCCAAAAATAATATCATCAACATAAATCTGAATTAATAGAATGGTGTCTTTGAAGGATTTGATAAACAGTGTTGTGTCAATTTTCCCTTTAGAAAAACCTTTCTCAAGCAAGAAGCTGCTTAGCCTTTCATACCAAGCTCTGGGGGCTTGTTTAAGGCCATAAAGCGCTTTCTTTAGCTTGAACACGTGGTCGAGAAATTTGTGATTTTCAAAGCCAGGGGGTTGTTTGACATAAACTTCCTCCTTAATAAAGCCATTCAAGAAAGCACTTTTAACATCCATTTGAAATAATTTAAAGTTTTGAAAATTAGCAAAAGCACAAAGCATCCGAATGGATTCTAGTCTAGCAACAGGAGCATAAGTCTCATCGTAGTAGATACCTTCCTCTTGGTTGTATCCTTGAGCTACTAGACGAGCTTTGTTACGTGTGACTGAACCATCTTCATTTACTTTGTTTCTAAAAACCCATTTAGTACCAATTATAGAGTGATTAACCGGTCTAGGAACGAGTTCCCATACTTGGCTTCTCTCGAATTGGTTGAGTTCTTCTTGCATAGCAGAAATCCAAAATTCATCATTAAAAGCTTCAGAAATATTTTTAGGCTCTACTTGTGAAATGAAGGCAGTGCTAGCAACGGAGTCTCTTAGTGATGATCTAGTAGTTACTCCACGTGAAACTTCTCCTATAACTAAATTTTCTGGATGAGAAGGTTTGAAAGAGAATTTCTTAGGCAAACCCTCCAGAGAATTAGTTTTGGTTGAAGTATTCATTGGAGTAGAAGTTGATGGCTCAACGTCATCATCAAGAGTACTTGCTTCACTGTTGTCTTCATCAAAAGTCACATTTGTTGACTCTTCCACAATAAGTGAGCGTTTATTGAAAACTCTATATCCCTTACTCTTGGCGGCATAACCAAGAAAGATACTATCGTCAGCTTTGGCATCAAATTTGCCTAAGTTGTCTTTGGTGTTAAGGATAAAACATCTGCAGCCAAAAACTCTAAAATAAGAAACATTTGGGGTTCTCCCAAACCAAAGCTCATAGGGTGTTTTCTTCGAAATGGGACGAATAAGCACCCTATTCAAAATGTGGCATGCTGTACTTACAGCCTCTGCCCAAAAATATTTCGGAAGAGAAAATTTATTCAACATGACTCTAGCCATATCGCCAAGATCCTATTCTTCCGCTCCACAACACCATTTTGTTGAGGAGTTCTAGGACAAGAAAATTCATGATCAAAACCATTTGCATTACAAAAACTTTTAAAATCTGAATTTACGAATTCGCCTCCATGATCACTTCGGATTCGAGTAATCATGTAGCCTTTTTCGTTTTGAACTTTATTTACAAAAACTTTGAAAACAGAGATAGCGTCGTTCTTATTAGCGAGAAAGAAAACCCAAGTAAATCTCGAAAAATCATCAACAATAACAAAAGCATAAAGTTTGCCACCAAGGCTAGTTATTCTACTAGGACCAAATAAATCCATATGAAGTAATTGCAAGGGTCTAGTAGTACTTACAGAGTTGATGGAATGAAATGAGGATTTAGTTGCCTTGTTTAGTTCACATTCGGCACATACCGTGACCTTTTTGAATGTGATGTCAGGCAATCCTCTCACTAGCTTCTTGGTAGAAAGCCTGAATATAGCATCCATGTTGGCATGACCGAGACGCTGGTGCCAAAGTAGTCGTTCGTCTTTGTGGGCATATAAACATCTACCTGCATGGTTAGTATTTATAGAGAGATAGAAAATATAGATATTGTCCTCTCTTTTTCCTTCAAAAGCAATGTCTCCTGTTGACCTATCATAGATATAGCAACAGTTTTGTCCAAAGTTAATATCATATCCATGATCAACAAGATGGCTAATGCTGAGCAGGTTATGCTTTAACTCGGTCACTAGGCAGACATCCTTTATAACAGGAGAAGGAGGATGACCAATGATACCGTTACCTATAATGTGCCCTTTGAGATTGTTACCGAAGGATACGTATCCTTCTCTCTTCATCGATAGTGATGCAAAAAGATTTGCGTCTCCCGTCATATGTCGCGAGCATCCACTATCGAGAATCCACTTACTTTCAGTTGAGGAGAGAAGGTCCACCTACATCAAGAGTAGATGTGGCCTTTGGTACCCGAATTCTTGAGGGTCCTGAAAAGTTAGTCTTTGAGAACCAAGCATATATCCTTTTATCTACAAGTCTTCTAACTCTGCACTGTGGTGAGATGTGTCCATGTAATCCACAATAAGTACAGATAGCATTCTTATTTATACTAGGAGCATGAGAATGATATCTATAAGCAGTAGGATGAGGATGGACATGATGTGAAGAGTTAGCATGGTGAAGATGATTATGCATGGAATAAGTGGCATGTTGATGGTGTCTATGAGGCATAGAATGATGGTATTGTGTGACATGCTGATATTGTCTAGATGGCATGGCATGATGATTTTGTCTATATGGCATGGCATGGTGCTTTTTATGTGTGGAGTGATGTTGATTGTGTCTTTGTGCATGATGAGTGTGTACTGAGTGAGAATTGTTCTTACGTGCACGTGGTTTATGAAAGTTTGTGTATATAAATGCATGGTTATGTGCTGCATGAGATTGACGTGGTTGACTAGCATGAGTGGTGTTGTGCCCATGTGATTGGGTTTGAGGTTGAACAACCTGTTTACCCAATTTGGTTTCTAATCTTTTAGAAACAGCTTGCAGTTCATCAACCTTAATATTTAAGCCATAAATCTTAGTCATGGAAATCTTGTGTCTACTCTTTTCTTCAGCAAGCAATGTGTTGAGAGTAGTGATATCTTGAGTTTGTTGCTCAATACGTGTTTCAGCATCATGTAAGCTTAATTTAAGCTTGGATACTTCATCAGTGTCATTAGTGGGTGATGTGTTTCTAACATTATCAAGAAGTAAAGAAATTCTTTGTATCTCATCTTCTAGACTTTTGATTTTGTCCTTGGCATGTTTATATTTACCGATAACCTTTTTGTGATCATCAAGTAAATCGGTGAAAGCATCGCCAAGTTCATCAAAAGAGAAGTCATCTAAAGTTTCGTTTGATACCTTGGTGGAATTTGCCATGAGGCACACATTTGCTTTGTCTTGAGGAGAGTTCTTTTCTTCCTCGGAGTCACTTGCTTCGCTTTCATGCCAAATGCTTGTGTTGGCATACCTTTTTGATGAGTTCTTCTTGTAGGGCTTTTCATACCGGTTGCTTTTCTTTAAGAGCGGACAGTCTCTTCTGACGTGTCCAGTCTTTTTGCAACCATAGCAGATTGGTTCTTCTTCATCGTCTTCTTGTGGTTCCTTCTTTCTTTGATTGAAGCGAAGGAATTTCTTGAAGTTACGTACCATGAGAGCTTGGTCTTCATCATCTGAGATATCGTCTTCAGTCTCATCGTGATCAATCTTTCGTCGATGAACTTTGAGTGCGATCTCCCTGGTCTTCGGAGCAGGCTCTTCGAAGTCCTTGAGGTCAAGCTCGTGAGTCATGAGCTTGCCCATCAAAGTCTCCATAGACATACTTGTGAGATCATTTCCTTCTATGATGGCTGTCACCTTAGGGTTCCAAATCTTTGGTAGCCCTCTGAGTAGCTTGCGGATCTTCTCATGGTTTGAGTACTGCTTACCAAGCGAGGATAACGGGTTGATGATGTCGAGGAATCTTGTAAACATTTGAGTGATCGTCTCATTCGGCTTCATCTTGAAGGCTTCGTACTCTTGAGTGAGACGGCTTATCTTAGATTCCTTGACTTGAGTGGTTCCTTCATGCGTCACTTCCAGAAGTCTCCATACTTCATGAGCAGTGGTGCATGTAGAGACCCTGTTAAACTCGTTCCTGTCTATAGCACAGAATAAAGCATTAATAGCCCTAGCATCTAGACTTGCCTGTTTCTTCTCCTCGACAGAATATTTGTCGTGTGGTTTCTCAATGAGGTCACCATCGACAACTATCCTGGCGGGCTTTTTGTAACCGTCAGTGACGACAGTCCACAGGTCAAAGTCTAGAGACTTAAGATAGAAGCTCATCCTTGTTTTCCAATATGTGTAGTTAGTCCCATCAAATAGGGGAGGCCTATGAGTGGACTGACCTTCACCATGATTGGAAATCAAGGATTGTGTGGTTGCCATGGATCAGCTCTTAGGATGTTAGTCCTTGTAAAGAGAACAGAGCTCTGATACCAATTGAAGAACAGTTTGACAACTCTAGAGGGGGGTGAATAGAGTATATATATATAATGACCAATTAAAAAATTACTCTTTCACGAACAATGAATAATCAGAGTAAAATGCGGAATGTAAATGAAAGATAAGAGAGCATACGCAAACACAGCAATTTTAACCTGGTTTCCCTCGTGGAGGACTAGTCCAGGCCTGAGAACTCTAGCTCAGGATTAAATCCACTATTTGTGAAATAGTAGCTTACAACCCGTGCCTTTACTTCAGAAGAGCACGTCAACTTCTTACAGAGAATCGCAGTGGCGATTGCTTGGAATTGTCCAAGCGATTTCTTCACTCTTGCACAAGAATCCTAACTGAGAGATGCTGAGCACTCGAGACTTAGGAGGCTTGTGGCTAGTAGATGGGAAGGGTATGGCTTATAGAGCTTGTAGGAGAGAAGAGAAGAGAAGATTGAGTGATTCAAAATGAGAGAATTCATGCCCTATTTATACTGATTTTTGAGGCAGAATTCGGCCAGAATTCGGGTAGGAGAATTCAAAAAATTTGGCCGTTGGACAGCTAGCAACCAGCTAACCCTAAAATTAGGGTTCCTGATTTCTAGGGGACAGAGTTCGGCCCGAACTCTGTGTGTAGGCAGAGTTCGGCCCGAACTCTGTCTCCAGAGCACAGAGTGATTCTAAGTGGGACTTGTGGGCAATTTTGTTTTGGTGGAGCTTGGGATTTTGGGTAGGCTTGTAGATCAAGTTCCAAGAGCTCAGCATAACTCAGAGTACATACTTCTAGACTCAATGAAATGTAAAAGTACAGACTCGAAAATATACTGAGAGTCGGAAACTGAGCTGTCGTTTGTCCCGAGCTGAAAGCAGACGTCGTGTGTCGTATTGAATTTATACAGATATTATTTAGTCAATGTAGTCAATATTTGGTTGACTGTGACTTTGTGTCAATACAGCAAACGGACAGCAGCGCGCCCGCTGCGCGCGCGCTGGCAGCGCTGCCGCGCCGCCGCCGGCGTCGAGGCCGCCATGGCCGTGCCCCCATGGCCCACGAGCTTCGGCGACCCTCCCTGGGTCCGCCTCTCCCCTTCCTGCACGCCGAATAGGCGATTCGTGCGTTTGGCACGGGATCCCGTCGTGACGCGCGCGTTTGGAACTCAGAAATCGTGCTCCGTCGCAGCGACTTCGCACGCATTTTCCCGGAGATCCGACCGTTGGATCGGCGATTTCTTCACTCCGTCGCAATCTCGGTATATCCACCTTTATCCCTGTCAAATTTCGTCCGTTAATTTTATCGTTTGATACATGAAAACCGGCCACCAAGTTGACCGTTTAAATTGTATTAAATTTGGACAGTTTCGCGGGGCCAACTTCGTCAGCTTGTATCTCCTCCACTGCAGCTCTGTTTGGCATGCTACCAGTTCCTGTGCGAAGCTGGTATAACCCTCTTACTACCCCTCCAGTTTTGTTTTATTGTGAGCTTGTTTGATTGGTTGAATTCGACGCCAAAGTTGGCCGTCCGAATTCGTAATTTCCAACTTGTAAAATTCCATTTTTGAACACGGGACTCCAGATTTTATTTCTGACACCACCATTAGATTCGTGGCGTCGTTCTGGCATGTTTTCATATAAAATTTGTTAGATTTGGAGAACGTGGGCCCGAGCACGCATTTCGGTGCAAAGCGGGTCCCACTTTCTAGGCCAACGGGTCATTTCGAGATCGGCTCATCGGAATCCAATTTCGGATATACCGTTGAGTTTGTATTATCATTCTGGACTCGTTGACATGTAGTTTGCTGAGTTTTGAGGACTTTGGCTCCGGCACGCATTTCCGTGCAAACCGGAATTCCAAGTTCTGGTCAACGGGCCAAATTGAGATCGGGTCAACGGAATCCAATTCTGGAGATACCGTTGGGTTCGTATCGACATTCTGGTTGCGTGGACATATAATTTGTTATATTTTATGGACTTGTTTTCTTGCACGTTTTTCGGTGCAAAACGACTCCGACACGGACACCGTTTTGACCCGAAATTACCTTTTGTCCTTGTATCCAAATTGGACCGTTGGATAGGCTATCCTAGCTAATTTGACCATTCTGGATACGTTGGCGATGTTCATTTCATCGTCCGACAATGTTTGTTGATAGTTTCTCTTAGTTTAGCCTTGTAATAATTAATTAATGATTAATTCATATAATGTTCGTATTTCGGGATTAGTACAACGAAACTGAGCTCAGTCAATTCCAGTGATCTCACATCGCTGAAATTGACAAGATGGGCACGTGGATCACTGTAATAAGGTTATCAACCTTACCATTGATATTCTTATCTCGATTTACGTGTCGTAAGTTTCGACGTACGAATAACGAAGTACACTTTATATTTTCAATAATTAGACTAGGTTGACCCTGTTTGACCAAAGTTGACCAGTTGACCCAAAGTCAACTGTGAGTCAACGCTTGACCTAGTTTGACTAAATTATTGATCGAAGTTGACCTAGAGTTAATTGGACTTAGAAGAACCTAGGATAATATAGATTGCTTGCAGAGACTCTTTTATTACAACTTGAACACTTTGTAACCTGTGTTGCTTTAAATAGGACTCTGTGGCTTTAGTTGGACCCTCTATACTTATCAGCTCAGGACCGCAGGCGAGTACATTCACTGATAGTTTTCATTGTCTTGATATCTACTATATCCGATTCAGTCGTAGTGTTATACTTGATTCCTGACATGACAGTTCACGGACTAGTATACATCGGATCCTGTCATGAGATGTTATTCCTGGACTTTCTTGGTATATGGGTATGAGATATTTCAGTGTTCCTGTACTTATATAGGCACATATTGGGAGTGGGCTGGCCCCCTGCTCTCAAACCCTGTGTCATGACGTGCCATGTCCGGATCCGTAATACTATTCGGGGGATATATTGGGGGAATTATTAGGGGTTATGTGATCAAAGCCTCCATGTCACTATATTTTGCTAGCGCCACCCTCACCTCACGTAGGGTGTTGCAGATACCTCACCACCGGTTATCCAGGTTGGACGGCATGATTCTCCGTTGAGTTCACCGCGGATTGCCGTGCCAAGTGGATAACTTGGCCCTGCTACCCTTTTAGCCGATCACATATCACTCTAATAATTCAAAACACCTTTTACTTTATTTGTCATGTCTTACATTCCAGTTTCAGCTTTACTTACTATACTTTCACCATGCTATGATTCATTTCTCATATGCTATACCTGTTTTTATACTGTACCATGATTTTGGGACTAAGTTCTGTTTGGAAGAAGGGTTACAACCCCGGTCCTTGTTTGATTTAAGGGTTGTAACTCGACTTTCAAACGGTTCCCAAGTCGCCTATATTCTTTGTCTTGTATCTCATTATTACTGTCTCTTATAGTATTTCTCAATTCATATGGAACTGCTGTTGGTGTTTGTACTTGCTCATTTTCCTGACAGGATACGTTGACAAATTTTACAGATAGCTCGGGATTGCCTGCTAGCCTAGAGGAGACCATTAGAGGTTATTTAGTTAGTTTTCTTAGTTGTCTAGAGTTGTATTCATTTTGTGGATTACTGTATTTGAGCCTTGAGATGTATTATGAGTTTGTATCTTAGACACTTAGATTTCTCTCTGTTGTACCTCTTTTGGATTTCATGTTTTATCTATCTTCCTTTATGCTCTACCCTAGATGTGATTGAGTATGTATCTGCTATGTCACCCTCATTCGGGGAGTATAAACTGTTTAGTCTTATACTATTATATGCATTGAGACCTAGGACAGCGTTCTACCGCCGACACTGCGGCGTAGGCTGGGCGTTGTTACATTTTCGTGCCCTAACCCTAGGGTGCGGGTCGTGACATTTCCTGCTTCCTACAAGCAGACTGTGGGGTTATCAGTACATTGTTATGCACTGGTGGGGAGGCTAGCTCGCCCACAATGCTATCATTACCAAACACGTTCTATTTACTTTTGTGCATCTCTATCATTCATTGTCTTTCTAATCTTGCCTTAGGAACAATTTCATGGCATATTTCATAGCCTATCTCGTGTTGCCAATTTCAAGTATCGCATGGAAATACATGTATGACTTACCCATACTTACCGTCCGGCCTTCCCTGTCTAAAGTAAACCAAGTTAGTCAACAATTCATGTGAAACAACTTAATGTAGTTTGCGTAACATTCAGTGTTCAAGGGCGTGTCCCAGCCTCAGGTTCTAGTGCGTCGTAGGCGTGTTTTCTAACTCGTTTGCTCGAAGTACTCTCGATCATTTTGTGTGTTATATTCAAGCCTATTCAGAAGGTGCTTTGTTTAGTTAACTTAGAATACTCTGATTTTAATGCAAGGACTTGCACGTAGATTGCCACCAGCAAAGCCCACTTAAATCTATGATTGTTTGATTGTTTGCTTAGTGTAGTCTTGTGGATAGTATAGTTGGCTTTTACATCTCTAACTCCTTGATTAAATTTCGAGGACGGAATTCTTTTAAGGTGGGTAGAGTTGTAACACCCATATTCTGAATATGTATTTTGTCAAGCTTGCATGTATTTCAGATCTGTATTTATTTTCTCGAATTTTGGCATGTACTTGTAATTGGCTTGACTTGCAGATTTTGGTTCTCGTAATTGGGTTTTACCTGGCTTGGTTTATTTTGTGGAGGAGAATTGGTTTGATTTGGTTTGGTTTGGTTTAATATGCATTGGACCACCTTAGCCTATGCTCCACCCTCAACACAACACAACCCACCCTTATAATATCTTCACCAACCTTCTCTCTCTTCATTATTCTCTCATTTATTTCTCCATCTTCTTCTTCCTTCCTCTACACAACACCAACCCCCCTTAGGCAAGTGCAACTTGCTTCCACAAGAGAGCCCATTTTTATTGTTCCATTAGCTTCTCCTCATGTTTCTAAGACACATTAGAACTTGTCATTTTCCATTTTGAGGCTTTGATTTTTGTAGATCTAGAAATTAATTATTTTCAGATTTTGGTGGTTTTGATCTATCAAACTTCTTTGTTTTCAAGTTTTGATGGTTCCATGTTGTAGAGAATTTTATTCTACCTAATTTTGACCTTTGAAAAGTTGGATTTGGACTTGTTTTGACCAAGTTATGGACTTTTGAAGTTTTAGGTTCAAACCATGGAGTTCTTGCTGTTTTGGAAAAGACAGTGAGCAGTGCGCGAGCTTTTTAGCTTGCGCCACTGAGCTGTGCACGCTCTTTAGCGCAGCGCAGTCTACCTCATACGCTGCCTTTTGGAAGCGTATGTCTTGCATACGCTGACTTGGGTGACAAGGAGTCGTATGGACCTCATACGCTGCCTTTTAGAAGCGTATGTCTTGCATACGCTGACTTGGGTGACAAGGAGTCATATGGACCGCATACGCTGCCTTTTGGAAGCGTATGTCTTACATACGCTGACTTGGGTGACAAGGAGTCGTATGGACCTCATACGCTGCCTTTTGGAAGCGTATGTCTTGCATACGCTGACTGAGCGTACGCTGACTGAGCGTACGCTGACTGAGCGTATGCTGCCTGAGCGTACGCTGACTGAGCGTATGCTGACTGAGCGTATGCTGACTAAGCGTATGTTGCCTGAGCGTATGCTGACTGAGCGTATGCTGACCTGAGCGTAGCCTGACTTGAGCGCAGTCTGACTCAGGCACAACCTGATGTTTAGGCGCAACTGGACCTGACCCTACTTACCCTGGATCTTCTATAGCCCTGTATATTGATATTTTATTAGATATTTAACGTCCATTTTATATCCTTACGCCTCTTGTCATGAACTTGATAATCCTGAATTTATTTATTATATTTGGAATGATAATTGAACAATGCTTGATAGTGGCCCGCCGTGGTGCACTCCTGACTTGATAACTTGACCTGCTATACATGACATGATGGTGACCCGTCGTGGTGCACCCTTGACAAGTAATCTTGACAAGTAATCTTGACAAGTAATCTTGACACGATAACCTTGATACGTTGTTACGACGGCTAACTTGACATGCTAAGTGAATTCTTGACACCGTGGGTGATTGTATTGAATGTGCTTGTGTAAGCAACCAGTCTTGTCTCGCATCATGTCTAGGACATGAATCCCTGGTTTTCTACGGTCAGGGATTCATACTGAATCTGGCTAGGTTAATGACTAGATTGATCAAATAGTTCATGGAGAATTTCCCAGTTACCTGTTGCCCCTTTGGTCCCGGCCTTATATATATATATACACGGGATTTGTTGCTATCCGTCGAGATGAGCGCACTTCCAGCCCGCCGTCGAGTGTGGTACCTTAGGACACATGTATCTTACTACAGTGTGTCTGCTATATCCTGCTACCTTTTCCTTTTCTTGCTGGGATCACTCAGGTAGTAACAAACAGGTAACCGGACTTGGGATTCTCATTGCATCTTGCTAGTAACTAGGCCTGTGATAAGCCTAGTTAGTTAAAGTAGCAAGCCGTATTTATTGCTTGGCCGTGATTGATTGGATGGAGTCTAGTCCAGCTTTGTCTCGTCCTGATTCTGTACCATTTCTGGCATGACATGATTACTCGTACTTTATCTTAATTCTATATCATGAATAATTGTATGACCAAATTTCTTACCTTGCCGATAAATGGTGGGAGAAACCAAGTTCTGTTCAGACGAAGGGTTACAACCTCGGTCCTTGTTTGGTTTACGGGTTGTAACCTGGTTATCTGAATAGTCCCATGGTTATCTTATCGTATATCATCCTGTCATGCTCTTCCATATGTTCTGTCTTTTATCGATTCTGTACAAGATTATCTTTTATATTCACATATCATGCTTTTTCTTAAATTAACTGTCTCTTATTATGTAATTATATTATTGTGCTAATTGCTGATTTTAGTTCTTAAGTGAAGCCTCATTTGTGGCACTTGCTCTTTATGGGGTCTGACCCAGCTGGTTTTGTATGGCCAGATGCCGGAGCAGCAGCGAAGGATCTACCTGCCTTCCAGCCACATGGTGACCACTAGAGGGAATCCTGGCAACGAGTGGGTTATTTTGGCTCTCCCACTCTATTGTACATTATTCTTTTGAGGCATTTAGCCGACGAGCACCTGTTAGCTCGATGCACTTTACTTTCTGTCTGCCTACGGGCTGTAAGCATGATTGGCAACTCGAGGTTGATCAGGTATGACTTAACTCTTACTAGTCCTTATATTTTGTACGACTAGCTTCATGATCATCTGGATATGTAATGTTTGGGACGCCTTATAATTGTATATTTGGTGGTCTGATATCTTGTAACTATTACTAGTTGGTTGAGATTAAGACAATAGGATAATTTATGACCTTAAAAGACTGATGGGTTGTAGATAAACCCTCACATATCTAGACAGCCGTGACCGTATGGTGAGATGGATTCCATTTCATTATACGTAGCTGGCTATGTCTGCCCCCGCTCTCCAGTATTCTGGTTCTGGGGCGTGACATGGTTTAAGTGGTGGCCCATGCAGGTCTTGTCAATCAAGAAATGTGAGGGTTTACCGGATAGATGTCTCAATCTGTACTCGCCTTTGATCTCCACTCGTATCTTCTTATCTCCTTAGATCCCTGACTTGATAACATGCTTGCATCATTGTTCTATCCTGGTCCTTCCTTAATATTCCTGATGTCATTGCTTCAGTGGCATCATTCCTGTTCATCAGCCAGAAGGAGTTCGGCCGGCAGACCAGCAACAGCAAGAAGATCAAGATCAGTCCTCAGCAGCCGCCTCCCGAGCCATGCCTTCTGGAGAACCAATGCCCCCAGTCCAGCCAGTTCAGCCAGCAGGGTCAGAGGATGGGGTCTTGATAGGGCACATCCGTGAGTTTCTTGCATCTCAGGACCGTCGAGGTGATGCCTTGCAGCAAGCAGTACAAGAAGCTATGAGCGGAAGTGGTCCTCGAGGGAATAGTGCGGTCAACAATTTCAAGCGCCTGAACCATCCCTTCTTCGACGACAGCGAGGATGCTATTGCTGCAGATGCCTGGCTACAGGACATTGAAGTTATCTTGGAGGTAGCCAGGACCCCTGAAGCAGAGAAGGTGGCTGTGGTGCGCCTGTAGTTACTAGATCTAGCCCGCAGCTGGTGGGCTATGCAAGCAGCGAGTTTGGGTACACCTGTCATGTGGGCGGTATTCAGTGATATGTTTCAGACCAAGTACTTCGAGGTAGTGGCTAGATATGACTTGCAGACCAGGTTTAGTAATCTCAGGCAGATGAACAGGACGGTCGACGGATATGCGGCCGAGTTTTCAAGGTTGAGTCGGTTTGCTCCCACCTTGGTGGCAACCGAGCTAGACAGAGCACAGCGATTTCAGTAGGGGCTCCACTTGGAGATCATATTGGCAGTAGAGCAGTTCGAGCACAGAACTTTTGATGCCGTCTTGTGAGCAGCGAGGAGGCATGAGTACACTTCTCGAAGGATAGCGGACCGGACCGGAGGTCGGAAGCGGTCTCACGACCAGATGAACCAATCCTCAGCACCGGCCCCAGCAGCTAGGGCCTTGACCATTGGAGCTACGAGGACAGATTCGGTTACCTCCTTACAGCATTCTGCCCCGACCTATCCCCAGCAGCAGAAGCAGAAGCGGCCTTTCGCAACGGGTTGTTCTCATTACGGGAAGCCCGGGCATGTTGTTACTGAGTGCCGTAGAGCACAGGGATTGTGCTTGGTTTGTGGTTCGCCAGGCCACATGATAGGATCTTGTCCGTTCAGAAACAGATCATCGTCGACAGTAACTAGTCCCTCGGTTATGGGACCAGCACCAGCACCAGAACCAGCTCCAGTTCATCAACCACAGCAGCTCCCGTTCCCGGGTCCATTGCCGTCTCAGGCCCATGCCTTCCAGCAACAGAGGCCTCAGCAGTTCGCCCTGGCCCAGGCCCAGATCCAGAATCGACAGAAAGGTATCTGTGTCCTATTATCTTGCTTTCCGTCGTTGTTATGCGGGACACGTGTCATGTTTCATGTGTCCTAATTACAACGGTATATCCCGGGCCCGAGCCATATCCTAGATCATTCGAAAAAGGTTATTGGTACCAACCTTTTCGTGTGAGGAGAGGCCCGTGTCCCTGTTTGACCAAAGAGAGAGACCTCAAGCACAAGACTATCAGTTTAGTTCATGTGGCTTGAGTTCATCGCTCCTTGGGAGAGTCAAACATGGGAGTGTGAGGATGACATCCGATCACGTTATCCCTACCTGTTTGACTCGTAAGGTATAATGTCTTCCTTATGCCTTATGCTTTTCCATCCCTTGCTTGCATGTATGATTGTTTGCTTAGTGTAGTCTTGTGGATAGTATAGTTGGTTTTTACATCTCTAACTCCTTGATTAAATTCCGAGGACGAAATTCTTTTAAGGTGGGTAGAGTTGTAACACCCATATTCTGAATATGTATTTTGTCAAGCTTGCATGTATTTCAGATCTGTATTTATTTTCTCAAATTTTGGCATGTACTTGTAATTGGCTTGACTTGCAAATTTTGGTTCTCGTAATTGGGTTTTACCTGGCTTGGTTTATTTTGTGGAGGAGAATTGGTTTGATTTGGTTTAGTTTGGTTTAATATGCATTAGACCACCTTAGCCTATGCTCCACCCTCAACACAACACAACCCACCCTTATAATATCTCCACCAACCTTCTCTCTCTTCATTATTCTCTCATTTATTTCTCCATCTTCTTCTTCCTTCCTCTACACAACACCAACCCCCCTTAGGCAAGTGCAACTTGCTTCCACAAGAGAGCCCATTTTTATTGTTCTATTAGCTTCTCCTCATGTTTCTAAGACACATTAGAACTTGTCATTTTCCATTTTGAGGCTTTGATTTTTGTAGATCTAGAAATTAATTATTTTCAGATTTTGGTGGTTTTGATCTATCAAACTTCTTTGTTTTCAAGTTTTGATGGTTCCATGTTGTAGAGAATTTTATTCTACCCAATTTTGACCTTTGAAAAGTTAGATTTAGACTTATTTTGACCAAGTTATGGACTTTTGAAGTTTTAGGTTCAAACCATGGAGTTTTTGCTGTTTTGGAAAAGACAGTGAGCAGTACGTGAGCTTTTTAGCTTGCGCCACTGAGCTGCGCGCGCTCTTTAGCGCAGCGCAGTCTACCTCATACGCTGCCTTTTGGAAGCGTATGTTTTGCATACGCTGACTTGGGTGACAAGGAATCGTATGGACCTCATACGCTGCCTTTTGGAAGCGTATGTCTTGCATACGCTGACTTGGGTGACAAGGAGTCGTATGGACCTCATACGCTGCCTTTTGGAAGCGTATGTCTTGCATACGCTGATTGAGCGTACGCTGACTGAGCGTATGCTGCCTGAGCGTACGCTGACTGAGCATATGCTGACTGAGCGTATGCTGACTAAGCGTATGCTGCCTGAGCGTATGCTGACTGAGCGTATGCTGACCTGAGCATAGCCTGACTTGAGCGCAGTCTGACTCAGGCACAACCTGATGTTTAGACGCAACTGGACCTGACCCTACTTACCCTGGATCTTCTATATCCCTGTATATTGATATTTTATTAGATATTTAACGTCCATTTTATATCCTTACGCCTCTTGTCATGAACTTGATAATCCTGAATTTATTTATTATGTTTGGAATGATAATTGAACAATGCTTGATAGTGGCCCGCCGTGGTGCACTCCTGACTTGATAACTTGACCTGCTACATATGACATGATGGTGACCCATCGTGGTGCACCCTTGACAAGTAATCTTGACAAGTAATCTTGGCACGATAACCTTGATACGTTGTTGCGACGGCTAACTTGACATGCTAAGTGAATTCTTGACATCGTGGGTGATTGTATTGAATGTGCTTGTGTAAGCAACCAGTCTTATCTCGCATCATGTCTAGGACATGAATCCCTGGTTTCCCACGGTCAGGGATTCATACTGAATCTGGCTAGTTTAATGACTAGATTGATCAAATAGTTCATGGAGAATTTCCCAGTTACCTGTTGCCCCTTTGGTCCCGGCCTTATATATATATATATATATACACGGGATTTGTTGCTATCCGTCGAGATGAGCGCACTTCCAGCCCACCGTCGAGTGTGGTACCTTAGGACACATGTATCTTACTACAGTGTGTCTGCTATATCCTGCTACCTTTTCCTTTTCTTGCTGGGATCACTCAGGTAGTAACAAACAGGTAACCAGACTTGGGATTCTCATTGCATCTTGCTATTAACTAGGCCTGTGATAAGCCTAGTTAGTTAAAGTAGCAAGCCGTATTTATTGCTTGGCCGTGATTGATTGGATGGAGTCTAGTCCAGCTTTGTCTCGTCTTGATTCTGTACCATTTCTGGCATGACATGATTACTCGTGCTTTATCTTAATTCTATATCATGAATAATTGCATGACCAGATTTCTTACCTTGCCGATAAATGGTGGGAGAAACCAAGTTCTGTTCAGACGAAGGGTTACAACCTCGGTCCTTGTTTGGTTTACGGGTTGTAACCTGGTTATCTGAATAGTCCCATAGTTATCTCATCGTATATCATCCTGTCATGCTCTTCCATATGTTCTGTCTTTTATCGATTCTGTACAAGATTGTCTTTTATATTCACATATCATGCTTATTCTTAAATTAACTGTCTCTTATTATGTAATTATATTATTGTGCTAATTGCTGGTTTTAGTTCTTAAGTGAAGCCTCCTTTGTGGCACTTGCTCTTTCTGGGGTCTGATCCAGCTGGTTTTGTATGGCCAGATGCCGGAGCAGCAGCAAAGGATCTACCTGCCTTCCAGCCACATGGTGACCACTAGAGGGAATCCTGGCAACGAGTGGGTTATTTTGGCTCTCCCACTCTATTGTACATTATTCTTTTGAGGCATTTAGCCGACGAGCACCTGTTAGCTCGATGCACTTTACTTTCTGTCTGCCTACGGGCTGTAAGCATGATTGGCAACTCGAGGTTGATCAGGTATGACTTAACTCTTGCTAGTCCTTATATTTTGTACGACTAGCTTCATGATCATCTGGATATGTAATGTTTGGGATGCCTTATAATTGTATATTTGGTGGTCTGATATCTTGTAACTATTACTAGTTGGTTGAGATTAAGACAATAGGATAATTTATGACCTTAAGAGACTGATGGCTTGTAGATAAACCCTCACATATCTAGACAGCCGTGACCGTATGGTGAGATGGATTCCATTTCATTATACGTAGCTGGCTATGTCTGCCCCCGCTCTCCAGTATTCTGGTTCTGGGGTGTGACACCCTTAGCCATAATACGTTATCGCCCAGGTTGGCGTCCATGCAGCGCGGGTAGCGATCCCCGTTGCACGTGCCCGTCACACCTGTCGCTAACCATTCTTTTCTTTCTTAACTTTCATGTATTCTTTCTTTTCTTTCTTTCTTTCACTTGTCTGTTCGTTCATTGATTCATTCACGTATTCATTCATTCGTTGATTCATTCATTCAAGCATTACGCAACTTCCAGTACGGGAGCCGCCTTGGCGACCCATCGGTCCCATAGTCTTTCAATGTTGCTAAACTCTACTCGGAACGACTATGTTGATAGTCTTCCCGTTTCATTGTTGTAAACCATTCATTATTTCATTGTTTGAACGCATAAGGGACTTGAACGTAAGCTTGTGCCTTAGCACGAGCGTGGAGCGCAGTGCGAGAGTTCACATTTTCCAAGTTCCTTTCCATATTCTATACAAGCATACAAGATGGGATTATTCCCTTAGCTAGGTGCGTTGAGTCATTTATTAGCATGCACGGTGTTATCGCCTAGCGATTCTCGTGATAGTGTCCGTATTGTTATGTGTCTAGGCTAAGAAAAGATGGGTTCATCGGAGCCACCCACCTTAGCGATGTTCGCATCGGCCGAGCGATACTCCGAGCGCGCCTTGAAAGTCTAAGTCTGGATTCATCTTTGACGGGCCAATGTAAGCCTTGCATCAATTCTTTCTCAGGTCGACGCAACTCTTCGGGTCGACGGCTCATTTGAGTCGTTGCACTTGCCGTTTGAATCGGCGTTCCGCTAGGGCGGAGCGGGTCATTACATATATAAACAGGTTTTGAGGAACACTAGGTAGCATACCCACCTAACAGTTAAATGCAAATAAACTTAGAAGTCTAAATACAAATAGATAAGTATTCCTTGTTGAATCACATTAACATTGTGAGTTATGACAGGTTCATTGGACTTTTGACTCAACCCTTGGCCGTGCCAGCAGCTCGGGACCGCAGACAAGTATACCTTGCTGAATGTATACAGTATTTACATTATTTTCTCTTTCTTTATTGTATTCATTTTCATATTGTCACATGATTTCCATATTGTGATTAGTGTCCTTGATTGTCTTACCTGTTCTAGATTACGTGCACGTATAGGATATTTGATATTGCTTGTCTATTAGTCTTCTTCATGTTATTGTGTATTATGATAGAGTTGCCAGTTCTACACCTTGTTCTTGACTTGACTATTATTAACTGGGAGTATCTTGCATTGTACTACAGTTGAGACATACTATAGATTGGGAGTATCTTACATTGTACTACGACCTATAACAGATTCTTCTACCCTGATATTGATAGATTGACTTGACTTGCGACACTATAAATTGAGAGTATCTTGCATTGTACTACGGTTTATAGGTGTATTCTTGATCTTGTATTCCTTTAGGAGAGGAAATCGATACTAGAATTGGCTAGTCTTGACTGGGAGTATCTTATATTGTGATACAGTAGAAACCTACTATAGATTGGGAGTATCTTGCATTGTACTACAAGCTACAGTAGAAACCTACTCTAGTATTACATTTCCATATTTTAGATATTTTTCTGGCAGCGTTCTTATCCTTCATACATGTTATTTACTGTCATATTAGTAGGCATGTTTTATGTATCTTGCTAGTCCTCTGAGGACCTGATGATCTCTTCAGGTTTAGTCGAGTATTGAGTCAGGTGCACACGAGCAGGTTGAGCCAGCATTGGACCACGGTACCACCGCAGACAAGGGTACCTTGATGATTAGTAGTTTTGACTTAGTTATTTCCATTTCATGTACTATTTTATTTCGTCTATTGGTAGTAGATTTGTGTCCACCGGACGTGAATTGGATTCTCGATGAGCTTGATACATCATTTTATATATTATCATTCTATATTCAGTCTCAATTGAGTTGATTGCGTCATATTTCTGTGGATGAGATCTAGACTGTCTTGTTAGTTCTATAGACTCTGTGACTTGTATATGTATTAGACAACATTCTACCGCCGACACTGCGGCATATACTGGGCTTGGACACGTCTCGTATCCGATGAGCGGGTGCGGGTCGTGACAATGACCATACTCCATTTTAAATTATACGGAGAATGGCATTCCTAGTGTTAAAACGCACTAGAATTGCCATTCTCCGTATAATTTAATACGGAGAATGCTATTCTCCGTTTTAAATTATACGGAGAATGGCATTCTCAGTGTTAGAATGCATGAGAATGATCATTCTCCGTCTAAAACTCACGGAGAATGATCATTCTCAAGGCAATTGGCCATTCTCCGTCCAAAACTAACGGGGAATGGTCATTCTCCGTCTAAATATAACGGAGAATGCTCTTTCTCTGTGGCAAGTGAACGGAGGATGACCATTCCAGTCATATTAGCACGGCGAATAT
The DNA here is from genome assembly GCA_029216955.1 of Iris pallida. Taxonomy (NCBI): domain Eukaryota; kingdom Viridiplantae; phylum Streptophyta; class Magnoliopsida; order Asparagales; family Iridaceae; genus Iris; species Iris pallida. The sequence continues at coordinate 4,099,990 of JANAVB010022596.1, read as the reverse complement.
CATTCGCCTTCATATTCGCACAAAAGAACGAGATTAAAGATTTCTCTAATCGTTTCTCAGTTATAAATTCAAATTCAGCAAAAATTTTGAAAAAATCACAGTGAACGAAGATCTTCTCTCCACAATTAATCTAATCGTCGAAAAATTTTAAATCTCACCACGATGATGATAATGATGATGATGAGCGATGATGTTGAGCGATGATCAAAGTTCAACTGAAGAAAATCACAGTGACCTACGAACGATCTTTGCGATCTCTGCTGAAGATGGGAGCAATAAAATTCAGATATCTCGTAAAGAAGAAAAAGACAAAAATCGCAATCCAAATCTGAGTTTTTAATTCAAAATCATATATATATGACCAAATTTGCGCGAAGGGGTATTTTTGGTACTATGAAAATGTCAATTTTGTAAATACATAGCATCTAAAGAAAATCTTGGAATATTTAACGTGGAATTATATAATTCAGGGCATTTCATAAAATCCATCCTGGGGTGGGTTTTTCATACAAACCAACCCCAAAATTGGATTTCTCAGCAATTTCCAGTATATATATATATATATATATATATATATATATATATATATATATATATATATACCTTCACTTTTGCATTCCTAAACATCCCAACTTTCATATCCGTTGGATCTTGTTAAAGTCATCTAATCTTAACCGTTAATTTTTTTAATTGTTAAGATTATGATTTAAACAAGATCCAATAGGTGTTATCATGAGGATGCTTGCGGGGGATGCAAAAGTGAGGGGACACACACACACACACACACACACACACACACACACACACACGCACACACACATATATATATATATATATATATATATATATATATATATATATATATATATATATATACCTTACGGGTGGTGGCTATGTGTCACCCTCCCATGCTATCATCATGTTCCAAAAAATGTACAAGTGCATGATGGTAGCATGATGGTGTGACACTTAGCCACCTCACCGTGAGGTGGCACTTCACCTCCTTTATATACTGGAAATTGCTGAGAAACCCAATTTCGGGGTTGGTTTTTATGAAAAACCCACCCGCATAATGGATTTTATGAAATGCCCAGAATTATATATTTCCACGTTAAGTATTCCAAGATTTCCTTTAGATGCTATGTATTTATAAAATTAATACCATAACTACCCCTCCGCACAAACTCATATTGGATTGTGATTCTCGTCGTCTTCTTCTTCTTCTTCTTCTTCTTCTTCTTCTTCTTCTTCTTCACGAGAGATCTGAATTCCATTGCTCTCATCTTCAGCAGAGATCGTAAAGATCATTCGTAGTTCACTGTGCTTTTTTTTCAGTCGAACTCCGATCATCGCTCATCTTCTTCTTCTTCTTCTTCTTCTTCTTCTTCTTCTCTCCGACAATTAGGTCAATTATGGAGAGATAATCTTCTTCTTCTTTTCCATAAGAGTTAGCATCATTTTGAAAGAAGAACGAAAACTCTTGAATCTTTATTCATGTCAAATTTCTTTCCACAAAATAAAAAAATAAAAAATTAGGTTTCTGTCAACTGTCCTCCGTCGATATCACACGAAGAATAGTCATTCTCCTGCATTTTTAACAAGAAGAATGCCATTCTCCGTGTTGAATGTCATTCTCCGTGTTACTAACACGGAAAATGGTATTCACCGTGTTTCTAACATGGAGAATGGTCATTCTCCTGTGTTTTAATATTTGAATGACCATTCTCCGTGTCATTTAACACGGAGAATGCCATTCTCTGTGTCATTTAACACGGAGAATGCCATTCTCCGTGTAATTTAGCACGGAGAATTGCCATTCTTCGTGTTTCTAACACGAAGAATGGCCATTCTCCTGTGTTTTAACATTTGAATGGCCATTCTCCGTGTTTCTAACACGGAGAATGGCCATTCTCCTGTATTTTAACATTTGAATGGCCATTCTCCGTGTTTCTAACACGAAGAATGGTCATTCTCCTGTGTTTTAACCTTTGAATGACCATTCTCCGTGTCATTTAACACGGAGAATGCCATTCTCCGTGTAATTTAGCACGGAGAATGGCCATTCTTCATATAATTTAGAACGAAGAATGTCATTCTTCGTACTAAATTACACGGAGAATGGTCGTTCTCCTACGTTTTAACACTGGGAATGACCATTCTTCGTGTAAATTAACACGAAGAATGTCATTCTCTGTGTTTCTAACACGGAGAATGGCCATTCTCCTGCGTTTTAACACTGGAATGACCATTCTCCGTGCTAAATTATACGGAGAATGGTCATTCTCCGTTTTATTTAACACGGAGAATGACATTCTCCTACATTTTAACACTGGAATGACTATTCTTCGTGATAAATTACACGGAGAATGGCCATTCTCCGTGTAAATTAAGACGGAGAATGGCCATTCTCCGTGTAAATTAAGACGGAGAATGCCATTCTCCGTATTACTAACACAGAGAATGGCCATTCTCCGTGTAAATTAAGACGGAGAATGCCATTCTCCGTGTTACTAACACGGAGAATGGTCACCCTCATGCAAAATTAACATTCTTCGTGTTCTAACATGGAGAATGCCATTCTCCTGCATTTTATGGTCAGTTGAAACTTTGGAGGGCCATAACTTTTGACCGGGAGGTCGAAACGAGACCCGGTTTGTCGCAAAATGAGCGCATCTTCGAGAAGCCTAAGATTAACCACTTCTCTATTAGACGGCCTTTCGAAATTTTAGAATCGCAAAAAAAAATGATGTTTGGACCTCCGTTTTAGCACTTTTGCCGTTTGTCTCGGTCTTTCCGAATTTGTCGATGAGTTTTTGAAGATTTTTGAGAAGAAAACCTAGATTCGAAAGTGAGCAGCGTATGGAAGAAGATGACCTATTGAAACTTTTTTTAAGGATAGTTTCGTGGGTGTTTTCAATAAATTAGAATGAAGGGCAAAACGGACATTCAGAGCCCTCTTTATATATTTTTTTCCTAATTCTGGTCACGCGATGAAATGTTATTGCACGGTGGGTTTTTCATAAAACTTTTTCGTTTTTTAGGCATTTCATTAATTTCCCCCCTTATATATATATATATATATATATATATATATATATATATATATATATATATATATATATATATATATATATATATATATATATATATATATTTATTTATTTATTTATTTTTTTTTTCCCCCCCTTATATTTTTTTTCCCCCTTATATATATATATATATATATATATATATATATATATATATATATATATATATATATATATATATATATTTTATATATATATATATATATATATATATATATATATATATATATATATATATATATATATATATATACTAAATATATATATATATATATATATATATATATATATATATATATGTATATATATATATATATATATTTTTATATATATATATATATATATAAATATATATATATTGACACTCAAAAATGTCATTCTTCACTCCTTTTTAATTTTTTATTATTCAAACTTCAAATATGTCCCTACATTAACATTATTGGCACTCCTAAAATATCATCATGCACTCCTCCCTCCATGCATGCACAAATTAATGTCATATTTAATGCAGGGATACATTTGAAATTTGGATCATAGAAAATTAATGACGAGTCTAGGATGACATTTTAAGAGTGTTAATAACAGAGTATATATATATATATATATATATATATATATATATATATATATATATATATATATATATATATATATATATATATATATATATAATAATTCCATTCACAGACATATACTTACCCTCAAACACCCGCCTATTTCTTTCCCGCCAAACGTGCCAGACAGCTGATAAAAGTTTGATTCAAAAATATATATATATATATATATATATATATATATATATATATATATATATATATATATATATATATATATATATATTTTGAAGAATTGGTACTTTTATTGAAATAAAAGAAATACAGGAAACTCATATATACATCACATATCATCTGTCTACCATCAGCCATGATATTGTAGTCACTCTCTATATTGTGAATAATTCCATTCACAGACATATACTTACCCTCAAACACCCGCCTATTTCTTTCCCGCCAAACGTGCGAGACAGCTGATAAAAGTTTGATTCTTGCTTTGTGATAACCACTAAGACCCTGGCCTTTTAATTGTAGCATTTCCTCCATCACACATAGGAGGCCATCATTAGCCGATCCCGACAATCCTGGACTGTTCTTACAATGGCCCCAAATCAGTGCTGATACCGGACACTGAAAAAACAAGTGATCCCGCGTTTCTTCTCGTCCTGCACACAAAACACATATCGATGAAGCAATCTGGATACCGAATCGAACCATTCTTTGGCGGGTAAGGAGTCTATCCCGAGCAGCTTTGTATAAACAAAGTTGCATCTTTGTAGCCGCCTTGCTAACCCACACAATTTCTGTCCAAGCTACTTTCGGATAATGCTGACGGATACTTTCGTAAATCAGCCTGAAGGAGAATCTACCATCCGTCGAACCATCCCAAATCCATCGGTCGACCCCCCCCCCTCCGGGTGACTGGGCAGCTGCCTAATTTCTGCGACGTGCCATAACCCAACTTGTCGAAGCTCTGGAGCCCACCGTCCATCTTGGATCAGCGCCTCCACCGTCTCCTGTCGCCCGCATAACTCAAACGTTGGCCAACCCCAACGATCAACCATACTTTGGTGACCCAACCATGGATCCAACCAAAGATTAGTTAGTTTACCATCATGAATTTCCCGACTCAACAATTGCTTCAGCGTAGGGCGAATACGTAAGATATTTTTATAAGTGACTGAAAAGTTATTGTCCAACCGTTGAGTCCAGAAGTTCCCCCCTCTCCCGTACCTGCTCACCATCCACTCAGCCCACAAGGAATCTCCTTCAAGAAGTCGACCAGCTAGTTTAGCGAGCGCAACCAACCTCACTTCTCGAAGAGAACGTAGGCCTATTCCCCCTTCCTCCTTGGCTCGGCACAATTCCTTCCAAGCAATAGCATGTACCCCTCCACGCCACACAAAATTGGCGCACAACTTATCAACTTTAATAATAGTTTTGTCAGGAATAAATAGGGCTTAGAGCCAATAGTTCATAATAGCATAGATGACCGCTCTAACGAGCTCCACTCGACCCCCAAAAGACAGAAGTTGCGCTTGCCATCCTTCCAATCTGTTCTGCACATATTGGATCAGCCCAGCACAATCCGAGTCTCGTACATAATTAATCGAAAGCGGGAGGCCAAGATACTTCACCGGGAGCTGACCAACCTCAATTTGAAGCAGGCCCGCCAATAGCTCCTTCTCCTGGCTATCTCGGCTAAAAAAGATTTGACTCTTTTCCCTGTTTAATTGCAATCCTGATACGTCCGCAAACATTTTCAATACTTCGTTCAATCCCTTCATACTTCTCTCTGAAGGTTCCAGGAACACAAGAAGATCGTCAGCATAGATCAAGTGAGTAATAAGTGGGGATACCTGACGATAAATCGGGATGATAGTCTTCCTGTGCAATGCTAACTCCATTAAGCAAGAGAAATATTCTATGACAATAGTAAACAGGTAAGGGGAGAGCGGATCTCCTTGGCGTAATCCTCGATTGCTTCCGAAAAAAACCACATGGCTGACCCCTGATCATCACCGAGAATGTAGGAGAAGTAATACACGCTCTGATACGCTCCACCCACCACTGATCGAAGCCCATACTAACTAACATTTGGCAAATAAAATCTCTGTTTACCATATCATAAGCCTTCCGTATATCCAGTTTAATACAGCTCTTCTTTCCCCCTGCTTTGTTAAACTCCCGTACCAGCTCCTGTGCTAATAAACAATTCTCCGAGATAAGCCTCCCTTTGATAAATGCCGACTGATTTTCCGATATTAATTCCTGCATAATAGCCTGCATCCTGGAACACATAAGATGAGAAATAATTTATAAACAAAATTACAACAGGCTATCGGTCTAAAATCGCTCAGCTCGTTAGCTCCCTCTGACTTCGGAATAAGTGATAGAAATGTATGATTCATCTCTCTCAGGAGACGACCCGTCCGAAAAAATTCCTGCACTGCTCGGAGAACCTGATACTTAATCGCCTGCCATTGATGTTTGAAGAAAGTTGCATTGAAACCGTCGGGGCCTGGGGACTTATTCGGATCAGCATCCCGAATAATCCTTTCAACCTCCACCAAGTCCACAGGACGGCGAAGCTCCGCATTGCCAGCGTCATTCACTAGCCGCCTACAAATAATCTCCGGAAATGCATCTCTGTAACCTGATTGGTTATATAATGAGGTATAAAATGAGATGGCCTCAGCCGCAACTTCCTGCTCTTTCATGAGCACAGTCCCATCCATGCCTATATGACTCGACGTCGAGTTCATGTTGCTCCGAGCACGAACTCTAGCATGGAAAAATTTGGAACATCTATCCCCCTCCTTGAGCCATTCACACTTGGCCAGCTATTTGAGTTTGACCTCCTCGCGGAAACGAAGGGTTCGGTCTTCCTCTTGCAGGCGCAGCTCCTTGGCAACCAAGTCGCTCGACATCGGACTAGTTTGGACTTCAGCTTGAGTTGCTCGAAGCTCCTCCTCCAGATTCCTTAATATCGGATGAGGCATGGTGCAATTCCATGCTCGGATAGCTTTCTTGACCATCTTCAGACGTTGGATGAGAACAAATTGATCTCGTCCTTCCAAACTCGAGTGAAGACACGGCTGAACTACCTCCTCATACCCTTCAATCATAAGCCACTCGTTGCTAAACCGGAATGGTCTCCTCCTTTGTCGATTTTCAGGGCAAAGTCGGATAAGGATCGGAGTATGGTCACTAGAACCGCAAGCAAGCCCCTCGGCTTTCACTTCGGGCAGCACTTCGAGCCATTTATAATTACAGAGGGCCCGATCCAGTTGGCACACGACTCTATTGATAGAAAAACTATTACTCCACGACCACGTGTGCCCCGAGCGGGCCATACACGACAGACCAGAGCTGAGTAGACAATTCTGAAAGTCTTCCAAAATCGGGAGAGGAACCTGTCTACCCCCGAGCTTTTCGGAGTTGTAAAGCATGGCATTAAAGTCACCACACAGTACCAGAGGAATAGTATCTGCAATTTCAGCCGCAATTTTGACAATATCCCTCCAAAGTTGGAGGCGCTTGCATCTATCATTCTCCATAGACAGCCCCGACTACACATTGGAACCCACCTTTATTGGTTAGCGTCAAAATAATAAGTTGCTCAGAAACGAATCGTACCTGACTTGTCCACACACGGCCATCCCACATCATCCAAATGCGGGCCACCCCGCACTCCCTGAGATTGTGAATCCCTTCCCATTGGGAAGGAATCCTCCTGTCCAGCCTCTGTACATCTCTGATCTTACTCTCAAGTAGAGAGACTATCGAGCATCTCTTCTCTCGTCTTAAATTCATAATCTCCTTCCACCTTCCTATGGAATTCGCCCCCCGGACGTTCCATGTAAGTATACTCATTAATTGAGATTAGAGGGGTCCTGGAGCGCACTATGGTGTTCCCTCGGACAACTGGGAACATCCATACAACCCAACTCTTCTCTATTTTGGTCGCTGTTGTCACCCCTTTCACATTGCTTCAATAATTCCTACCAACGCGGGTTCGGCCTGGTGAGTCGCAGGTCATTGTGATCCTCTTCTTCCCCATGTGCACGCGCTACTTCGCTTCCCGTTCCCTTCTCATCTCCTGGTCGAGCATTACGAGCGTTAGTCATCTTCTTGGCAGCACGTTCTGAATCCTCGGCCCCTTCCTCCTGAATAACATCCTCTGAACTTTGTTTGCTCTGATCTTGAGTGTTCCTACTTACCACCTGTGAGGTGCTATTAGTCACCCGATTGGCGTTAACGGCTACCACCAAAGCCAACGAGGGAGGTCCCCGTCCCGACCGAGTCTCCGGCTCGTTCCTTTTCCCTAGCAGCGACTGCGATGCCATTGCCTTCCTACCTTGTCCATCTGCCTCATTCATAACCATTGTCGTCTGTGAATCAGCCACCTCTTCCACAGTAGACTCAACCATCTCTTGAATCCCATCACTTTGATTTAACTCCTGTTGAACGACTTCTTCCATGCTCGGCCTCTGAGACTCAGTGTATTGAACTTTCGTATGACCGAAGCATTTGCATCCTACGCATGAGGGAGGAACCATTCATAATGGATGTCCTGAGCCAATATACCCCTATTGGGTAATAGAATATCTACTTTCCTGGGTAGTTGGTCAGTAACCGAGATCTCCACGAACACCCGAGCGAACGATAGTCGCTGTCTTCTTGCCGTCAGCAAATCCGTCTTGATTGGTACGCCTACCATACTGGCAATCTTCATAATCGATGGGATGCTCCAGAGCTGAGGGGAGAGCCAAGGCAATCTAATCCATACCGGGACTTTAGTTAGTCTGTCTTTCTCAAAATTAGACTCCGGTTTCCATCTTTTCAACACCACCAATCTACCATCAAACGTCCATGGGCCACCTTCCAATATCCGCTCCATGTCCTCTGCTAGAGCAAATTTTATGAAATAGAACCCGTTCTCCCGTGAGAACATCTCCATCTCTCCTTTCGGTTTCCATTCCCGCAGGGCATACGCTCGCAGCTGACCATAAAACGGTCGATTTCCCATGACGTAGAGAACTAATGTGTTCTTCCAATAATCCAATGTTTTCTGGATGTCTTCTTCTGTGATTTCAACCATCTTGATCCCATTAACAACGCTAGGTTCAACGTATTGGAGATCAATCTCTTCTGGTATAGCCGATGGACGACAAATATCCGCCCACGACACCGGACGACTCTGGGAGGAGGTGTTGCCCGGCGGCGGCCGCCTATGGCCTTCTGGGACCGGGCCATCAGCCCTGAACTCCTGCCTCTTCGTCTCTTGATCTCGGCCATTATGTGACATGTTTCTATCTCGACCATGTTGAACTCCTGGACGGCTCCATTGTCGCCCATCCCGTCCGACGTCCGCAACAACCCGCCTCGACCTTGTCTATGAGGCACCCTTACACCTTCAGGAAGCCGAGGTCGACCCGCCGGATTATTGTATCCTCCCCGGTACCATCTATTGCCCCCTTGTGCTCCATCCTCCTTTCTGCCTGAGTTCCGGGAAAACCCTAGCCGTTGTTGTCTTCGTCGACCCACCGTGGTCCAACCTCCCCCCAACTCCCACATATTATTTTCTGATCCGTCTTCCGATCCCCCATCGCCGACCGGATGTCCGTCGGCCCCATCATCCAAGGGATCATGAAGCCCTAGATCGGGGGGTTCTCCAGTCGTCATATAAGTTATGCCTATATATATATATATATATATATATATATATATATATATATATATATCCACCCCCAAGACATCACACACACATCAATGACTCTCTAGCCTATTGGTTAGTGGAGAGGTATGCGACACGAGCGGTCGGGTATTCGTGCCCCATCTTGTATTGGGTGTTCAATGAGACATAAGATCCAAGTGTTATATATAATTGTAGCTTAAAAACAGTTCAATAGTGAACCGTCCAAGCAGTTTGTATATCATGTTAATAAATAAATAATAAATAAAATTTTATAATTACCAACCACCATACATGTCACACACACACACAAATATATATATATATATATATATATATATATATATATATGTGTGTGTGTGTGTGTGTGTGTGTGTGTGTGTGTGTGTGTGTGTGTGTGCGCGCGCGCGCGCCCGCGCGCTTATATTAAAATAAGTTAAAATTCTTATAACTATTTTAAAAGTAACTTAAACTCCTTACAATTATTTAGACATATATCCAAAATCCTACAAACATATATATATATATATATATATATATATATATATATCCAAAATCCTACAAACATATATATATATATATATATATATATATATATATATATATATATATATATATATAAAACAAATTAAAAATAAAATATATTCAATATTTAACTATATTTAAACTAACTACATGTTATTATCTAAATATATATATATCCAAAGTTATGTAAAGAATAAATTTTAATTAAAATATATTTTATATTTAAATTATATTTAAACTAACTACATGGTATTATCTAAATATATATCCAAAATTTTACAAAAAAAAAATTAATTAAAATATATTTAAACTAACTTACATGTATTATCTAAATATATATATCCAAAAATTTAATTTATTTTTTTAATAAAATTTTTTATGTAGGTGCATGAATGTTACTAGGGTAAGAAAGTGGTAGTTAAAAAATCTTATATAGTGATGACAACAGAAATTATACAAGATATTAAGGGTGTGTTTGGTAGGAGGGAAATGTGGGAAGAAGAAAAATGCATGAGGGAAAAGTGGAAGGAAACAAATATTTTCTCTTGTTTGGTATGAAAAGAAAAGTGGATGCAAGGAAAATTGGAGGGATTGGTTTTCCCTCGTAACCTAAGAAAATCAATCATTCCAAAAGTGGAAAAAAAATTGGAAGAAAAAGTGCATACCCATCTTAATTTACAATTATACCCTATAGAAATTATATGATTTTAGGCTGTGTTTGGTAGGAAAGATGAAAAAATGGAAGGAAGAAAAAAGGGTAAGATTTATTTTCCTTCCTTGTGGAAAGGAAAACTCATTTTCTTCCTTTGTGTTTGGTAGCAAGGATGGAAAAGATAAGGGATGCATTTTCCTTTGTTTGTTATGGAAGAAAAAGTGGAAGGAAAGAAAGTAAAAAATATAGGGTTTACCAATTCTATCATCAATTAATATCATTTATTTACCATTTAACTTCGTGAATAATTTTTAAATAATCCATTCATATGTGGATATAATTGTTAATTACTACAAGCATCCACTTTTCCTTCCACTTTTTCTCCCACTTTTGGGGGGATTGGATTTATTAGTTTATGAGGGAAAAAGTAATCCCTCCACTTTTCCTTCCTTCCTATTTTTCTTCCATACCAAACAAGAAAAAAATGAGTCTTTCCCTCCACTTTTCCCTCCTCTATTTTTCTTCCTTCCACTTTTTCCTCCTACCAAACACATTGTTAAAGTATTTCAATAAAGTCAAATGGTAAATAAATGTTGTTAGTTGATGATATAATTGGTAAAGTCTATATTTTTTATTTTTCTTCCTTTCACTTTTATTTCTATACCAAAAAAATATATATATATATATATCACTTACATTTTTCTTTCATCCTACCCAACACAAAAGAAAAAAAATAGTCTTTTGAAAAATAAATCTTCCAATTTTTTTTCTTGAACACTTTTCTATCCTTTCAATCAAACACAGCCTAATGTAGAAATATGTCGTGAATGGTGAGGTTATTGTGAACGCACATGACAACCTTACAGGTCCTGCAGAGAGACAGCCCTAAAGTTCGTAGGACCTAGCTTTGGTTGTAAGTTGTAACTTGTAAGGTCCTCCTCTTGCGCACATTCTGGTATCATTGCCACCCAACCAACACAAAGTCGTAACTGATGACGCTCTCAATATTCCATTGCATTATTTGATCATATCCCCTCTTCCCTTCTTTGGCAAACTTTAATTTCCTTTCCAGAAAAAAAAAAAAAAAAAAAAAAAAAAGTGCTCTTTTTTCCCACCAATCTATAAGGATGTGTTTGGTAGGAGATAAAAGTGAGAGTAAAAAAAATGTAGGAGAAAAAAAAAATTGTAGGAGAAAATGATTAATTTTTTCTTATTTGGTTAGAAAGAAAAAAAATAGAGGAAAGGAAAAGTAGATGTATTAGTTTTCCTTCTAAATCAAAAGTGAAAGAAAAATTGGAAAAAAAAAAGTGGAACCATATCCTAATTTACAATTATATGAAATTATATTATTTAAAAATTGTTCAATGAAGTTAAATGGTAAATAAATGATTTAGTTTAAGATATAATTGGTAAAACATGTTTTCTTTTCTCCATTCCACTTTTCTTTTTATACCAAACAAAGAAAAGTGTTTCCCCTCCATTTTCCATCCCTTCTACCAAACACAAAGAAAGAAAATTGTATTTTCTTTCCATAAGGATGGAAAATACATATCAACCATTTTTCCTTCCTCTCACTTTTCTATCATTCCTACCAAACACACCCTAAGTGAATTATAGAGAGAGAAAAAAAAAATATACGTTAACGTGTACCTTTAAAACACATAATAATAATAATAATAATAATAATAATAATAATAATAATACATCAATACATCTATATTTTATATAGATACTTCCACCAATATATCAAATTAAATATATTTTTATAAATTTCGGATTTATAACACAAAATACTCCTGCTTACATGATTACTTCTCCTTTTCCAAAAATAAAATAAAAAACTTAGTATTATAACTTTTTTTTATTTTTATCTTAAAGTAAAAATATTCGAAATAAACATAAAATATAAAAATGATCATTATAATTAATTTAAAAATAAGAATACTTTATGGTATAAATTTAAAAACCTAAAAATAGTTAGTATAAATAATAATATTTAAAACATATACTTATCAATGTAACATATATAAGTATATATGCATTAGTTGAAATATTTATATAAAATACATATTAATCGATTTATTATACTGTGTCATAAGACATATGTTGACATAATCCGTAGAAAGATCAGGACACCATAACAGATAACTAGAACTGTTCATCTTCATCACTTCAACGCTTAAAACCTTTTTGTCATCATATCGTTTCCCCACCCGATTCAACCTTCCCTTCCGCTTCACAAATTATACTGTGTCATAAGACATACTGTCATAAGACATATGTTAACATAATCCGTAGAAAGATTAGGACACCATCACAGTATAACTAGAACTGTTCATCTTCATCGCTTCAACGCTTAAAACTTTTTTGTCATCATATCGTTTCCCCACCCGATTCAACCTTCCCTTCCGCTTCACAAAATTCTCTAAATTTCATACAAATGAAGCACGCGACGCCACGACCATCGGTGTCAAGTTCGTGTCGACACATGCTACATCACGATCAAAATCAAATATACCGTTTCGGATATACAGAGAGAGCAATTTGTTTAGTTACTAATAACAAATTTTTTATTACACTTTCTATAAAACAACATTAACAAAGCAACACAAAAGTTTCAAATCATTATATAAACATAAATAACTGAAAAGAGACGAAACGACGAAGAAGCAGCAGCAGCACCAAATTGGGAAAACAAAAGGATAAAAGCGGATATTAATTAATCCATGGTGACCATCACCCACCAAATAAACACTAGCCAGCAGCAGCAGCAGCAGTTACAAACGAAGGACGAGAGCCCAATAGTCCTCTCCCTACAAGAACACCAAACTATCAGCTTAATTACAAAATTAAGGGACTAATATATACACAATAATAAAAAAATTAATTGGTACTAACCTGATTTGCTGCAACTATCAATATCTAGTCTTTGGTGATGGCATAGATAGCATATATGACACCAGGGATCCAACCCAAGATAGTCAACAACACGCAGATCCAGAACTCACACTGCAAAATTACATTTGTTCAAAGTTAACTCTTCTAATTTTCTTAAATTTAATATAAGTTAAAATTAGTTTAAAAAAATCTTCCATATCCACTACAAAGAGGTTGCTACTTTACATTATTTTATATGATTGTAGAAACAATTTAAAAAATTATATATATATATATATATATATATATATATATATATATATATATATATATATAATGGTTATGAGGAAAATATATATATATATATATATATATATAATGGTTAGGAGGAGGGGTTCTCCTAAGCAAGGTACAGGGTCCTCCTAAGGATAAAAGCGGAAACTAACTGTTGAAATTTTTAGTAACAGATCGTCTTTCCGTAACAAAACTAATTATCAGCGACAAATTTTGACTTTTAGTGACAAAATTAGTGACGAAAATGAACTTTAATGACAATTTTTTGTAAACATTTTTTCATGTTCTCGGTGAGCACTCCAAAGGGGAAAAAATTAATATACAAATTTTACGCCCTTGAAAAAGCATAAATTGCAGATAAAAATAAAAAGTTCTGGAGGAAAATTTAGCTCTTTTTAGTTGCGTAAAAATGGTCAAAATTTAAATTAAGAGTGTATTAGGATTGTTTCTGAAATTTTTCTAAAGTTTGTACCTTTTACACAACAAAATCAAACTTCTATGCTATATATATATATATATATATATATATATATATATATATATATATATATAGAGAGAGAGAGAGAGAGAGTATGGTAGTAGTTAACTCGATTTACATGGGAAAAAATTAAAACTCACGATAAACTCGACTCACTGAATAATTTTTTTCTAACGAATAATAAATTTAGAATTGAAATCTACAGTAATATATACCATGCAGCCATGCTTGAAAAAGACGCCAAGAGGAGGGAGGAGGATTGCCAAGATGATATCTATGCACGTGGCTGCACCCATTGGAGAATATTAACAAAGCTAATAATGAAATTAAGAGAGAGATTAGATAAGAGAGTATGTTGATGCAGCTGTAGAGAGCTTAGAGTTATTTGTGTGCTTCATTTATAGGAAGAGAGGGAATGGTGTCACGTGAACATCACGTGGAGGTGACGTAACGTTCTTGGATGTCGGCTGCCACGTGTCGGCAACAGCTCACAGCACGAGTGGGACTGGCACGCTTCGACGGAAACGTTTGAAACGGAAGCTTCTTTTGTCGTTTGTGTCGTTGTCTCGTGACATGTGACACGAAAGGAGAGCAAGGACCCGACTCGACTCGTTGGATGGAGGAAAGGATTGTAACGTAACGGTTGACTTGAGCTGTCTGTGCAACTTCGCTTATGGCTACGAAGCAATTGTTTTTGCGCGTTGACACGTGGGCTGCATGCACAACCACCTCAGATAATTTTTTGGATTATTTAGCATTGGATCTTATATAATAGTTGATATTTAAATTGTGTTTTCAAATTGTCCAACGTTTGATTTTAGATCTCCAAATCACAGTTCACTAGTTTACTTAAACGGTGATTTAAAAATTCAAATATTAAAATTGGACAATTTAGAGACACAAATTCGAATATTAACTATTATTTGAGAACATATTACTAAATATCCGTAATTTTTTCATCAACTGTATTTTCTGTTTAAGTCCATCCACACTGTAACCCGTTCAAATTTATAGTTCTTTCGTTGTTAATACGGTTATATTCATGGATTATTTGTTTTTTTCTTTAGAAAAATCAATACTCCCTATTTCTCAGAAATTAGAATTTATGTTAGAAGTTTTCTTCCAGGGTCCGATAAAATAAAAAAAGCATTCAATAAATTTATTTAATTTTCCTACTGTTTGGTTGGTACAGAAAAAAAATATTCCAATAATATTATTACATTTTAAAATAAAAATAATATTATAAAAATTCAAAAGTAGCTGATAAAATAGACAATAACATATTTTTAGTATGACTATTGTCTTTATAAATTATCGTAATAAACTCTGAAAAAATAATATCTGTCACATGAATCCTTATAGGAACCATTATTTTTTATATTTTCTCCTCTCTCAGAAAAATAGTTAGAGCATCTCCAACCCTATTGTCTTGTTAAGTGTTGTGAGTCTTAGGTGGCTCCTATGTGGCATGAGCCACAAGACAATGTCTTGTTTATGTGGCAAGATTATATCTCAAAAGACAGTGAGATAGAAAAACTCTTTCCAATGCAAAAGTATTGATGAGACAATAAAAAGTATTTTTTTTCAACTCCTCCACTTCTTCAAGTTTTTTATAAATATTTCTATTCATAATTGATGATGTGGAGACAAAATCATTGTTAAGTGCATTGTTTAGATCTAGACAACCAACTTCGCATTCTACTTGTCATGTCATTGCCATGTCAACTTCATGTGTTTATTCTACATTTGCATTGGAGAAAAATTTTTGGAATAAAAATTTGTCATTCCTATGTGGCAACCATTTTTTCTAAACTCACAATAGGGTTGAAGATGCTCTTAGTTTGTTGCTACCGGACAAAGATTTTTTTTCCTAATTCCTTAAATAGTTAAATTCAAGAACCAAACAAGATCTGAGAGTTGGATTATTCAGTTCAAATCACGATTTTGAGATTGACAACTAAAATATGAATATATTATTTTTAATTTGGTCTGATCCGAGTTCTTAATTTCTGTTAGGAGTTGTTTGCTTCGCAAATTTAGGGGAGTGAAGTGGCCTAAATCCAGATTTGGAACCATTTCACATGTTTGGTTGAAGAATTTATAAACACGATTTATTGTACTGAAGTGACATGACAATAAATTTTGTATGCCACGAAATCGGAGTTTTGAAATCGAATTTTTTTTCTTTCAAAGTGGAGCGTGGAATGAAAAATTCGTATTCCTACTTTGCACGATTGGTTGGAGGATCACTTCCTCTCTACTTTAACAATTTTCAAATCACAAGAAGTATAAAAGTTACATTTTTCGATATACTTCAACAACCATTCAAATACCAAACTTTAGAATTTTTTATTTCTAACCTCCACTTCTTCAAAGTACCATGATAAAAATATTTCTACTTCACCGCACTTAACAATAATGCGTACGAAAAAATATCAATTTCTGAATTTATTACTTCGTCGTAGCTACCTTAATCAAACAACCTCTTATCGAACTCGAGTAGCCCATGTGGTTACTAAGAAGAAGTATAAGACCATGACTGGTGACGGAAGATCAGTTGATCGAACCACGGAGGCGTATTATTTTTTTTTCAATTTTTTTGTGAGAGATAGGGAACAGTGGTCCAACAGACATATAATAGTGTGCATGTATTTCCATACGTATAGTCGCATATCTTTAAAAAAAAAAAAACACCTCTTAAACAAATATGAGCCGTTCTACATGAACCGAGAGGGGACCATGGTTTAAACCGCTGTCGACCTCGGTTCATGAAGACTTTCTGAACAAATAAATACGTATGAAGACTGATACGGAAATTATTGTGGAAAAGATTGTAGAATTGAACAGTTCATGGTATTGATCTATTGACAGTTGAAAATTTCCAAGTGTACCAGTCACATTATAGCTGATACTTGGTGGTGAAGACATGGCAAATTTGTCCACGCGTGTTGTCATAAAAAAATGATTTAGACGGTGATTCGTAAGCGGCTTGGTTCTCTACTAGCAGTGTTCACACCATGCTAAACATTTATAATTATTTATGAGGGTAAAGTGCATTTAAATCCTCCTTAGATGTCACAAAAATGTAAATAAAGACTTGCTGATTCGAAAAACCCAAAAGGTTACGAAAATGCTCAAATCACCCCCTCCGCTAACTTTTCTGTTAACGGGTGTTAAAATAGAATTGTTTTGACCATTTTATCCCTGGACTATCAAATATTAACTTGTTAAAAACGATTAGTTCTAAAATTATTTTGTTAAAAACAGTTACGCAAAAATACTTGTTAAAAAGTGGATAAATATTAACAAAAAAAAATGGTCTTTGCTAGTAAAATTATTTATTAAAATTATTTTAATTAATATTAACTTGTTAAAAACGGTTAGTTCCGTCAAAAAAATGGATAAATATTATTTAAAATTATTTTGTCATAAATTATTTTTTATTTAACAAATATATAAATATTTTGGGAAAAACAAAACTGATAAATACAAAAAAAATCAATTCTTAAAAAATAGAAATGATGAAAAATTGGAAAAAAAAATACCAAATAAAAAATAAAAAATAGACACAATATTCCAAAAAACCAAAAAAAATGAGGATAAATCTTAAACAATGAAAAAAGAAAAAAAAAACAAAAACTATACAAATTTGAAAATAAAAGTCACTCTTAAAAAACTAGAAAAGATTATTAAAAAGATGAAAAAAAAATATGAAATAAGAACTAAAAAAATGGAAACAAAAAACAAAATATTAAAAAGATTATTAAACAAAAATCAATTATCATGCTTGACGTCATTTTCGAAAATAAATGTTTATAATCTAAATAGTAGGTTTTCATCTTAAATTTTTTCTGGAAAAAAAAATCTTTTAACAAATGTCCGGTTTTTAAACCGTATTTGGAGCTAGATAACTGTAACTAATATTATATTATTTAATATTTTATAATAATTATAATCTTAATTAATTTATATATTATAATAATTTTAATTAATAATTTAGTAATTATCATTATAATCATCATTATAGTCTTACTTAATAATTTATTAGTCATGACTATTATCGTAATTATTTATTTATTAATTCTAACTGAAATTGTAAATCTTGGTACAAATTTATTTTCATCACATGTATTACTTAAACAAATAACTTTAATATTACTAAACGTGTCAAAAATTCAAAAATAAATTGCAAAACATGTATGTCGAAGCATGGTCCGGGTTCAGTGGCTGCCACCGCCTTTGTCGATTATATAGGAATAGGCTTCCATAATTTCTATTTGGACGTCTTGCGAAAAAAAAGGAATAAGTAAAAAAGCTTCAAACATTAAATGAGAGCAAATAAGTAAAAAAAAAGAGAATATAAAAAAAATTTGCAGTTGGATTTGAGATCTGTAGGTAAGAAAAAGCTTCAATATATTAAATGAGAGCAAATAAGTAAAAAAAAAAAAAAATATATATATATATATATATATATATATATATATATATATATATATATATATATATATATATATATATTATTTTTCTTTCCAACCAACCGGTCAAAAAATAGAAATAAGTTTAGGTTTTATGTTTCAAACAAACATTGTATTATATATATAGAGGATGAAAGAGAGCCAACAGCCAAATGTAAGCATTAGGGGTATTTTGGGGAATGCACATTTTTTTAATCCAAAATATGGGCTCTAACGGCTAGTTCTAACGTCAATTTGACGGAAAGGGGCATTCCGAGCAAAAACGGTTTTGCGGGAGGTGCAAACTGCTTAAGTTTTCTAAAAGGTCTTATTTTGCGAACGAGGCAACTCTAAGGAGGGTTTAAATGCACTTTACCCTTATTTATGATGATTAATTGTATGTTGCAAATATTAATGAGTCCCAACAAGAACTGCACCCACTTCTTCAGAATGCGCAGACAGTGGAGGCAAATTCCCACAAAACAAATTTCCTTTTTGCAGAAACCTAACCTTCAACAATTTGTCCCAAGTACGTCGTTGCAACTCCCATAACACAATTTACAGCCAAAAAAAAATCGTATTTGCAACACCAAATTAACACATATTAGATGGTATTTTCCAACTAAAAGCCAAGAACAGACGCAAAAATTTAAAAAGGAGGGTCGACCTCAAATATAAACAAAGGTCTAATTTTTTTAAAATAAAGTTAGATATATCAAAAATTATTGTTACTCAACCATGACTTCTCTCTCTGTATGCATGAAATCATAAAAAATAAAAATTACTTATAAAAAAATAAAACCTAAGGTAAATATGTATATAGAAATTATAAATTCCAGGGAGCAAATCATAAAATTGATATTTTTAAAAAAATCATAAATATTTAACTCTGAAACAAAAATTCAGTGGGTTCTGCTAGGGGCACAGAACAAATCCTCTTTAAAGCACTTTTCTCCATCTGATCTGATAATTGAATTTTAGCAACTATTAATATTAGTGTGGCCATGGCATATTGGCATGTTCAATTTGGATTGATTCGGAAGCATTTGTTTGTTTAGAAAATGTCACAATGCCAACGAATGGTTTTGAACTTGAGCCCACTTGCTTTAGGACATGTCTTTAGTCTTTAGATTAGGTTAATCAAAGTAACAGCTAAGACAATTTGGTTTCCACTTTATGACATGCATCGTTGGGGCATGTTGGGTCCAGATCAGTTGATGGGGGAGAAAACTTTGATACCGAAGGGTATCAAAACTTTAATATCCCCTATGCATGACATGTGGGCCTCCTTCCTTTTCGTAAAATGTGTAAACATATATATATACATAAATATTAGGGGGGCCCACTTGTCATACATAGAGGGTACGGTATCAAAGTTTTACTCAGTTGATGGTATTCTTGGACCATGAACCGGACCAGGACCAGGACCCGGACCCGGACCCGCTAGTCCTACGGTCCAAATTGTAGACCGGATCTTATCCATATAAAGTTTCAGATCGAGTCTAAGTTCTGTAAGAACATTGTACCTACCTAATTACCAAGATCAGGCTGGGCGAAGATCCTTTCCAAGTATCACAATATAATCTTTACAAAAATAAACTGAAATTCCATAGCATCCATCAATGTTTTAAAAATAGAACCACATATCGATCCGGTCAAAACACTTGGTTTGTGGCCAAACCTATCCAACCATTGAGTTAATTCGGATTGAACCATTATATAGAATTTATATTGAATATATTATATAAGTATACAACTACATATATATTACTTAGAAATTATGTATATTTATCATAGAAGAATTAGTTAACAAGCAAACATATTAATTTTAATTGCATGTAAAGTCCAAAACAAAAATTAAAAATCAGAATCAAATAGGTTCAAAATCAAATTGTATCAGATGATTCGATTGTTTGACCACCCTGATCGATCAAATTGATCGATTTTTTTTGTAAAAATAGTAGATTAATATTGAACCAACATGGAAAAGTTACTGACTACGAGTTGACAGTTCAACCAATCGGTTCGGTCCAATTTTTAAAATACAGGCACCCCCATTAAATCGGCTAGGACTTAAATGTGGACTCGTATTACACTATATTCATTTGCATGACAAGATGCAATGAAACCAAGTCTGGTCCCTACGCGGCAGTGGCACTAACGTTTATAAAATTTATATTGCTTGTAACTTGTATTTTTAATCCCTTTCCCAGACATATGTTAATTTACAAGTCCTTTAGATGTTAGATAAGATTAGTGACAAGATGGGGATGTAGCTCAGATGGTAGAGCGCTCGCTTAGCATGCGAGAGGTACGGGGATCGATACCCCGCATCTCCACATCTTAATTTTTTTTTTTTTTAATAAATTTATTTAAATTATTTTTTTAATTGTGTTTCCCATTTTTTACTACTTTTGGTGTCAGTAGGTGAATTGGTCTTGTTCGTGATTATCGTGGTTAGTTGCGGTGTCATTTTGTCTCTTCCTCTGAAGAGCCGCCTTCCATCACCAGCTCATGAGAAATAATATTAATAACGAAGGAAGAAAGGATAAGAGAAAAGTTGAGTAACAACAATATTTATTTTATTTTATTTTATCAACAGGAGGACAAAAGACTTTTGGAAAGGGAGTACCCACCAAATTAAGAAACATCGACAAGTGTTGAAAAGAAAACATTTTTATTGATGACAGCAGAGCAGTAGCACAATAAACAAATTACAAACATCAATTAGAAGATGTACAAAGAAGAAAGCTGTAGATAGCTAGCTAGCTAGCTGGTCTCATTCATGCATGCGATCTATTTGGTGATTGCATAGATGGCATAGATGATCCCAGGCAGCCATCCAAAGAGAGTCAGCACCAGGCAGATCCAGAACTCAACCTACAAACCACAATTCTTTCTTAGTAACTCTGTCAAAAATTAGTATTACTTGTATAAGAGTACCAGATTTATATTAAATTAGACTTTGGATACAGACTTTGTTAACTTTAGATACTTAAATTTTTTTAGTTACATATTTTAGTGATAAAACTTTTAGTGCTTTCAATGACGAATATTCTTCCCTAAAATGTGCGACTAAAAAATCGATACCAAAGTCTAAAATTTTTTTTATCGACTTTCATTCCATTTACTAATATAAATTTATACTTACATATCATTTTTTTTATTAGACTTATGTAACAATAAATAAGAAATAAATATTTCGTGATAAAATAAATAGTTTTTGTGACAAAATAAATATTTTTTTGATAAAATAAATATTTTTTTACAAAAAATGGAATAAAATTAAAAAGTGAAAATAAGTACAAATTTATATTAACTAGTCAAAAAAAATTCAAGTCTAAAATGGACAAACCTCCTGCTACCCTTATACAAAATAATCATATTCGGCCATAAAAAACGAGAATTGTATATATTTTCTTAAAAAATTCACAAGGGTAACAAAATACTATATATATTTCAGAAATTTTAAATCCTATACTAATTTATTTTAGAAATTTTTTGACTTTCATCTCACTTGTTAATATAAATTTGTACTTATATTCCATTTTTTTTAATTTTATTTGACTTACATCCTACCTTTTGTCACGAAAAATATTTATTTTGTCGCAAAAAATATTTGTTTTGTAACAAAAATACTTTTAGTGACAAAAAGTGAAATGTAAGTCTAAAAAAATTAAAAAGTAAAATGTAAGTACAAATTGATATTAATAAGTGTGATAAAAGTTTAAATTTTTCTTTTTTTTTCAAATTTCTACAAAATAACTGAGGCCGAAGGCCTGCTTATAATATAGTTCCATCCCTGCTTATATTGATGTTGTGTATGTGTAAAATATTAACGAACCTCGCATCCAAACTTGAGAAAGACACCGAGGGGCGGAAGGATGATTGCCAGCAGGATGTCGATGCAGTTTGCAGTACCGTCGGACATTTTTGCAGTTGCGAATTGAGAATGAGCACCTGCAAAAGGAGAGATGGAAGAAGAAGAAAAAGAGAGATCGAAGAAGAAATTGGTTGGTGGAACAATGGCGAAGCTTCACTGCTGCTTTATAGAGCCAGCATAGAGAGAGGGGGTTGGGTGTCACGTGATTTTAATGTGAGGCGAATGAGCTGCATGTGAGATGCAATGCTGCCTGTGTATACTGTACTGTTACTTAACCGCGTTAACACCGCCCTTGCCCAATGACGCGTGATAGACTATCTATTCTACTATATAATAGGAAAGCTTAGATGGAAAAACTTTTGAATTCCCAAAATCTATTCTACTATATAATAGGAAAACTTAGATGGTAAAACTTTTGAATTCCGAAAATATCCTTATATACTTATACTTATTAAAAATAGTTCATTAATTTTAATAAGGACAACTTAGTAATTATGAAGACTACACTTTGGTCTTCTTAAAAAGTCTTTCTAAACTAATTAAGAAATATTAAAATACGTGCAAGACACGTACACATATGCTAGTATACAAAAAAAAATGACTTATTTAGTAACAGGGTCTCGTATGAAACAATTATGCTATTTGGTTCTAATTTTTTTGGATGATACCATCTCTCATTATGTGACATCTGACATGACAATTGATATGGTAGCTGATATGTCATACTTTAACCCAAAAATTAATTACCCAAAAAATTTATTGTTAATGCTAATAGTAATTTTAATTTAATGTTAATATTAATTTTAATGTTAATATTAAAATTAATATTAATGTTAATTAACGTTAATGTTAATAATAATGTTAATATTCATGTTAATTTAATTTTAATATTAATTTTAATGTTAATGCTAATTTTAATTTAATGTTAATATTAATTTTAATGTTAAAGCAATATTAATATTAATTTTAATTTTAATATTGATGTTCATGTTAATTTAATATTAATTTTAATTTTAACTTTAATGTTTACGTTTGCCATGTCAGCTGTCATGTCATCGGCCATGTCATATTACACATAATGGAAGATGGTATCACCCAAATTTTTGAAAATCAAATAGCATTTTTGGTATGAAATTAGGATTTGGGTCGCAAAAAAATTGGCTGACATTATGATTTAAATTTCCAAATTACTATTTATTTGGCTACATAAATAGTAATTTGAAGACTAAATACTAACGACGGTTTTTTTTCGAGATCCAAACTATAATATTCACTTATTATATAAAATTTTATTACTAAATTGTGAGACCCGTCTCACTGTATCGGTATTTTATACGGATACATATTTATTTGAGCCGTATTTCGTATTTATCGATTTGCGTGATATTTTAAAATTTTTCTAAGTATAGGATTTCATGACTTGGTTTAACTTGGATTTGGTTTTATTTGGTTCGGTTCCACTTTGACTTGGTTTGGTTTAGTTTGGTTCTTTATGAGATGAGGTGTATGGTTTAGATTGAGTGGAGAGGAATGAATGGTGGAGATCACTTGAGCTTGTTATATATAAGCCACTCTTTTTCTCTCCCTCCTCATTCACCCTCATTCATTTCTTTCCACCAGAACCCTAGCCATTAGAGAGAGGCAAGTACACCTTGTCGAATGTTGGACGATTTTTATTTCGTTTGTTCCATTCTCCTTATTGTTACATTCTAAGCATTTTTAGAACTTGGAGTTTTCCATTTTGATGGTTCAAATGTTGTAGATCTAGCTTTGAAGAGATTTCAGTTTTCATGGGTTTTGATCTATTTAATCTTGTTATTTCCGAGTTTTGATGGTTCTATATTGTAGAGCATTTCATTCTGCCCCGTTTTGACCCAAGGAAGTTCGGATTTGGACACTGGATGAAGGTTTTATGAAGCTTGAGAACTTGGCTTCCATGGTGTTCTTCTTCTCGAAATTTTGGAGAAGAAGAACTGTGCCTGACTTGACCGCATGAACATTTCATGCGGCAAGTATTTTTCCAGCCGCATGCATAATCGAGCCGCATGAGATCCTGAAACCCCGTAGCCGCATGCGCCCCTTGCTGTCAGCCGCATGTGCACCCATCACTTCTAGCCGCATGAATACGAATTATTGACCGCATAAGTCCTCAGTCCCTTCCAGCCGCATGGGGTCCAACTCACCCTCAGCCGCATAGACCAGCTTCTCTCTTGGCCGCATAGGCTGAGTCTCATTCCGGACCGCATGGATTCATTTCCATCAGCCGCATGAGACTCTTGATCTTCTTGAGCCGCATAAGGGCCGAACCCAGCTAGCCGCATGAGACCCGCTTGACTCCGGCCGCATATACCTGATTGGTCAGCCAGCCGCATGGACCTATAACTTCACCTGCCGCATGAGGCTGAGTCATTCTTGGCCGCATGGATCCCGCAACTTCTTGAGCCGCATGCAACCCACTTGCTCTCAGCCGCAGGAACCTTTCCCCCTTCAGCCGCATAGGCTTTTCCTTTATCAGCCGCATGCGCCTGACCCTATTCAGCCGCATGGGCTGTTCTCCTCCCAGCCGCATGAGATTATTCCTGAACCGCATGACTCTCCTATAGCTCTGTACTGTTATTTTATTATTATTATTATTATTTTTGTCCATGCCTTGGAACTCCTATGGTATATTTTATGCCCATTTTTATATCCTTACGACTTTTGTCCTGAACTTGATAAATCACGATTTGATTGACATGATTGAAATGACAATTGTACATGACATGGTGTGACAAGGAACTAGCATGACTTGATAGTGACCCTGAGCCGCAGGGCTCCTTCCTGTGCCTTGTCCAGCTATTTAATTATTGTTATTATTATTATTTCTCTATTGTTATTTGATCTTTACTGATGACTTGTGTCTTGTAACCTCAGCATAACTTGAGTCTCCTGATTGAATGTTTGTACTATACTGTCCGGCACATGTACCATAAACACGACAGTGACCCGTAGTGGTGCACTCCTGATTAATGACCTGACATGACCTGATAGTGGCCCGTCGTGGCGCACTCTTGACCAGTAAACTTGACATGATAATGACATGATAGTGGCCCGCCGTGGCGCACTCTTGACATAATAAATCTGACATGATACTCCTTGAAATGCTGTTGCGACGGCTAACATGACACGACAAGAATGAATGACCTGGACACCGTGGACGATTGTGCTTGTACAAATGAACCAGTCATGTCTTGCATCATGTCTTGGAGGGGACTCCTGAGTACCACGGTCAGGAGTACCTACTGAAATGGACTAAGGTTAATGACTAGAATAATTCACTAGACATGAAGAGATGTTCCCCAGTTACAGGCGACCCCGTTATTCCGGCCGCAAATGTTTGGACTTGTAGCCTGCCGACGAGTAGGGCACATTTCCAGCCCACTGTTCTGTGGGGCACCCTCCATTGTCACTATAATGATTGAACTCTATTGTCACTCTAGTGTATTGAACTCTCTAAATTGTCACTGTAATGTTCGCCTGGATAACCTGGGTAGCTGCAGGGCCTGTGACTAATTGGAGCATCTCATTGCATCTTGCTAGTAACTAGGATTGTGATAACCCTAGTTAGTTAATGTAGAAAGCCGTAGGCAATGATTGGCCGTGATTGATTGGATGGAGTCTAGTCCAGTATAGTATTGTCTAGAAGTGATTGATTGAAAGATTGTACCAGAATGATTGAATGATTGTCACTCCAGATTGTTACTATAATGATTGTACTCTATTGTCACTCTAGCGTAAGGTACTCTTCATTGTCACTTTCATCATTGTACTCTCTCTCATTTTCACCTTAATGATTGTCACCTTTAGTAATAAATGATCAGAGACTAAGTTCTGTCCAGGCGAAGGGTTACAATCTCGGTCCTTGTTTGGTTTAAGGATTGTAACCTGGCTTCCGGAACAGTGCCTTCGTCCTCTCTTCGTATATTGCCTGGCTCTATTTATTTAACATGTTCTCCAGTTTACTTTATGTCAAATGATGATGATTTACTTACTGTCTTCCTATGTTCGGGATAAGTGCATTGGTACTGCACGAATCTCGATCCTTCTTTACTTATTGCTTTCTCTCCCTGTTGATTGCATATGACTGCTGGTTTTAAGTTCATAGTTCGGCCTCCTTTGTGGTACTTGCTATTTGGGGTCTGACCCTACTGGTTTTGCATGGCCAGGTTCTAATAGAAGAGGTCGAAGGATCTACCGCACCATCTACTCGACGGTGACCAGCCGGAGCACCAGAGTGCCTCAGTGGGTTTCTTCTTCATTCTCCCACTGATATGTAAATTTTCCTCTTGTAACGTTTAGCCCCGAGCACGTGTTTAGCTCGTGTTTTGGTATTTTCCTTGATATTGTAGCCTATGGGCATAAACATGATATGTGTATTCTAGACTATAGCTAGTCCTTATCATGTACGACTAATACTCTAGCTAGTCCTCAGTTCTGTGGTACTGGCTTCATGATCATTCATGTATATATGGTTCGGGACGCCTTACTATTGTATGTATGATGATCGTACTCTTTGCTCTTGTATAATTGCCTGTGATTGAGATACCTAGGATTGTTAAACCATAGGATTGACTGATGGCTTGTAGAGTAACCTCCATGTCTTGACAGCTTATACGTGATTTCAGAGTATTAACGTACTTTGGGATTGCGTAGCTGGCTATGTCTGTCCCCGCTCTCCGGTATTCTGGTTCTGGGGCGTGACATAAATAACCTTAGAAATTTTTGTACATATTGAATGAAAGTTCATTGAAATTGGTTCGAGAGAATAAAAAATTTCATGAAATAATTTTTTTTTTAACTTACATCATATTTATTAATATAAATGTGTACTTACATTTATCTTTTATTTAGTAGACTTTTATTTTATTTTTTGTTATAAAAAATATTTTTTTTAATAAAATGAGTCTCTCTCGTGACAAAATGAATATTAAAGCCACCGGTATGCTGTGTTAGAGCATCTCCAACCCTATTGTCTTGTTTTGTGTTGTGAATCCTAGGTGGCATGAGGCACAAGACAATGTCTTGTATAGGTGGCAATGTTATATTTACAAATGACAATGGGTTTAAAAGTCATCTCCAATGCAAAAGTATTGAGAAGACAATACAAATATTTTTTTACAACTTCCAAGACAACTTTTACTCTTCTACTTCTTTTTTATAAATATTTTTATTCACAAATGATGATGTGGACATAAAGACATTGTGAAGTGCATTATCTAGATCTAGACAACCAACTTCACATTGTCTTTGCCATGTCATTGCCATGTCAACTCCACACTTTATTTCACATTTGCATTGGAGAAGTACTTTTGAAAAAAATGGTTGTCATTCCTATGTGGCAACCATTTTTTTCAAACTCACAATAGGGTTGGAGATGCTCTTAGGAATAGAAGAACGAAAATAAGAAATGTTTCGTATAACCGTGCCACATGGAAGGCTGTATAAGAGTTTATACGAAATTTGTACAAAAATCGCGCCACGTAGGAAGTTTGATCACAAGATCAATACGAAATTTTGTAGCACCTCTGTCAATCTTTCCAATTTATTTTTCCTAATTAAAATAAAAAAGTGTTGATGGACCACGAATAAAGGCACATGGTTGGGTGGGACGGGTCCTAGTGACAGCTTCTCGTTCTTTGTCCGTGAACATTCTAACGGCCAAGTTCAAAGTAACGGTCACTTACAACTGACTTTTTTTTTTTTTTGCGATAATGGACATTTTCTTATAAAAAGAAATTTTGAATGAGTTGGTGTGTGTCCTTGTTAGCTCATATAAAAAGGAATACAAGTTAATCTTTGTAGGCACTAAGAAGAGACATAAAATTTTTAACTGGATGACGAAACATCAGGGGATCGAACTACATGAGCATAATATTATTTTTATTTATAGTGGACCAGACACCGTAAAAACAATACTCAACCGTAAGAACGTATAGATCTGTGTGGATTGAAATAAAAAAAAAAATGAGTTGAAATCATTTTCTCATGTCATGTCAGTCCTGAGCTCATTGGAGACTCGAGACGAACTTTTAAAATAGATCCCACAATACATAATGTATCAAAATAAAAATAATAAATCAAAAATTTATCATCACAAAGAATTTAATTAAGAACCTTCCTAACATACTTACCACTATACTATAATTATTTTATATTAAATAAGGCCCATAAAACATACTGGATATATTTTAAATATAAAAATATTAAATATAATATATTTATTTTTAAAAATATTTCTTTCTTGTATTTTTGGATTCGTGAGTCCTGGCCGATTGTCCCCGGCCCATTCTCATGTTTATATATATATATATATATATATATATATATATATATATATATATAAGAGAGAGAATCCGGACCCACCCATGGAGTCCCGCCGACCTGCATCATCGAATCGGACGGGACCCGTGCGGGGCCCATGCGATCCAACGGTCAAAGATCGCGAACTTCGATGGAACTCCCTATCCGATATATATATATATATATATATATATATATATATATATATATATATATATATATATATATATATATATATATATATATATATATCCACAATTTTTGTATTTTTATGTTCACATCCGCTGGATGTGCTTTAAGTCATCTAATCTTAACTATTGATAAATTAACGATTAAATTTAGATGACTTAAAGTACCATCCAACAGTACAAATAGGAGGAATGCATGGGGATACAAAAAGTGTGAAGTAATTCTGTATTAATTTTTGTCTTGATAATGTAATGTTTGTAATGTATGGGTGGAGGTCACGTGAAACACGCCGCCTTCTCCTCCTTACGCTCCTGTGCACGTCGCTACGGTTACTCTTCTGACACGTTGTGCCATTGATTATATATGGTAAAATATGTATCGAAACAGAGCTTGTTCTCGCTGTAAAATGCAAGCAAAGTCAGATAGTCGGCATGTGCCTCCCTGGTTGGACGCGACAGAGCGGCAGAGCCGTCGGTGAAGTCCATGGTTCCATTATTCGGATTCTGAGGTTACTTGAATCATATGAATTTCCCACTATCATGAACCAGTCAGTATACTAAAACGGAATTTTGCTGGTGCTGCTCTTTTATAAACTTTGTGAGTTTTTGGCATATTTTAAAGTATTAATCGATATTGATTCGGTACCGTGGATATCGATGCAGGTTGACATGTGACCGCTATCGATATTGTTTGATATCGACGTTTTTTTTCCGATCAGTTCAGTTGAAAAAATCAAATGAAAAAGAACAAACAACAAGGATAAGGATGACTATAATTTTATTCAATTTAAAAATATTAAGAAACAACATATAATTTTTTAAAAAATTATGTCTACTATATAATATATAAATTTTTTCTAAATGTTTAATAATTTGTCAATAATTATTTTTTGGCAATATCAAAAAATTTGATACTCGATATTCGTAGGAAGAAACCGAACTCGAGTGGCTTTTATGGTTACCGGGTAGAGGTATAAGATCTTGCTGGGTGGCAGAAGATTAGTGGATCGAGCCACGGAGGCGTATTATTCCTTCCATTTATTTGATAGAAGTTGAGAACAGTGAGCCCAAGGACGGAGCCAGGATTTAAATTTTCCCCAAGCTGAAATTAAAATAACTAAAAAAATATACACAAATTATTTCAAAACATGTTGCTTAAGATTTGGAGCCGGAAGATTCTCCAATTGTTGATGTTCCTTCTTAAAGTTTTTTTTCTTCTAAAGAACGAAAAAAAAAATTTCGTTATTTTTTTGTTCTTGATTTTTTATCCTAATAAAATAGAAGATAAGTTTATTAGTTGAAGGAATCAGACATTACTTATCTATAGGAATTAGATTGCAAGTTTTAAACTTTTTAGTAGATTAAATTGCAAGTTTTAAATTAGAGAAAGATAATAAATCATCCTAAATGAATCAAATAACAAAAGGGAAAAAATATATGTCAACTAAAACTGCCTATAAATCACAACAAAAGTCATCAAATTCATCTTTGTTAGTGGTTCATTTCAAATTACTGCATTGGCGGCAAAAAGTAGAAAATTGACTCGTCTAAATTGCAAAATTTCCAATCACTATGGTAAAAAGGAATGTCAAAATCTAAAATTGAACACAAATCACAATAGAAGTCCTCGCAATGGCATCAAACTACAAAATTGAGTGATTAATTGCAAGAAATTTGATTAGCTAAAGTAACCAACTCACATTTAATACCTGCACAGCACAGCACAGCACAGCACTGCACTATAGAGCGACGCGCCGCCGGCCTGTGCTGTGAGAATGAGAGCCTGTGCCCTAAGAAAATTTTTTGGATGGGCGGAAGGCGCAGGCTCTCAGCCGGTATTTGGAATCTTGGATGGGTAAATTGCTAACGGTTGGTGTCGGTTACTAACGGGTTGGATGATGGGTGGGCTGGACTACACATAAACCAAAAACAATTTGGGCTGGATGGGCCGGAGCCCACCCCAGTCCACCAATAAATCCGTCTCTGAGTGGACCTAACCGACATGTAAA
Organism: Iris pallida; assembly: GCA_029216955.1. Lineage (NCBI taxonomy): Eukaryota > Viridiplantae > Streptophyta > Magnoliopsida > Asparagales > Iridaceae > Iris > Iris pallida. Next base: position 4,068,950 of record JANAVB010022596.1, on the reverse strand, counting down.
TTTCCTACGTTTGATCCGACATCTCAAAAAAATAAAACTCGTCCGAGCTCTCTAGCCTAGTGGTATTAGAGCGGACATCCGGAGGGGCCGGCAAGGTTCGAGCCTCCCAATTGTGTGTGTGAGTGGGATTTCAAAAAAAAAAAAAAAAAAAAAAAAAAAAAAAAAAAAAAAAAAAAACTCGTAGGAAGAATTCTCATCAGAAACGCAATCGACAATGAAGTAGTCATGAGAGAATTGTATCCGTGGTTGAGCAACCACGAGGACAATGAAGTAGTAAGTAAATTTTTACAGCAAAACTAATTCGGTATGAACTCGCACAATAAATAAAATAATTTACGATAGGATGTAATTTCTTTTTTCTTTTGTGCCAACTCATTACTACCAACACCAGCTTCCTGCCCAAGGCTTCTCCCAACCTTCCTCCCCTGCTCCAGCATAATTACACGTGGACCACATGCTAGCTCACAATGCACCCACCTCTCCCAGCACTCCATCAACTCTTCCAGGCCCTCCTAGATAGCTCCACCCGAACCCCTTCACATTCTTCGCAAGTTACTGCCACATGTCTACACATGCATTTCTTCGAGTCCGACTTGTTCATCGTCATCACAGTCGTTGACATGTACGTTAAACGCTATAGTATGGGATCTATATCTAGGGATTATCATTTGGCCCAAAATTCATAGGCGTCCGAAAAGTCCATCTGACCCGATGGGCCAACATTCGATAGAGTCCAGTTATTAGGGTAGTCCGATCCGATCTATATTAGTATAAAGTCAGGTTTGGACTATACATCCGTCCGTCCGAACCCGACTTGAAGTCCTCCCGATACAAGTTTGGACTATATGTCCGCCAGAGTCCGACCCAAGCTTAGAAGAGGGCTACGTCCATATAGAAGATATATATTGACACAGACAAAAAATAAACCCCCTACAAATACAATACTTGTCAGATTCAGAGGTTTGAAACATCGAAAGGAAAAATGTAAGACCATTCAACATACAAATTGATCACAGTGCTCACAGTTTAGCTCATTTGAGACACATGCTCGCAATATAGCATCAATTTTCATTTACTACAGTCATACTAAGTCTTAGTATCATTTCATGTTGACTGTACAACAAATATACGTACAGGCTCGGATACAATAGTTTTTTTTTGTTTGTCACTTATAAGTGTATATTGCAGGCAATTTGTAAACTTTTGAAAGTTTGGAACGTCCAGTTGTGTTAACTGAAATTTTAATTGAGAAAACACATTAGTAATGACACCACAGCCACAGCCACAACCACAACCACAACCACATGAAAAGTAGCAGCAATGCCAATCCACTATTTATGCTATGCATGAAATACAAAAGCTTGTAAGCTCCAACAGTGTTTTTTCTTTTTTCTTTTTGAAAGAGTGAAACATACAAATTATCAATTTTTATAGAACTAGTCCGGCCCGATCCGACTTGGCCCAAAAAGTCCGACTCTTGTGGACGGGTTTGGGCTTCATAAATAATAATTAAGCCCGGTCCGAAATTTCTTTAGGACAAAAAAAAATCGATCCGAGTCCGGCCCGAGCCCGTACTTTATGCGCTTGGGCGGCCCGACCCGGTCCAATGCCGATCCCTATCTATAGCTTAGGGGGTGTTTGGATGACGGTAGGTGTGCAGCAAGTGGCCACCATGCAGTTGAAACGTTTGGTTGGACACTACAACTGGGGTGTAAGTGCGCACATGTGACAATTCAGAGTTATTGTCTCTTGCTTTTTTTTTCTCCCTCCTTCCACCTCCCACCCATGGACAGCCTTGGCCTAGGGCAAGCCAGACGATGGCCAATGACCCCCAGACGAAAGGGAATACCAATATGGATTTATCTACCATAGTTCTATATGTCTCATGTGTCATTCTTTAATATAAAATATTGTGTTGTAGTGGCTAAGATTATGCTTTTATTTTAGAGGTTATTGGTTCAAATCTTGATGGCAACAAATTTTTGTTATAGTTACATTCATTTTACACTATGTATGGAAGGTCTGATTTGAAAATTTCGTCTCGGACCCCCATCAGCTCGGGGACGGCCCTGCCCCACCTACATAAAAAAAGTTCCACAACTCCTACTCAAGTGAAGAAGAGAGATAGGACTCTCTTTCTCTTTGAGACTCCGTGTCACGCCCCAGTACCGGAATACGGGGACGGACGTAGGCCAGCTACACCGTATAAGGTACGAATACGCTATACGGCGATGAAGGTTGTCAAGTCTTGCTGGGTATCCTAGCATGCAATCAATCTATGGCCTAAATCCGATCTCATGTCCACAGACAAATCACAAATAAAATACTGAACAAGAGAGAGAATCATATGGAAAGCAGGAAATACTCATATGATAATCAGAAAATCTACAGTACAGGATAATAAGGTAGATGAGTATACCTTCCCACAGTTCCTAGCATGGTCGGGAACTGAAGCACATCCTCCAAGTCGAGTCTGGAAGATCCACAGGGTCGGTCACAGGCAATCTGGGAACAATCCAGGGTTGGTCAGGCCTAGGGTGAGCATATAACGGTTGAAAACCGAAAACCGAACCGAACCGAACCGAACCGAACCGAAATATGACAAACGGTTCGGTTTTTTCGGTTATCGGTTCGGTTTACGGTTTGAAAATTTGAAATAACGGTTCGGTTTTCGGTTCTTCATCCGAAAAATCGAACCGAACCGAAAACCGATTTAGATTTAGTAATTTATCAAACTACCCACAATATACATATACTAATATTTATTAACCCCTAACTGAGCGCACTCTCTTCTCCTATTCTATGTCGGTGCTTCTTTGAGCACTCTTTCTATCTACCCTCAATCTACATATACTAATATCTTTCACTCTATGTAATATAAAAATTCATAAATACAATAATGTCATATTTTTTTTAATTTTTGTTATTTGAATAGGCCTATTTTGCTAAAAACTTGAAGGCCATGCACATTGGCCCATGAAACCGAACCAACCGAAAATCGAACCGAATTAATTCGGTTCGGTTTTTGTTCGGTTTTTATAAAAACGGTTCGGTTTTCGGTTTTGAAAAATACGTTTTACGATTATTTCGGTTTTCACATATTCGGTTCGGTTTGAACCGAACCGAACCGATGCTCACCCCTAATCAGGCCAACCGTAGCAAGTACCAGAAAGGAAGGCTCAAGGACGGGCGAAGAAAACTAGCATGATATGATATATAACAGAAATAACACGTATGAACAGCGGTAATGAGGGTAAAGGATCGTGCGGTACCAACGCACGATTACAGAATACAAGGCAACAATCCAACTACTAATACGTAAATAACCAACAATCATCACAGTCATCCTAACATCCACTAATGCTTGCATCGCCAACTGGAACTCGTAGTCTGTCATCGGAACAGTAACTCACCCCTACATCAAACAAGAACAAGGGAATGAATTACCGCACCGGGACAGCGTTACGTGCCAGCCAGCTTAGCAAGCAACAAGCCATACAATTTAGGAGAATAAGCGTCCACTCAAAATGCCTACGGCTCTCTATGTGGAGGTTGGGTTACCCCAACAATGCAAGTATGGGAATCCTCAGATCGTGCCATCCCAGCAGGGCTAGCGAGGCCAAGTATAGCATGTAAGAAGAGCACCGATCCCTCGTAAGGCCACCGGGCTCTGCATGTCACCACCGGTCCCTCGTAAGGCCACCGTGCCGAGCATGCCAAGTATATAATGTATAGTACATAAGTAGCCGGATATTGCTATTCACTAGTACGAATGGTAACAATATTCGTGGCGGCCAGCCTGCAGGTCATGACTAATGTCTGGGATAAGGCTGGTAATGCACGATCTCGGGATTCCGTTCCCCCCAATGCTTCTACCAGTTTAAGTTGCCTAGATTAACCATATAGTTATCCGGGGTCACATGCCGTGGTCACATGATCACCCTCCTAGATGTCGTACCTCAGTACGGGAACGCTAAGTAAGAATCAACCTCGGCACCTGTAGTCCCAGTTGTGATTCATCCTTAGTGTTATGCAACAAGCAAGCAAGCAATCCTGACCACGCTAAGACTAAAGGCCAACTACCAAGGTACCCGTACAGGTAATCATATAATATAGCTAGAATATCAAGATGGCATCGTAATGCCATATAATCATGGAAGTAGCACCTCAAAGTGCCAGTAGACAAGGGGCACCGCAGTGCAAGGTCAGGGCCAGTACCTCAAAGGGTAACTGGACTTATAGTACGGATACAAGTAGTCATGTCAGGAGCAAGGACAAATCTGTCAGTCACGAGAAGTCATCTGTCCACATCGTGGCATGGATATCAGGTCAAGTATAATATCAGAACCTCTACTACAATATCATCTCAGACATATATGGGAGCCTACAGCTCCAATCATCAAGTCGGTCCATCCACCAGATCAATCTAGCAAGAGTCTTCCATCCATGATGGAGTGAATATCACGTCAATAAAGACAACCACCAAATACCAAGCTCATCACCATAACAATGCTAGGCCCTCTGGCTCACAAGAATCCTCCAAGTCATTGATCACAAGCCACTAGAAAATGAGCCCCTCAACTACCAAGATATAGCAATCAAAATAGGTTTCCCAACTACCGAAATACACAAAGGTTCCAGGTTTTGGGCGTTTGAGAAGTCGAGTAAAAATCATATAATAATACCCTCGATATTCTCCTCGTTCCGTAAAATATTCGTACAATAATCCAACTCCAGGAATCTAATGAGTCTACCGATACATTATTCTAGATCAATCCTCAAATACTACGCAATCTAAATATTTCCAATGTCACAATTCCGATACATAAGACAATTGTCAGCCCTATCTAGCTGGACTAGGATAACTCCTAGGATGAATAATCATGGGACAAGAATATAATTAAATGTCGCCGAAAAAGTGGCAAGGATTGCGTGAACCACTCTGGAGCAGATCCACAACCCTTAAACCAAACAAGGACCAGGGTTGCAGACCGTCTTCCGAGTAGAACCGCTCTCCTTACGCTATCCGACGGACAAGACAGGTCAAGACGCTAGGCGGCTAATCTAGTCGGGAGTCTACCTAGCAGGCAATAGGATCAGATAAACTATGCCAAGGTGAACATGCACGAGCCCAGCCCAGCAAACCAAAGGAATGGTTCTGCCCAATCCTTCGAACCAAATTCCTGATCGGAAATTCTGGAAAAATCCGGCAGTGTCTCCTTTGTAATCTGGACGGGAGCACCCTACGAATTGGGGCTAAAACCACTCGGCGCAATCCGCCGCAGAATCGCAGAATCGCAGGCTGAGAACACTAAGTCTCAGCTACCAGCAGTACTATGATGCGTACTGGAAACCAATCGAACCCGAGACCACTAAGTCCCGGCCTCCAGCAGCACTACAATGCGTACTGGGCGCCAAGCCAACACATATAACAAGAAATTGTCTCGCAGGGCGCATCACAGCACATGTCCAAAGTTCTAACCCAAGCACAATCACAGCCACAAGAATAGTTAGCCAAAGCCGTTACCAGACCGCGAGTCGGACACGGGGCATACGGGGACAATCCGTACAAGTGAGTCGTGCTCGTGTCCTCGGAGGTGTGGATGACCCATCCGAGTTGTCTGATACGGTCTATCCCGGAATTGGACCAAGCTATCCTAAGTTATCATCATGGCAGTTCTACTACTAGGCTACACTAATCATGGTTATACAATTTACAAGTACAAATTAATTAAATACAATAAAATCCAGAAGAGAGGGCAAGAGCCGTCGATGAGCAAGGGATACTTGCCTAGAGGGCTCGGCTAGGTAAGCAAGTCTTCGACAATTATGATCCAAGCTTGCACGCCAATCGAGGTCCTCAGAACAAATAATAAACAATTATTAGAATTAAATAATAAAATAATAACAGGAAGCACGGAGGATGAAAGGAGGCTATACCATGCGGATCCCGCAAGCAGCACAGGGATCTGGCTCGGAAACCGAGGCACACGGACCGATACGGACACACAAACCGAGACGTGCACGTATATCGAGACGCGTATGAGAATAGAGATGACTCGAAGATCGAGATGAACAGGAGACAACGTGCACGTAAATTGAAATGTGTACGTCGATCGAGGAAATCACAAATATCAAGATAGCGCACGAATTACGCGACACGCAAATTGAGACGTGCACGCGAATCGAGACGGCACAAGGACCAATGCAACACGCAAATCGGAGCGAGCACGTAAATTAAGATGACACAAAGTCTAAGGTGGCACGAAAATCGATACGGCACGCAAGTCAACATATGCACGCAAATCGAGGCAGTGCGGAGTCCAAGGGGGCACGCAAATCGAGGCAGTGCACAAATCGATACGGGCACGGAAACCGATGCAACACAAAAATCGAGAGGCACAAAGGCCGAGACACGAAAAACGAGGCAACACACAAACCGATGGAGCACGGTGCCCGAGGCAGTGCGGGGCTCGAGGCGCGTGGATCGATCTAGCGAGGTGGCACATAATTCGAGATACACATGTCCCGAGAAACATGAAGAACGAGAGTGCGCTGCTCGAGGCAGCACACTACACGAGATATCACGCAAATCGGGGCACGTAACCCGAGGAGAGGCACGGAGCACGAGGGCTCACTGCCCGAGAAGCACACATGCCGAGGGTAGCTCGCTGCTCGAGCAGCGCGGGGCCCAAGGGCGTCCTGCTGCTAGAGGCTGGCACTCGCGGCGGAGGCACGACAATGGTGCTGGCCGCCGGAGAGAAGAGGAAAAGAGGGGGTGGAGGGGCTCACCGGGGTCGATCGGCTCTCCGGCGGAGGAGACGAACGGCAACAGCGGCGGAGGACCTCGCCTTCGTCGAGGAGAAGGGAGACGACGACGACAGGGATGGCGGTGGTCGCGGAGGCCATAGCGGCGGTGGTGGCCGGCCATGGAGATGGCGGTGAAGGGTGATGACGATGATGATGAGGGCGATGGCGGTGGAGACAATGGCGCTGGCGGCGCTGGTGGGTGATAGTGGCGGTCGCGGCTCCGGAAGAGGGGCGAAGGCGACTGGAAGTGGCAGGGGTCGCGGTGGAGGATCTTCGGCTAGGTAGTGGTGGCAGGCGGTGACGGGGGGAGCAGTGGTGGCGGTCGGCGGTCGGAGACGAGGGGAGGTGAGCGAGAGGGAGAGTTGGGAAGAGGGGTGAGCGAGTGTGTGGTCGGGAGAGAGAGAGTGAAGAGAGGGGGAGGGGCGGCTGTGAGCTGAGAGTTAGGTTAGAGAGAAAAGGGGGAGGGGGGATAGATATTAGGATTAGTAAAAGAATAATAAATAACAATAATAATAATAATAATGGTAATGATATTAATAAAATGGGAACAATATTAATAAGCTAACCATATCAAACAACTAAGACCAACCCAAGTCCAGAAAATAAATAAAATTTAAACAAATCTGTAATTTGTAAATCACCCAAATACGAAATACGATCATATACCTATATTTAAAATAGGGACTTGACACTCCGGCCGACGAAGGTCGAAATTTGTCGGATCTGGTGGAGCTACGACAGTTGTAGATGTAACCGCAGAGCCGCAGAGTCGTCAGTGATCACCGACGAGACTGGCGACGAAGGCGGCGAGACATAAAACTGGAGACGAATATTTTGCTTGACTTGAAGGCAAATCATTTTTATTTCGAAAAAATATAGATAAATTTTTTGAGTTGTACCTCAATTTATTTGCCCAAATTCAAGGTTCACCCCATCCAATTACCATAATGCAGGACATCTCCTACTTTTGACGAAACTTGTCCACACTAAAGTCAACTCCTTTGAACAATTTTTGAACCAAATAGCAGTTTACGTAACGCACGGGGGAGTGGGACTGCCAGCGAGGGCGCACGACGAGTGGGGGGGGGGGGGGGCGTGGGGAGGGCACGGCGGAGAGTGGGGCTACCCCGGGGGGGGGGGAGGGTACGCAACCGGGAGGGGGGGTTGGGAACAAGGCCGACCCTGAGGTGATGGGGCCCGAGGCAAAACTTCCATAATGGGCCCCCATACTTAACGTAAAAAATAGTGTATATATTAAAAAAATTGTTGTAGTCAAGATTTGAACCAAGGACCTTTTAAATATAAGCCTAACATTATAACCACTACACCCCAATGCTTTTTGTTAAAATAAAGCACATGATACATACTAGTTCTATTATAAATAGTTCCATGTTTGTGTCCCCTTTCGTCGGGGGCCCTGGGCCGTCACCCGGCCTGCCCTGGGCCAGGGCCGCCCCTGGTTGGGAATGGGGATGGGGGGAGTTGGGAATGGGGATGGAGGAGTGGGGATGAGGCGGGTGCGCGACGGATAGTGTGCAAATATCGACCGCTACCGAAAAACTGATCGAATATCGACTAAAAATATTTCGAAAAACCGAACTGAAATTATGTACTGATACCAAATTGTCGAACCGACTAAAATATAGTATAATGATAGTGGTAGCGATTTGAGAGTAATACCATACCGAAAATACCCAACTGGCCGATTATATTTCGATCATATATATATATATACATATATATGATCGAAATATATATATATATAATATATATATATATATATATATATATATATATATATATATATATATAATCGAAATATAATCGGTCAGTTGGGTATTTTTGGTATGGTATTACACTCAAATCCCTACCACTATCATTATACCACATTTTAGTCGGTTCGATATATATATATATATATATATATATATATATATATATATATATATATATATATATATATATATATATATATATATATATATATATATATTGGAACATGTAATTGTGTTACTGACTCCTAGCCCGAAGGCCCACAAACTCGGTCCGAAGGCCCGCACCAGCACTTGTATCTCACCGCATCCGACGTGCACTCAACGCATCCGGCCCGCACTCACATTTATTTTGCCAGATAAAATTAAATGTGCTTCTCTCGTTGCTCGAACATGCAACCTCCTGGGAGAATGTGCCTCATGTGCCTCGCTCTAACCCCTTGAGCTAGAGGTCATTGGCAATATATATATATATATATATATATATATATATATATATATATAGACACACACATGGAGAGTTGGGGAGCCACTGCCCCGCCGGGCCTAGCTTTTCTCCCCCTCTTTCTTCTTCCTCGGGTGGGCGGGGCCGGCCGCCCTACCCTGCGGTCCGGCCGGTTGGCCGTGGATCCCCCTCCCCCCTTCCGAAGGCCCCCACCCTTCTCGTCTCCCCCGCGGTCTCTGGTGGCTGCTCCCCGCGTGGGGCGCCGTCGCCGGCCCTGCGTGCGGCCGTCCCTCCTGCAGCAGGCGTCGTCCCCGGCGTTCTCGCCATCGGCGACGACCGCCCAAGCCCCCTGGCTCTTCGGCCCCCTCCATCCTCGGGCCTCCGTCGGGATCCCCCTTCGGCTCGTCGCCCCGCCTCCCGCGGCCCCTTCAACCGAGCCAACGCCCATCTCCTCGGCCCCCTCCGGCCTCTCTCCTCCCGCTCCGGCGCGCCCTCCTCCCGCCGCCGCTCCCTCGGTCGCCCCGACTCCCTCCGGCCTTCCTCCCGCTCCGGCGCGCTCTCTTCCCGCCGCCCTCCTCTCGGCCACCCCCTCGGCTGTTGCCACCTATTCCGGCGTCCCCTCGGCGGTTGCCAACGCCGCTAGGGCCTGCCCCGCCGCCCCCCTCGTGGTGGCGTTCCCCCCCGGCTGAGGTCCCCCGATCCTCCCTGCGGTGGCCCAACTCGGCCACCTCCTCCAACGGCCCCCCGTAACTCGGCCACCTCCTCCATCGGCCCCCCGGCTGTGCCTCCCAGCGGCCCTTGGCTGGCCCCCCTCTTCGTCTCCCCCCCTCTGCGCCGGCGTCCCCGTCGGCCCCGTCGTCGGCGACCCCCCTAAATACCCCCTGCCTCTCCAACCCCCCATCGTGGGCGCTCGTGGCAGCGCTGCCGCCGGCGGCGGCCAGCCTCTCGTTCCCTACGCCGGCGCGGTCCCCTCACCGCCTCCCCATTTACGGAGGCCTCCGGCACTTTCTCCGTCACTTGCCGGAGCAGCCCCCTAGCCGGGGGTAGGTCCCCCCCTCCTTGGCCGGGCGCACCCCCCCTCTTTCCGTCGGCGGCCTCTGGTACCCCCCCCTCCCGCTTCTTCCCCCTCCTCTCCCGTCCTCCTTCGCCTTCCCACGTCGGCGCCCTCCCGGCTCCGGGCGTTGGCCGCTGCGGAGCCTCCGCTCCTCCCCGCCGGAGCCCCACCATCCGGTGACCCCTTGATCCCTCGGGAGCTACGCCCTTCTCGGGCCCCACGCCGCTCGGGCAGCGCGCTGGCCTGCGCCAGCCCACGCGCGCTGGGGGTCCTCGGGCTGAGCGCCTCGGGCAGACCCCCCCGTCTCGGGAACCGCTTCTTGTTTTCCCGCTTTGAATTTCTGTTGATTTTCGAAATTACGTTTTTCGTAATTTCGTAACCTTTTGTCATTTCAAAATTTCAAAAATTTGGTCTGCCAAAATTTTGAAATTTTGAATTTCAAACTTTACATATTCCTACCTTGTTTAGGGACCCTTTAGTGTTTTTGGTCCCGCACCTGTACTGCTCTCTGTGAGCCACTTTACTTTTTCAATAAAATGTTTCCTTAAAAAAAAATTTAATATATATATATATATATATATATATATATATTATTTTTAATTTTTTTTGTTTTTTGTTTTTGTTTTTTTGAAGAAAACCCCTCTCTTTATTAAACAAGGCTCAAAATGCCAAAACCTGTCACGTATACAAGTCGGAACTGTACAAGTATACCACCAAAATAAAACAAGAGGGGGAGAGCTACAGGATCGCCTAGGATCAGACTTTACATATTCCTACCTTGTTTAGGGACCCTTTTGTGTTTTTGGTCCCGCACCTGTACTGCTCTCCGTGAGCCACTTTACTTTTTCAACAAAATGTTTCCTTAAAAAAATAAAATAAAAAAATAATAAAATAATATATATATATATATATATATATATATATATATTATATATATATATATATATATATATATATATTATTTATATATATATATATATTATTTTTTATTATTTTTGTTGTTTTTTGTTTTTTGTTTTTTTGAAGAAAACCCCTCTCTTTATTAAACAAGGCTCAAAATGCCAAAACCTGTCACGTATACAAGTCGGAACTGTACAAGTATACCGCCAAAATAAAATAAGAGGGGGAGAGCTACAGGATCGCCTAGGATCAGGGATGGGGGAACCAGAAAAATGTCGGGCTGTGGGGGCACAGAATGCTCCTTTTGCGACATTGGCGGAAGACCTCCCGTATGAGCTGGTCAGCTGAGTATTTGTGATCTTCGTATCTAGCCTTGTTACGATTCTTCCAAATCGCCCACGTAGCGGTCGCTGCGACGATCTGGTGTCCGTGGGATGCTCTCCCCCAAGAGACCGCTAGATCGTAGAAGCGACCACCCCCCGACTCCATACTGTAGGTGTGGCTGAGGGTCCTTCAGACCCTGTCAGGCAGGCTACCTAGGCAGAAGATGTGATCGATAGTCTCCATCTGTCGATCTGAACAGCAATTGCAGGCTGATGCCAAGCTAATCCCTATGGTGTTGAGGATATCGTCAGTCGGCAGTTTCTTTCTGATAACTCTCCACATGAGGAAGGACCATTTCTTAGGGATGTAGGAGTGCCAGTATTGGGCGGTGGGCTGGTGCGGCTGCCCCGGACCGCGGACAGCGAGTCTCGTCGACCTCACCGAAAATTCCCCGGAAGCCTCGAGCATCCATCTCAGAGCATCGGCCTCGCGGCTAATCTTCAGGCCGCGCGCTTGAATGTCCCTTACCATGTCGTTGCTTGTCCATTCGCGAATCTTGTCCCAGTTCCAGTCTTCGCTAATGTTGTTCCACAAGTCACTGATTCTGCTGTTCGCAGGGATCATCATGAGCCTCGTGATCAAGTTGTCCCCAATCCATCTCTTCCGGAATGGGTCTAATTCGCCGTCCCCCAGTTGGATTCTCATCTCTGGCTCGGCAAGGTCGCGCCCGCTAAGGATGCGTCGCCACGCCGCTGATGATCTGCTGTTGGATATTGCCTCTGTCGGATGGATATGCTTGAAGTACCTGTTCTTCATATACATGGTCCATAAGTTCTCATCCGTGCGAAGTTTCTACCAAAGTTTTATCGAGAAGGCTTTAACGATGTGAGTGAGTTTGGTGAATCCCAACCCCCCTTTCTCGATGGGATGGGCCATAGAATCCCAGCTAGCCCAGTGATGTTTGTTGATGCCATTGCAATGCCCCCAGAAGAAGTTATACATCATTTGCTCGATTGAAGAAAGAACCTTCAAAGGCGGGGAGCACGCCGCCAGGGTGTAGATGTGTATAGAGGTGATTACGTGATTAATAAGGATAATATTGCCAGCTGGGGATAAAGTAGCATTATGCCACCCGGCAAGTTTATTCCTGATTCGAGTGATCAGGGTCTCAAATATGCCAGCGTTGGATCTACCGTACAGGAGGGGGCACCCCAGATAATTGAACGGAGGATGGTCGACTGAGAAGCCAGTTAAGTGGGCTAGTCTCATCGCGTGCTCTCTTTTGATCTTGTGGTGAGCAAAGATGACGCTCTTTGATGGGTTGATCTTCTGACCAGAGCAGGTGGAGTACCTCTGCAGGGTGCGTTGGATCACTGCCACGCTCCTTCATCCCCTGACGAGAAGATTAGTAAATCATCGGCAAAAGCCAGGTGAGTGATTATTGGGCATCCGCTGGAGGTGTGATAGTGCTGGAAGTTCGGAGTGTTGACCATATTGTTGAGGTTCCTACTGAGGGCGTCGACCGCTATGATGAAGACGATGGATGATAGTGGGTCTCCTTGTCTAATCCCACGACTCGATTTGAAAAATCCCTCGGCCCGGCCATTGATGATCGTGGAGAACCATGAGTTGCTGATAGATCTCCACACTAAGTTGGTCCAGTTCTCGGAGAAGCTGAATGCCCTGAAGACCCAGATCATAAATTGCCAATCCAGTCTGTCATAAGCTTTTTCTATGTCTATTTTGACTGCAATGTTTCCCCCTCTGGCAGAAAACTTCATGCAGGTTATTAACTCTTGGGCTAGCATAATATTGTCCTGGATGTTCCTCCCATGCACAAATCCACTCTGCTCCTCAGAGATGATCTTGGGGAGATCCCTGCCATTCTAGTAGCGATGATTTTAGATATGATCTTGTTGATGAAATTACACAGACTGATGGGTCGAAAGTCGTAAAAGGTCTCTGGGTTCTCTTTTTTTAGGGATGAAGATGAGCTTGGCGCTAGAGATGGCTTTGGGGTAAGTGGCTCATTCGAAGAATGCAGTGGCCGCTTCGGTGATGTCTTACTTGATGATATCCCAGTAATTACGAAAGAAGACTCCCGAGAACCCGTCCGGACCGGGGGCACTATACTCGTTGAGAGCCCAAACTGCCTCTTTCACCTCCTGGACGGTGGGGATGCGTTCGAGCTGGACGTTGTCAGCATCATTAACAAGAGCGGGGATTTGGTCCAGGAAGGCGTTGTCTTTGTGAACTATTTCTTTGGAGAATAGTTTGGAGTAGAAGTCCGTAGCGGCCGCTTGGATTCCTTTCTGGTCAGTAATGATGTTTTCGCTCTCGTCGGTGGTGTGGTGGATCGATAGCTTTTGTCTTCGCCTATTGACGCAGGCATGAAAGTATTTCGAGTTTTTGTCCCCGTTGCTATCCCATTTCAATCTGGCTTTCTGCTTTCAAAAGTCGGTCTCCACTTTAATCCTAAATTTGAGCATGGCCTTGGTGAGGTTGAGGACAGTCCTAGCCGCCGGGGACTGATCCGATGCGAACCTGGCTTCGGCACGGGTGACGTCATCCTCGGCGACCCGAACGGCTTGAAAGATGTCCCCGAAAGCAAGTTTGCTCCAGGTGGATAGGGCTTTCCTGGTCGACTTGAGCCTGATGCTCATGCGGGAAAGGGGGTTGGGAGAATCCACACTATTCCACGCCTCCGCGACAATGTCCAAGAATTGGGGGTGCTCGGTCCAGAGGTCGAGAAATTGGAAATTCTTTTTGGATGGGTTAGTATTGTTTTTAACTTCCACAAGCAGCAGGGCTTGGTCAGATTCAGTAGAGTTGAGGTGGGACAGGTTGGTGGTGATCTCCATTCCGTGCCAGAGGATGTTTGTGAGGGCTCTGTCGAGACGGAAATACTGACGACGGTTGCCTTCTTGCATATTGCACCAGGTGAAGGCGTTGCCGGTGAACCGGAGCGGTGCTAAATTGGCATTGAAAATGAAGTTGTTGAAGTCTAGCATGGCCTGGATGGGAGGGGGGCGGCCCCCGATTTTCTCCTCTCTACAGGTGAGTGCATTAAAGTCTCCAATGCAAAGCCAAGGGAAACTGCTATGATTAAGGTGGATGTCTAGGAGATCGTTCCAGAGGTGTTTTCGCTCTAAGTAGTCACAGCTGCCGTGGACCGCCGAGATGATGGTGCATTCGGGGAGCAAGGGGTGATCTAACCAGCAGGAAAGGACTTGCCGGGTCTCCTGGATACTCCCGATAGTGACATCTTTCGTACCAAGGATCCAAATGTCGTGTCTGCCAGCAATGGCCGTGGGAAGGCCAAGCTGCAGTTGGATAGATTTTAATCTTTTGTGGGGAATTTTGGGTTCAAGAATAATAAGGATGTCTATCTTATGGATTTTCTTCAGGCTGATGATTCTCCTCAGTGTGGGTTTGTTCCCCAGCCCGCGGACATTCCATGATAGGATATTAATCATTAAGGGGGTTGTGGGGGGTTTGTTTTTTTCGCTTGGCGGCAGATCTGGTTAGGATAGTTATGGACTCTGCTGGTCCCTTCCTCATAGATACCCCATTTTCATTCTTAGTATTGGTAGGATAATCACAAGTTGATCCCACTTGTTGGTCTGGTGGGGGGCCGATCGATTCTCCAGCGGAGTCCAGAATGGGGTCCTCTAGGGGAATAATTAAGGCGTCACTAGTGCTCCCTATCAGAAGCATGGATTGCTGGAGAGGAAAGCCTGCATCTTGAACCTGTTGGCCCCTCTGAAGTAGGTCCGAGCCTAAAATAGTGAGGGCTGCTATAATGGGGTCTTCGTTGATAGTGACAATGGTTGCCTCTACGTCCTCAGGGGAGGGGATCGTGGCGATGGTGCTTTCAATTTGTTGGTGATCATCGTCGATTGTGACAATGGGTGCCTCTACGTCCTCCGGGATGGGGATTGAGGCGATGGTGCTTTCGATTTGGTGGGGCTCTGATGGTGCCGCCGCCTCTTCCGAGCCTAGAGCGTCGAATTAGTTGGAGAGCGTGATTGCTTGAGTGTTAAGAGGGACCAACGCTTTGCTGGGGGTCTCCGACCTTCTGTCGCTGGAGTCGAAACGGATGTGTGAATTAGAAAGGGGTAGAATGGGCCCTTAGGGAGTCAAACGGATGTGTGAATTGGGTAGGGGTAGAATGGGCCCTTAGGGAGTCCTTCCCTCCGATCGTGCTTTGTCGTTCCTTGCCGGTTTCTTCTTGAGTTCAGGATGGAGACGGTGGCAATGTTTTGGGGTGTGACCTCTTAGGTGGCAGTGGTTGCAAAATATGGTTGTCGTAGAGGATTTGTTGGGTGTGGGTCTGGTTGCCCAGCTCTATGGTGATAAAATTCGGTGGATCAGAGGAAAGGTCGAGTTCCACACAAATCTTGGCGTAGTGAGCTTTGGTGAGGTTGCTCGTCTCGGGAGACGTTGCCATGTACGTGCCGAAAGAGTTGGCAATACGCCTAAGCGCCGCTGGAACAAAGCAAATGAGGAGAAGATTTGGCAGGGTCACCCAAGCGACGACCTTCGGAGAATCTTCTTTGGTGCTGAAACTAGTCGACCACTTAATGATCTTCATCTGGTGGATGTCAATCCTGCAAGTGCCCTTGGACCACACGGTCCTGTGGTCGAGGTCAGAGGATAAGTGTAGAAGAATGTGCCTCGGATCGATGGATGCTACTCGATACTGATCCGTGAGCTTCCAGCTGGCAATCTCCTCCTACACCCTGGAGAGCTTTGGACAACCAGATAAAAATTTGAGGATGAAGGAGTGGGGGAATGATGATGACATTGAGGTTAATTCCGAGACGGAGAAGGAAACTAAAGGTACTGGAGAGTCCCTGGAGTACTCGATATCCGGAAGACGGACGTCGGGTAGGATACGACTCTTATCAGAAGCTAGGTCCGGGCGCAGCTTGGCGGCGTAGGACGCCTGAGCGGTTCTGGAAGGGGAAGGGGCGATCTGGGGAGGGATTAAAGCGGGGCAAGGGAATGAGGGGATGGTGCCTGCCGGAAGATCCATACCAGGAGACGGGGATGGGGGTGAAGGCTGGCCGGTGGTGGGCGGAGAGGGGACCGAAGAGATGGCCGCCCTAAC
Source organism: Iris pallida (assembly GCA_029216955.1). NCBI lineage: Eukaryota > Viridiplantae > Streptophyta > Magnoliopsida > Asparagales > Iridaceae > Iris > Iris pallida. The sequence goes on along the minus strand of JANAVB010022596.1, from coordinate 4,052,532 downwards.
AGCAAGAGGGGCAGCCGCCGACAGTCCGCTAGACGACGGGATGCCCGGGGCTGAAATGTCAGAGGCACCCAGGCAGGCAACCGAGCGCTGAGCCGTCGGTGGAGGGTTGGGAGGACGGACAACAGGAGGAGAGGGAACCAAGGGAGACGGGGGAGTACTAGGGAGGAGGGGCGCACAAGCGAGCTGGTTGGTCGAGGAAGTACCCAACGACGGAGAGGGGGCCGAGGGCTCACCGGAAGAGGGGACGGAGGGGGCCGAGGGTCTACGGGAGGGGAGGGGGCCGGAGGGACGAGATGAGCTTGGAGGGAGGAAGGATAGTACGTTGGGGGAAGAAGGGGAGGAGAAGTACGCGGGAGAGGATGGGGAAGCGAATACGTAGAGGGGGAAGGAGACCAGTACGCGGCTGACTCGGCCAGCGGGCCAGCGTAAGAGCCATCCCTTGCGTAAAAAACAAGGCTATGGTCTCTGCCGTGACCCGCGGAGGGATGAAAGTTATAGTTGGGGTGGGCCCCACCATCCCTGGCGTCAAAAGCTCGGCTAGAGTCTCTTCCGTGACCCGCGTAGGGATCAACGAAATAGTAGGGGTAGGCCCCACCGCCTAGAGTGAAGAGGAGGGGAGAGTTACGCGCGGACTGAGCATAATAATAGGGGTTACTCTCCCGTACGTGTCACGTCCCGCTCCCGTAGGAGCGATCGTCCTCGCTAAGGCATGATGCCGTACGAGCCTAGATTGCGCTCGTACAAGGCAGTTCCATAACGGCCGATTACATCGGCGGCGACGGGGTCATCGCACAGGAGTCCCAAGCAGAAATATTGAAACATGTAGCGGAAATTTTGAACAAACACCCATGAACACAAGTCATTCAAAAGAAGCTCTTTATTGATATTGAATACAAGATTACATTCATGGGCGCAAGGCCAAATTACAAGTCTCTCGTGCTCACTTTTCTCTCATTTTACAATTCACTCCGCTCTCTCTCATCTCTCGATATAATGCTTGAATCCAGCGGAAGCTTCGAAAGGCAATGTCCATACATTATGTCCTGTATAAGTCTTCAATCCACGCGGCCGCACGCTTCGAGTCGCCAAGGAACTCCGTGCCTCGACGCATCCAAGCGAGCTCCGCGCCACGAGCTTCTACCTGTGCCTGCACATGAACACTGTGTGGGTGTCAGTACTCAACTGTACTGGTGGAGTGAGCTTCTCGCCCACCCATACATAACCGACACGTTCATTTACTTTGTGCAGTTTAAAACCCTTTCGATTGTCTTTCTAGTCTTGTCTTAGGATCAGTTTTAAGACTTGACGTCTAACCAACTCGACGTGCAACGACATGGTCGTGCTACAATACCAACGTGTATTTCGATCGAGGCAGTGCCTCATCGCCTAGGTACTTGACCAAACTTCAACTCGGGACGGCAGAGTCGTGCCACATTCTATTCGCAACTTAGACATATTCAAGACAATGCTATGCCGAGGAGCAACTTACGCGAACTCGGCCGTACCAAGACCTTTACTTAAACTTTAGCGCCACTAAACCAATTCTCGTGCCAACGATTCAAGTGCCAAGGACGGCAATGGGATGACTCGTGCAGGCCGTGCCTCTAGACCTTGCTTAGATTTGTCCGTGCTTCAAGATGAGGCCGCGCCTCGCAAGTTATCAAGACTCATCGTGCTACCGCCTTGCGGCCTTCCTGTTAGACCTATTTGCTAACTTAGACAATACTTGTGGACCATAGTATCACTTTCATGAACATCCCGACGCCATCTATCGTGCCAAGCACGGTGCCTATGCTGCAGCCCATTCTTAGGCCCAGACCTTGTGTTACCGACTAGACCTGCATTCAAGCACTAGACTCAATCCAAAGGCATACCCGCGGTGTGCCGCTATCTGCCGACACATCTACATGAGGAGGTCACTAGCAATTTCAAGCTATCTTGGACACGACTCGGCGGGGGTATCGGTCCGCCCTTCTAAGGGTAGCTAGCCCCGGAAGCGCCGATACTCCCATGCGGTTATCCGGCATCCGGGTTGAGCCGCACTCGCTTCCCCCGGGCGAATGATCCCGGTGCCCCGGTGGAGATCATTCGAGAAGACTACACCTTGTCGACAAGTTGTCCAATGACCATGCATACTCAACTCGATCTATCGAATCCTTCCTTAACATGACCATGCTTTCATTTAACATTCTCGAGACTTAACGAGACTCCCAAGCCGCGTGACCGATCTCGTGTGCGGGACATATCAAGACTTAGCGAGACTCCCAAGCCGGGGGACCATCTCGTGTGCGGTACATATCATGACTTAGCGAGACTCCCAAGTAGCGGGACCGATCTCGACGACAACAAGTCGCGTGGACTTCCTTTGTTCGTGGCAAGCTTTTCACTAAACCGATCATAGCTCGTGCCTTAGACAGACCTAGTTCTCTAGGCGACGCTAACGCTCAAGTCATATACTTTACACGACGAGCCTTGTTCTCAAGGGACTACGCGACTTGACAACCGCAGATAGAGCGGGACAGTGCTAGAAATGGCTTCGATAGCCCAACGCAACACTTGTCTTAACTTATTTGGGCAATGACTCGATGAGCAAGGGCTACGCCGAGCCACGCATCGAGGGAACGTGCTATGCACGGGGTCGACTTGAACAACCAAGTTCGTGCCTAGACTTAAGCCAACAAGCCGTGCAAGACGACTTAACTTGCGGGACGTGCGAAGGCTATGCCAAGCCTTACGGGACAGGATCGAGCATGCTTTATTAAGCATTCATGCGGGCGACGCCTATGACTTAGGCTAATTCGAGTGTCGGGACGAATCGACGGGACCAACGGGACATGCGAAGGCTATTCCAAGCCGTGCGGGACATGCGAAGGCTATGCCAAGCCTTGCACAACGGGACCGTGCCTGCTTTAACAAGCATTTACGCAGGCGACGCCTAAGACTTAGGCTATTTGTCATAGTCGTATCAAATTATTCGATTTATTTTAACTAATTGTATATATTTCTTAATATTTTTTTCCTAATTAATTATTATTGTTCTATTTTAAAGAAAAGTATTTAATAATCTGGTTAAATGATTTTTTTTATAAATGTTAATAATTGCATAAAAGCCATGGGTTAAATTTTGTAATTTCGAAAATTAGGTATGGACACCTTATGGGATAGGTGTCAAAATCTAACACCCACAATGACACATGGCTTCTCCTAACAACTCCTAGTCACCATAATAATAATAATAATAATAATAATAATAATAATAATAATAATAGAAATAATAATAATGATAATAATAATGATTATAAAGGAAAGAGAGAGAAACCCATAGGTTCACTCCATCCCTTCCCTGTGATCAAACCGAGCCTTCCCTCTTCTTCTTAATCATCATCATCTCCTTCATCCTCTACTTCATCATCATCTTCTTCTTCACTTTCTTTCCCTCCTTCTCCAAAACCAACACCACCCCTCTCCCTATAACCGTGCTCGCCCGGACCCGCTGCCGTCGCTCGGACCCGCGGCTTTCGCCCGGACCCGCTGCCGCCGCCCGAGGCCATCGCCGGCCACCCGCGCCCGACGCCGGCCACCCCCGCCACCTCCAGCACCACTCATCTCCTCCTCCTTCCCTTCCAAAATCAAAAATCTAGGTAAAAATTCCCATTCTTCTTCTCAAATTCTTTTCCAAATTCTAAACCTAGATTAGGGTTTTACTAACAAAAATATATTTTGAACTAATGTTGGTTTCAATTAGGAAAAATTGTGAAGAAACCTAGGTCACATCTTCAAACCCAAGGCAAGTCCTCATTCTCTCTTAATTACTTGGTTTATCTCACAATGAGTTCTTGTTGATATTAGGAACCTATTCTGAATTTTATGATCAAATTAAAAATTTACATGAAACAAGGAAAGTATGGTATAAATTTAGGGGCTAATCAATAAGAGATATATGTGTGGCAATATTAATTTTAAATGAACTTGTATTATTATTTTATTTATTACTAACCCTTCTATCCAATTGCATGCCTACATTTTCAGCCCATCACATTCTTAATCCATGTGTAGATTTAGATTTTTGGATACCGATCATACATGAAATTGAAATATTCGGTCTAGTTTACACCAAAGTTAACTAGGTACTGATATTTATATTTTTTTTACATATATAATTCTGTCCAAATTTAAATAATACCAATAATTGAGGCATCTTATCATTTCCTAGGCAAAACTAGAATGATTTGTACACTCGACACATATAAAGTACTTAACATCAAATTTTAGGGTTACTATATATATTTCAAATCCATTAGTAACCTTGTTATAAATTAAACACTTGTTCACATACTTTAACCTCATGGATGTATATAATTTGGATACTTGAATAATCGTGTAGAATATCATATTACTTGGACACAACACTATATCAATGCAAATATATATATATATATATATATATATATATATATATATATATATATATATATATATATATATATATATATATATATATGAACATTATATACAAATATATATATATAAATAAATACAAAGGACACTTGGCGAGTAAGAAATTGAGACACCATACATGGACACTTACAAATTTTGACATAACTTAGGGGCTCAATCGTTACGCTTAAAAGAAAATATGCGAATGAGAGTTTTTGAGCAATATTCCCCTTCAATTATGTCAAATCTGTCCTCAACATAAAATATCCATATTTAATAGATTGATTTTCATTATATAATCGAAATGAGTATTTTTAAGTCCTTATATGATAGATTGATCATACACTTGAAGGTTTCTAATCTTAACTTCATCTGCATAACAAAAGGCTTAAATACGAGTATATTTAATAAGTATAAGTTAGATGAAAAATTTAGATTTAAATTATTATTATAACAATTCTGTCCACTTTATAAAATATACACAAATGGCATACATTGACATAATTATTTCAGTTTTACAAATGCCCATATATCAAGGTACCTTACATCTAACAAAATTTCAATTCTTTAAACTTTTTATCCCAAACCAATGTCACAAAGAGTATAAAATTGTAAACTTTAAGTCTTGACACTTGGAAGCAAGTTTTGATATGATTTGTGTTACTAACAATTCTATTTTTGATAATTTAGCAAGCTGCGATAATCAGGAAACTAGCTTAATTATTTAAATTGCGTGCCAAGGTAATAAGCTTTCAAAACTACACTATCACTTTATTTTATGGTTTCCGGTGTTGAGAGTTGCTCCACCGAAGGGGTCGACGAACCCGAATTATTAACTGCGTGGTTTCCGGTGTTGAGGGTTGCTCCACCGAAGGGGTCGGCGAGCCCGGATTATAATTATATTTTTATCATCTCTCTTGTAAAATTTCGGGATCTCCAAATACAAAGGAGACTCTGCCGAATTTTTTTCGAAAATTTCAAGAGATAGATTAATTCTCGACCACTCCAAGAAATTTGGATGATTTTATAAGCTTTAGAGAATATTTAGGATATGTATAAGACACGTATCATAAGTTGAATTAAAACTCCTTATATTCCACTTGGTAGTTTAAATCCAAATACTATTTCGGAAAAGTTAATTTCTAAATATCATTCAATTGGACATCTTACAAAATGCATTTTAGCCTTTTAGATAGATAAATTCCTTATTTGTGATTGTAATTGTAACACTTAGAAATCATAAAAACTTAGATAGAAAGCATTGGGAGGGGAGAACAACCCGAATATCACCCTTACATCTCCACAACACAATAACCAAAGACTGATCAGTACATTAGCTCATTCGTAGGGCCATACGAATTGAGTATGTGAGGCTTAGCTCACTTAGCCCATGAGAGACAGGGCCGGATTGTAATGATCTGAGCCATCCATTTAGCCCGAGAGAGGCAGGGCCGGATTTAATTCTGTACCATCCAACAATTGTACCTCTTCGACAGTAACATCGATTTGGTGATTTTCTGGGTTCATGTAACACCCAGTTTTCTGAAATTGGAGTATTTTTGAAAAAATATTATTTTTATTATTTATTAATGGTGTTTTAGTCATGATATGACTTTTGGTGATTTTAGTTAATTTAAAACTATTTTTCTAAGTCACGACTTATGACTTTGTAATTTTACTAGTATAACCCTAGTGTAAACCCTAGAGATTTCATAACCTAGAGACTAACCATGACCATGTAAGCCTAACCATGTGATTAGGATATCAAATTACCACTTTTTAGTCAAAAGGGTATTTTGGTAATTTATTAGAAATTATTTGGATTTATGTAGTGTATTATTATTTAATTAGTTGATTAGTGTCATGTTAGCTCCTAACCTAGTTTAGCACTAATCTAGAGATTAGTCACTAACCTAGGAGGCTAATGTTAGATATTAGCTTATGTGTAAATATCTTAGGTTGGAAATATCTAAGATATTACTTTCTTAGATATTTAGAAAACCTAGAAATATCTATCTACCTAGTCAAAGCCTTAGGAGCTAAGTTAGCAAGGTGGATGAACCCTAAATATCTACCCCTACCCCCCCCCCATGGCAGCCCAACCCTACCCCCTCTATATAATCAAACCCCCCTTCATTCAAGCTTCTTTTTTATTACTCTTAAAAAACCTAGTTTTTTCTACAACTTCACACCCTCACCATTTAACCATTTCAACACCAAATTGAGCCTAGTTTCTTGCATTGGAACCCCCTACACTAGAGTATACCAGTTATGGCTTGCTAGCAAGGAATTGTGGAGCTTTGGACGTTGGAAGTCGAAGGAGGATTTCATTCAAATAGGCCTATTATTGAGGATTTTGCACTCATAGGTAAATGTCCTTAAACCTTATTAATATTGTGTTTTCTCTTCATAATTGCATGCATATAGGTATACCCTAACTGTGGGTCAAGTTTGGTAGGATATGGATTGGGTTTGGTGTCCGTATCGGACACGTATCTGTGTGTTTAATTAAGTGTTTGGTGAAATGTCACTATGGTTTGAAAGTTGTTGTTTTCTAAAACAAATTACATTTTTGGGTAGCCCTAGGCTTGTAGGACACAACCCTAGTTGACTGAGCACGAAATCGTATCGTGTCCGTGTCCAAATTGGACATGAACACACTGTTAAACACCACACTGTGCACACTTAGTTCCCCTGCTACCCGACACGGATTTCTTCGTGTCCATGCCACATGGACACGTGCCACTTGGCACAGAGGTGGGGGCACCCTCTGACAAGCCCCCCCTCGAGTTTCGTGACACTTCGTGTCGTGTCGAGTGAGAAATTCGACACACACTGACCGTGCACTACACTGCACACAGTGTAAAACACACACTGACACGGCCTTCGTGTCGTGTCTAGACACGACATGGACACAAAGTGTCAGGCCTAAACCCTAGCCCTAGACCTAGACTATACCCTGACACGAGCACGACACGTATTGATGCGTGTGTCGTGTCCACGAGGCTCTGTCCTCGCTGCACGAGACTGCGCCACGCGCGTGTTCAGTCCCCTGCTGTTCGGGACTCACGTAGGACACGACACGACACGTGGAGGGGTGACACTTGGTGGACACGAGGGGGCAATGTCTGCGAACATGCCCTTCAAGTTTTGTGTCTTCTAGTGTAGTGTCGGACACGAATTCGTGTGTGCATTGAATTTGTACTGACAGCACACACGTGGGAATTGAGCTCTGATACGGGCTCGGACACGACACTGTAAGACACTTGGACACGTATCAGGCTGTGGGACACCTAGACCTACCCTAGGCGAACCTACACACGTGTGCACGAGACACATGGACACGTGTGTCGTGTCCTACACGCGTGTGCACCTTAGCACGACACTGTACACTGTCAATTTATTCGATTTGGATTTTGACCACTGGACACGCCATGTCGTGTCGTGGTGGACTCCCATGGACACCTACGACACGTACACACCTAGGGGCACGATTACCAACCACTTTATGGACATCTTAATTAGGTTTTGGGCTTTGAAATCGGGTTTCCCCCAAATATCCTTCACTGTGTACAGTGAACCCAGTTTCAGTATTTTATAGTATTTAAAATAAATTTTGAAATGATTTTGATATATGTATATACGTATTTTTGGGTGTATATATATCGCATACATATGTATATATGTATGTGTGTGTGTATGTGAGTATGTGAGTGTATATATATGTGTGTGTAGGTGTAGGTATAGATATTGATGTATGTAGTGTATGTGTGTGTGTGCCTATGCTCCTTTCTCAGTTTTCTGAGAACAGAAACCCCCCCCTTTGCTATCATGACACCATCCCACTCTCTCTCACTCTTTTATACACACACATGTTCACACACATGACACCTCTCACACCTCTCTCTCTCTATATATATAAGTCTATATGTAATATTATATATACATGATTATATATGTATATGTATATATATGGAATATATATTAGATATGTATATATAGTTTATATATATATTTGAGGGTTATATATATAGATATGGTATATTATATATAATTGGCTATATATATTGATAATATATATGTATGTTATGAGTATATATATGGTATTATATAAATTGGGTATATGGTGTATACATTGTAGATATGTATATATATATGAGATGGCCTATGTATATGTATATTGTATAGATATGAGTATATATCTAAGATACCTATATATATGTGGTAGTGTCCTAGATATACTAGCCTATGGCTAATAGGGGGTTGCCCTATACTTGGCCTAATTTGCTCTTGAATGGTTGACCTAGGTAGCCTTGTTGACCATGGTTGACTAAAGTCAACTATAGGTCAAACCTTGACCAAATTGACCTAGAATTGACTTGGATAGACTTAAAAGGACTAGTTGACTAAGATTGAGTAAACCCTAGACTATTAGCTAGCTATTTGAGTTTGACCTATATGTGAGTGCCCTAAGTATATAAGGGTATTTGCGTGACTTGGTTTATATGGATAGTTACATGTCAATTAAGATATGTATGGGGTTAAGTGAGATACTTAGAGTCGAGTCATGACTTGAGTTGAAGTATGGGATTAGCTTGATTACAGGATTAAGGTTGGTATTATATATATGTATTTATGTGTGATATACTTTGTATAGATAATTGGTTATGCCTTAACATTGTGGTATAGTATCTTAGGTATCCTAAGACATGTTAGCCTATGGTTGATTGAGTTAGTCTTATGGAGTATTGACTTAGATAGTTGACCATTGACCTAAATTACCTTAGTTAGTCTAAGATTGACCTAGACTTTGACCTAGCTTGACCATGTTGACTAGTATTGACTAGTCTGACCACTATTGACTAAACCCTAGATAACTTAACTAGTTTGGCTAGAATATTTGACCAAGAGTTGACTTTAACCTAGATTAGACTTGTTTAACTTTGTTTGATCTTGTATGACTTAGTTTAACTTCTTGTGACCTAGTATGACTTAATTTGACTTAGTTTGACTGTAGTGTTGACCAAGTTTGACTTTGACCTAGATTGGCTTAGAATTCATATAGATTGCATCGTAGATTTCATTTACCATCATTTTGGACATGTCATAACTGTATTGCTCTATTTTAGGACATTATGACCCTGGTACAGACATCTGATATTACACTACTCTTTCCAGAGTAACAGGCGAGTACATTCTCTGATAGTTCTCTCATTTATTTGTCGATTACTGTATTTCAGTTCTAGTTAGTTCTATATGATTCTCTGTATCAACATGTATGTATATTTTTGGATTCATGTATCGACACATACCTTACTTGCTGGCCTCTATTACTGGAGTCATTGGTATCATTCCGGAATCATTTCTGGAATCATCATGTATTGGCCAGACTCATCTCGATTCTTTTGTCGATTTTGGATTCACTTGCTGGGCAGGGAAATATTGAGTAAGACATGTAGACATACCCCAAATCCAGAATCTTCTACAGGAATCTACCGGAAGCATAGCCATCTCTTGCCTGATCAGTGAGAGATGTGCCTGATACCTACAGCCGTTTACATGTCGACCTCGGTATTTTAAAACACACTGTTAGATCATAGTTGGACTCACCCCGGGATTCATTGATCACTGTTGGACTCATCTTGTACTGGAAATCATCTGGTATCGGATTATATGGACTGGACTCATACTGGGATTACATTAGACTTATATCGTACTGTCTGGTCTCATACATATTATTCTAGTTCAGTTAGTTTTATTACAGTCTTCATTGACATGATTCTTCTCTTGTTTTAGTTACCTTTCTTTTCTTGTATCTTACTATTTCTCTATGCCATCATTACCTGTATAAAATTGTCTTGCTCATCAATACAACTGTCTATAACTGCTTTATAGTTCTTTGTCATTTACTTGGTTTTTCTAGATGAGTTGTACTCGTTCCCGTCCTGATTGGACCTGTTGAAAATATTACAGATGATAATCCTGAAGACACATGCCCTACTTACCATGGACCTGGCGAGGGATTAGCTACCTTTGGTTCCGACTCTCAGGAGTGATTCAGGAGATTAGCTAGTAGACTACTTTAGCTTTCATGTTTTGTCTTGACATTGAGTTTGTATTAAGTTTGTTTGAGACATTGTTGTATTATTTAGTAGTTAGTTGTTGTTGTCTTTAAATTCCTTAGGTATAACTTCTGTGTTATCTTGTCGTGTTTTAGACTGTGATTGAGTATATCATACCCTTTTACTTGTCCTCCATTCGGAGCTGATATCTGGACAAGTATTTTTATTCACTGCATGAGATTAGTTAGCAACCTAGGACAACTTACTACCGCCGACACTGCGGCGTAGGCTGGACGTAACCACTTCTCGTGCCCCTATACAGGGTGCGAATCGTGACACGTTTTTAGTGGTGGCCCATGCAGGTCGAGAGTCGCATTAGTGCAATATCGTAGTAGTACGACGACTTAGTTGTACTGCTGCGAGCCTGCGATAGGATTGAGAGATAGGCTTTAACGGAGAGGTTACTCAATCACAGTTAGGACTACTTGAGAGATTCCTGGACGACCCTTGAGAATCTCATTATGAACTTCAAATTGAAAATCCTTTTTCCTCTTGTTTTGATTCACCCTCACTCCTTGATGTTTAAGGAATCTTGTACTATTAACTTCCTTCATCATTATCCTTACTTATATTTTGTCTATCTTATGTTGCTAATTTAGCACCAGTTTTGCAAGCTGACCTTTTATCGAGCTTGATTAATGATAGTATTTTATTGGAGGCCTCCATTAACATATTGTCTAATCAGAACCGGTACATGATGGTCTGATCAACTTATTGCACTTTGGTTCGCTTTTCATATATTATTCGACATGGAGGGAGACATAGTTAAATTTGTCCTAGAGTCTCATCTACGACAGTTTTGGCAATTCTCTTTTGAATTATTTCCATCGTCTATGAACCACGTATTGTGCTTAATAGCATCGCCTTTGAACTCATTATTGTTTTGCCTTTCACATATTTCAGATGGAAAAGGCACTGTACTTGATAGATCAACCCAAGGTATCATATTTAGTTTCCCTATCTAAAGGAAGAAATTGCCTTATTTCTATATCCTTGCATCATCCTTTAAATTCTAATTCTTTGATCGTGACCAGTTGACCGGGTCATCCTCCTTATCATCCACTGTTTGGGGTCTTATTCAATTGAATTAATTCAATTGTGATATAGATATCAAATCTTGGATACTCGTGCTCAGACTTCAATGGCATCGTTCTCCATCTTGCCCAAACTTCAATATATCCTGAAATTGATCAACTTAGATCGTGCCGGGACTAAATCTTCTTTATATATTGTGTTATTGGATTTCTATACAATTGACACTCGTGCCTTAAACCTTCGATTTGATCATCTTTGGAATAGTAATCCTTCATAATTAATTCCTAGTTGTCTTTACCAGTTTCATATATGATGGTAGACTGTCCCTTTGCACCTCCTGTTGAGGGTGCTAGGCCACTTGTAGCTCAGCAACAGAGGGGTGGAGCTTTTGCGATGACGGTCGAGGAGACCAACGCTGCAGGTGACGGGTTAGCAGGTTTGTCTTTTCTGTCCTTCTTTTCTATCTTGTTGTGTGATTCCATTAGTACCTGTCAGGATATGCTTGTGATGTGCTAGATAGTGTAGTTACCCTGTTCAAGACTGTAAAATCACGACCAGTAGGACTATGATTGCATGTTATCTTTTGACTCTGATTGACTGGGGGTTTGACCTAGGAGGAGTACGACTATCTTAATTTCGAGGACGAAATTTCTCTAAGGAGGGTAGACTTGTAACACCCAATTTTCTGAAATTGGGGTATTTTTGAAAAAATTATTATTTTTATTATTTATTAATGGTGTTTTAGTCATGATATGACTTTTGGTGATTTTAGTTAATTTAAAACTATTTTTCTAAGTCACGACTTATGACTTTGTGATTTTACTAGTATAATCCTAGTGTAAACCCTAGAGATTTCATAACCTAGAGACTAACCATGACCATGTAAGCCTAACCATGTGATTAGGATATCAAATTACCACTTTTTAGTCAAAAGGGTATTTTGGTAATTTATTAGAAATTATTTGGATTTATTTAGTGTATTATTATTTAATTAGTTGATTAGTGTCATGTTAGCTCCTAACCTAGTTTAGCACTAATCTAGAGATTAGTCACTAACCTAGGAGGCTAATGTTAGATATTAGCTTATGTGTAAATATCTTAGGTTGGAAATATCTAAGATATTACTTTCTTAGATATTTAGAAAACCTTGAAATATCTATCTACCTAGTCAAAGCCTTAGGAGCTAAGTTAGCAAGGTGGATGAACCCTAAATATCTACCCCTACCCCCCCCATGGCAGCCCAACCCTACCCCCTCTATATAATCAAACCCCCCTTCATTCAAGCTTCTTTTTTATTACTCTTAAAAAACCTAGTTTTTCCTACAACTTCACACCCTCACCATTTAAACATTTCAACACCAAATTGAGCCTAGTTTCTTGCATTGGAACCCCCTACACTAGATGATACCAGTTATGGCTTGCTAGCAAGGAATTGTGGAGCTTTGGACGTTGGGAGTCGAAGGAGGATTTCATTCAAATAGGCCTATTATTGAGGATTTTGCACTCATAGGTAAATGTCCTTAAACCTTGTTAATATTGTGTTTTCTCTTCATAATTGCATGCATATAGGTATACCCTAACTGTGGGTCAAGTTTGGTAGGATATGGATTGGGTTTGGTGTCCGTATCGGACACGTATCTGTGTGTTTAATTAAGTGTTTGGTGAAATGTCACTATGGTTTGAAAGTTGTTGTTTTCCAAAACAAATTACATTTTTGGGTAGCCCTAGGCTTGTAGGACACAACCCTAGTTGACTGAGCACGAAATCGTATCGTGTCCGTGTCCAAATTGGACACGAACACATTATTAAACACCACACTGTGCACACTTAGTTCCCCTGCTACCCGATACGGATTTCTTCGTGTCCATGCCACGTGGACACGTGCCACTTGGCACAGAGGTGGGGGCACCCTTTGATAAGCCCCCCCTCGAGTTTCGTGACACTTTGTGTCGTGTCGAGTGAGAAATTCGACACACACTGACCGTGCACTACACTGCACACAGTGTAAAACACACACTGATACGGCCTTCGTGTCGTGTCTAGACACGACGTGGACACAAAGTGTCAGGCCTAAACCCTAGCCCTAGACCTAGGCTACACCCTGATACGAGCATGACACGTATTGATGCGTGTGTCGTGTCCACGAGGCTCTGTCCTCGCTGCACGTGACTGCGCCACGCACGTGTTCAGTCCCCTGCTGTTCGGGACTCACGTAGGACACGACATGATACATGGAGGGGTGACACTTGGTGGACACGAGGGGGCAATGTCTGCGAACATGCCCCCCAAGTTTTGTGTCTTCTAGTATAGTGTCGGACACGAATTCGTGTGTGCATTGAATTTGCACTGACAGCACACACGTGGGAATTGAGCTCTGATACGGGCTCGGACACGACACTGTAAGACACTTAGACACGTATCATGCTGTGGGACACCTAGACCTACCCTAGGCGAACCTACACACGTGTGCACGAGACACATGGACACGTGTGTAGTGTCCTACACGCGTGTGCACCTTAGCACGACACTGTGTACTGTCAATTTACCCGATTTGGGTTTTTGACCACTGGACACGCCGTGTCGTGTCGTGGTGGACTCCTATGGACACCTACGACACGTACACACCTAGGGGCACGATTACCAACCACTGTATGGGCATCTTAATTAGGTTTTGGGCTTTGAAATCGGGTTTCCCCCAAATATCCTTCACTGTGTACAGTGAACCCAGTTCAAGTATTTTTATAGTATTTAAAATGAATTTTGAAACGATTTTGATATATGTATGTACGTATTTTTGGGTGTATATATATCGCATACATATGTATATATGTATGTGTGTGTGTATGTGAGTATGTGAGTGTATATATATGTGTGTGTAGGTGTAGGTATAGATATAGATGTATGTAGTGTATGTGTGTGTGTGCCTATGCTCCTTTCTCAGTTTTCTGAGAACAGAAACCCCCCCTTTGCTGTCATGACACCATCCCACTCTCTCTCACTCTTTTATACACACACATGTTCACACACATGACACCTCTCACACCTCTCTCTCTCTATATATAAGTCTATATGTAATATTATATATACATGATTATATATGTATATGTATATATATGGAATATATATTAGATATGTATATATAGTTTATATATATATTTGAGGGTTATATATATATATATATATATATATATATATATATATATATATATATATATATATATATATATATATATTTTATATTTGAGGGTTATATATTTTTTTTATATATATATATATTTGAGGGTTATATATATAGATATGGTATATTATATATAATTGGCTATATATATTGATAATATATATGTATGTTATGAGTATATATGGTATTATATAAATTGGGTATATGGTGTATACATTGTAGATATGTATATATATATGAGATGGCCTATGTATATGTATATTGTATAGATATGAGTATATATCTAAGATACCTATATATATGTGGTAGTGTCCTAGATATACTAGGCTATGGCTAATAGGGGGTTGCCCTATAATTGGCCTAATTTGCTCTTGACTGGTTGACCTAGGTAGCCTTGTTGACCATGGTTGACTAAAGTCAACTATAGGTCAAACCTTGACCAAATTGACCTAGAATTGACTTGGATAGACTTAAAAGGACTAGTTGACTAAGATTGAGTAAACCCTAGACTATTAGCTAGCTATTTGAGTTACACCTATATGTGAGTGCCCTAAGTATATAAGGGTATTTGTGTGACTTGGTTTATATGGATAGTTACATGTCAATTAAGATATGTATGGGGTTAAGTGAGATACTTAGAGTCGAGTCATGACTTGAGTTGAAGTATGGGATTAGCTTGATTACAGGATTAAGGTTGGTATTATATATATGTATTTATGTGTGATATACTTTGTATAAATAATTGGTTATGCCTTAACATTGTGGTATAGTATCTTAGGTATCCTAAGACATGTTAGCCTATGGTTGATTGAGTTAGTCTTATGGAGTATTAACTTAGATAGTTGACCATTGACCTAAATTACCTTAGTTAGTCTAAGATTGACCTAGACTTTGACCTAGCTTGACCATGTTGACTAGTATTGACTAGTCTGACCACTATTGACTAAACCCTAGATAACTTAACTAGTTTGGCTAGAATATTTGACCAAGAGTTGACTTTAACCTAGATTAGACTTGTTTAACTTTGTTTGATCTTGTATGACTTAGTTTAACTTCTTGTGACCTAGTATGACTTAGTTTGACTGTAGTGTTGACCAAGTTTGACTTTGACCTAGATTGGCTTAGAATTCATATAGATTGCATCGTAGATTTTATTTACCATCATTTTGGACATGTCATAACTGTATTGCTCTATTTTAGGACATTGTGACCCTGGTACAGACATCTGATATTATACTACTCTTTCCAGAGTAACAGGCGAGTACATTCTCTGATAGTTCTCTCATTTATTTGTCGATTACTGTATTTCAGTTCTAGTTAGTTCTATATGATTCTCTGTATCAACACGTAAGGATATTTCTGGATTCATGTATCGACACATACCTTACTTGCTGGCCTCTATTACTGGAGTCATTGGTATCATTCCGGAATCATTTCTGGAATCATCATGTATTGGCCAGACTCATCTCGATTCTTTTGTCGATTTTGGATTCACTTGCTGGGCGGGGAAATATTGAGTAAGACATGTAGACATATCCCAAATCCGAAATCTCCCACAGGAATCTACCGGAAGCATAGCCATCTCTTGCCTGATCAGTGAGAGATGTGCCTGATACCTACAGCCGTTTACATGTCGACCTCGGTATTTTAAAACATACTGTTATTTCATAGTTGGACTCACCCCGGGATTCATTGATCACTGTTGGACCACTACCAAAATAAGTGGTTTTAGCGACGCCCAAAAACGTCGGAAAAACAACAAAATCCGTCGCTAATATGTATCACCGACGTATTTACCGACGTTTAGGTTTTGTCGCCGTTTCCTTAGTCGCTGATTACAAAAATGTCGCTGAACGTCGCAATTACCGACATTCAGCGACGTAACAGTACGTCGGTGAGTTATCGACGTTTATCGTCGTTCCGTCGGTATATTAGCGACGTATATGTAGTCGCTACACGTCGGTAAAGACCTGGAATAGTTACCGACGTCTACCGTCGTTTCGTCGGTAATATAGCGACGTGAATGTTGTCGCTAGACGTCGGTAAAGGTCCTGTACATTTTTGCAGCTAGTGTCGGTAAACGTCGGTAAATACGTCGGAGAGCTGTACTTTTTTGCAGTTAGTCGTCGGTAAATGTCGGTAAAACGTCGGAAAAATATATTATTTGCAGCTTGTCGTCGGTAAACGTCGGAAAAAGACGTCGCTAAACGTCAGTAAGCGTCGCTAAACGTCGCTAAAGTTGTAAAAAAAATAAAAAAAATAAAACACAGATTCTATATTACCACTCACAATTCTATAAAACACATATAGGTACACATTCAAATCCCCACTCACAATTCCAAATCACAGCGCATTCAAACCCCCACTCACAATTCCAAATCACAGATAGCTTTAATCTAAGTTAATTAACATCCAATCCAAACACAATTAACATTTATCGACGAAGGAATTAACATCCAATCCAAACAAGTCACAAGTCAATTCGATACAAACACAACTAACATCCAATACAAACATCCAATCATAGGTCACAAACATAAGATGATACAAACACAAACAAAAGTCCTAACTAGGACTACTAGTGATCTGGTGCAGGAGGGGCACCGCCGCGACGAAGGCGTAAAAACTCCTCATACTCCGCAAGTGAAATCGATACAGATGGAGCGCCAGGCTGTGACGTCGGTGGAGTCGGTGTCGAAGAAGAAGGCGGTGGAGGCGGCGGAGTCGACGACGATGAAGGCGCACCCAGAGTACCAGCATGCTCCAACGCTGTAAGTCGCTGGTTGTATGAATCCATGATAGATAACATTCTACCACTGCTCTGGACCATCGAATCCTGCGCCAATCTCACCGTCTCGGCCATGGTCACCTGTCCTGTCTGCAACTCCGTCACCGTGCGCTCTAACCCTCCAACGGCGTGCTCTGTCCTCTCAGTCGTCTCCCTGAGGTCTATAATGCCGCGGTCGAGCGCATCCAATCGTGCTAGCAGCGCAGGATCGTCCGTAGGATGCTGAGACTGCTGCTCGATCCGTCGTAGCAGGTCGTCACGGAGAGACTCCATCATCTGGTGGACTCGGGCAGACTCCTGGGACGGCTGTGGACCCATCTGCTCCTCCCTTCTTCCCTTCTTCTCATTCGACTATCTCGGCCTCCTATTCGGCCTACTATTCCGATACCGATACTTTGAACCTTGATCTTAACACAAACCTATATACTGATCGATACTAATCTGCTACGCCCGATACTAAGTATATACGGTCGATACTGATAGCGATAGTCCGATATCGATAGCGATAGTCCGATACCGATAGTTCGATCGATACCGATAGTTTGATACCGATAGCGATAGTCCGATACCGATAGCGATAGTTCGATACCGATAGCGATAGTCCGATACAGATACACATGGACCTACATATATATATATCACTAGTAGCCATACTCCTCTACATACTACTCTACACTAGGATCTAGTAACCATATACTAAGTCAAAATCTAGGGTTTGACTGAATATGGGTTAACTTTCTGGTCAAACTAAGTCAAAATCTAGGTTTAATAGGGTGTGTGGGTGTTCACCATGTCAAAGTTCAGTCCATCTCTGGTGGACTCAAAAATGTACAGCAGGTGAGGAGAGTGTTAACCCCAGGTTTAGACATCTAACCCAAGTCAGTCTAATGAGATTCAATCTCAGATTTAACAAGTGTTTTCAGATTTACGAGAGGAAAAAGGTAAAAGAAGAAGAGTTCATACATTCATTTCCAAGTTTAACAGTTCATATAAATCTCAAGTTATATGCATGAAGGAAAGGAAAATTAAGTTCAGTCATGTATGCATTCTCAGGTTTCATGTTCAGTTAATCTCAGGTTAATGTTCAAAAACAATCTTAGTTATACATTACATCTCAAGTTCATCTCATTTCTCAGTTATTGCATATATTCATATCATGACAGTTTTGAACATGTAAGATATGAAATAAACTTAACATCTACATAACTGTGAACAATATCTAAACAAACTAAAATCCACAAATCAATCCCAGTATTAACATTACATCACAGTCTATATTTATCATTTAATTTCAATATTAATATAAAACTTACAGTTCAGTTGAGTAGCATAACCCATGTAATGCAAACCCAAATTGAACCCCAAAATACAAACCCATGTAATGCAAACCCAAGTTGAGTAGCATAACCCATGTAATCATATAACCACATCATTTAGTGAACCATACATTACATTAATTAACCAATTTATTATCCTATTAATCTCTGAAAATTCCCAGAACAGTGTAGGTATCATAGTTATGTAGGGAAACCCCAAACCATCAGTCCCACATGCCCCATCCGAAACCCCAAACCTAGTTTACATCTTCTTTCCCAATTTTAAAGGACTACGCCATCTCCAATGGGGGTTTACATTGATCAGAATAATATGCAAAAAAGAAAAAAAAGTAATAAAAATGGCGTTAGGGTTAGGGTTTACCAAATTGACGAGGGGAAGAGGGGGTCGACGGTCTCCGGAGGACGGGGTCGGTGCTCGCGGCGGTCACGAAGGTCGGGGAGAGGAGAGGGGGTCGGTGCTCGCGGCGGCCACCGACGGTCGGCCGGGGAGCTGATGGGGGGGGAGGGGGAGGGTTGGGGAGAGGAGAGGGGTCGCCGAGGTCGGTGGGGGTCGCCGAGGGCGCGGTCGGACGGGGGTCGACGGGGTGGGGGAAGCCGGCTCGGGGTCGGGGGGGAAGGAAAATATTGGGGGGAAATAATGGGGGGAATGAAAACTCGAACCTGACCTATATTCACACTTTAGCGACGTCATATAAGAACGTCGGTACACGTCGCTAATATCATTGATATTAGCGATGAAGTAATAAATACGTCGAAAAACGTCGCTAATATCACTAATATTAGCGACGTTTACCGACTTATACGCGACGTGAGCTCTTTAAAACGCAAACGTAGTTTAAATACGTCGCAGAACGTCGCTGTCAGTCGCTAATAGTGACGTCTTGCGACGTTATAAAGAAACGTCGCTAAATTATTATTTTCCTGCGACGTTTTCTTAAAACGTCGCTAATTACGTCGGTAATATGACTTATTTTGGTAGTGGACTCATCTTGTACTGGAAATCATCTGGTATCGGATTATATGGACTGGACTCACACTGAGATTACATTAGACTTATATCGTACTGTCTGGACTCATACATATTATTCTAGTTCAGTTAGTTTTATTACAGTCTTTTTTGCCATGATTCTTCTCTTGTTTTAGTTACCTTTCTTTTCTTGTATCTTACTGTTTCTCTATGCCATCATTACCTGTATAAAACTGCCATGCTCATCAATACAACTGTCTATAACTGCTTTATAGTTCTTTGTCATTTACTTGGTTTTTCTAGATGAGTTGTACTCGTTCCCGTCCTGATTGGACCTGTTAAAAATATTACAGATGATAATCCTGAAGACACATGCCCTACTTACCATGGACCTGGCGAGGGATTAGCTACCTTTGGTTCCGACTCTCAGGAGTGATTCAGGAGATTAGCTAGTAGACTACTTTAGCTTTCATGTTTTGTCTTGACATTGAGTTTGTATTAAGTTTGTTTGAGACATTGTTGTATTATTTTAGTAGTTAGTTGTTATTGTCTTTAAATTCCTTAGGTATAACTTCTGTGTTATCTTGTCGTGTTTTAGACTGTGATTGAGTATATCATACCCTTTTATTTGTCCTCCATTCGGAGCTGATATCTGGACAAGTATTTTTATTCACTGCATGAGATTAGTTAGCAACCTAGGACAGCTTACTACCGCCGACACTGCGGCGTAGGCTGGACGTAACCACTTCTCGTGCCCCTATACAGGGTGCGGGTCGTGACAGTTCAAGAGAGACTCAGTACATTTAAGCCCAAGAGAGGCAGGGCCGGATTCTAAGCACCGCGCCACCGAGTCATAACCTGATCCCAGGTATACGGGATTGTTGTCGGAAAAAAAGGCTGATTAGGAGAATATTCGGAAGGGTTGTTCTCAAATTTGCATTTTTAAACGTTATTGTATGCATATTTAGTATCATGTAATAAGTAGGAATGATTAATGTTAAGATATTCAATTTACTCTCATGAAAGTGAAACTAATTTCCCAAATTTTAAGATATATTATTTATCATTCACTTTCATTCATTATTCTATCATTTATTTACCGTTCTTGACCGAGGACTTGCTTGTCGTATCTAAACGACATAGTAATTGTTCACTAGGTGAGGATGACGTTCCGGAAAATCCAATACCCCTGGAAGATGATGAATAGATGATCTGCGAGAATTTCTGGAGAAGGCAACCGATAGTTGGTAGTTAGTCTGATGTATAGCATTTTGTTGTAACTAAACTTAAAGTTATTGTACCTTTAGAAATACTTTTGATGTAAATATAATTAAAGTTGTACTTATGAAAGAGATTTGTTCTTGTATTTTTCCATTCTGCTGATTTATGGGCGACAATCGCGAATTTGGCGCGTAGCCTGGGGATGTGTTCTATGACGTCACTGTTGTATTTGGGATACGGGACGTGATACGTCTTTTTGTTGGTGGCCCATGCAGGTCAGCAAAGAATGGAAAATCTAGGATAGGATGCAGGTCAGACATTTCATAGAGGAATTAGGATAGGATGCAGGTCAGCGAAGAATGAAAAATCTAGGATAGGATGTAGGTCAGACATTGAATAGAGAAAATAGGATTTGGTGCAGGTCTGACAACCCAAGGATAGGATATAGGCCAAGTTCTAGGAAAACCTATGCAAGCTGAGATAAGATGTTGGTTATGATTTTGGCGATACCCTATAGGCTGAGGTATAAACTTTAAGATATGTTTTAGGAAATATCCAAGAGATACCAAATAGAATTGTCTATGTTAGACTGTATTTCATAATGTCTTTACCTAAATAAAATTTCTATAGTGAGCATATATAATAAGGTGTCCTTACCCAGGTCATGGGTAGTATAAGGATAGATATAATCATTCTAGGCCTATTAAGTCAGGGAGAATAGGACAAGTATTCTCGTCTAAGCTGGTAAAAGAATCTAGAAGACTCCTTAAGGATCTTGGACTTGGTATCTTTAGTAAACCCGGAGTTCAAATATATCTTTTGAACCATTACATAGTTAGAAATAGTGGAGGGGTAAGTATAGATATAAATATATTTTGAATGATTACTGGATAGGAAAGTACTAGCAATAACTTGTCTAGGGTTTTGCATAATAGTTATTGTATAGATATTATATTAAGAAGCTAATTCCTTATTCCTTACTCCCTCTAGACTTCTATCGATGCCTAAGTCCCGACTCGTTCTCTTTTATCTGTTGAATTTTTCTGCGGTCTGGTTATTTCGCAAACCCAATCTACTTCAAAATTTTTAATTTTGTTGCTTCACTTAACATTCACTAAATGAAAATCTAGAATTGTATCCTCAATCTTTTCTTCCATTTACATCTTTTCTTGGCATCCCTATTTCAGGAATTGCCCTCTATCTAATATCCATTGCAATTTACCTTTTGATATATTTTTTTCTTTTCTGTGAAGTGAATGCTTTGATTGGATTTTGTGTAAATGATATTTATGTGAATGAATACTTGTCGTGTCTTGAGACCAAAAATTCTCTAATGAATCGTGAAATGAGAAGTTGTTGCAGCCATTCGGACTGGCCATCCATATTGGCGAGGCACATATTCTCGAAACATGATTCAGGAATTCAATAAATTTCGGGGATCAAGACATAATTTTTCATAATGAATTTTTGAACTTGATATTCGAATTTTGATTTCACTTTACCTTGATTTGGAATTTGAAAAAAAAAAACATTATTTAAAATAATATATAGTGCTTTTGATAATATAGATTTATGAGTTTATCTTATGTTATAATATTATCTATTAGTTTGATACCATGATAAAATAACGTTGATGATATTTGGAAAACTTGAAATTAAGTATCGCTTTTTGAATATATTTTGGATTACTAAGAATATCATGACCTGTAAAGCTACTTCACAATCATAATTCCTACTCATTCTATGGATATCAAGGAAGAGGTAGCAATCCTTGATAGTGAAATGGTATCTTTGTTGCAGCCATATGCGCAATGGCGAGGCACAAGATTACTATATCACGTCAGAAAATGAGAATAAAGAATATGATTTTGAATTTAAGGATCATACATGGTTATGGTTGAAATAACATTGTATCTGACTATTTTATTTGATTATATGGAATTTCAAGAACATTGATGATTTCTAGTATTTTCGATTTGCCTCTATTTTGCGTGAAGCTTTTGAAAAATAAGTTACAAGATATTTCATTTAATAGTTTAATAAACTATTACTTCACTTCTGTAAGGTGGGTAGAATATTTTATTTTTCTCTATACTTTTGGAAAACTTATCCTTAAAATTTTTAAATTTCGAGGACGAAATTTTTGTAAGGTGGGTAGAGTGTCATAGTCGTATCAAATTATTCGATTTATTTTAACTAATTGTATATATTTCTTAATATATTTTTTTCCTAATTAATTATTATTGTTCTATTTTAAAGAAAAGTATTTAATAATCTGGTTAAATGATTTTTTTTTTATAAATGTTAATAATTGCATAAAAGCTATGGGTTAAATTTTGCAATTTCAAAAATTAGGTATGGACACCTTATGGGATAGGTGTCAAAATCTAACACCCACAATGACATATGGCTTCTCCTAACAACTCCTAGTCACCATAATAATAATAATAATAATAATAATAATAATAATAATAATAATAATAATAATAATAATAATAATAATAATAATAATGATTATAAAGGAAAGAGAGAGAAACCCATGGGTTCACTCCATCCCTTCCCTGTGATCAAACCGAGCCTTCCCTCTTCTTCTTAATCATCATCATCTCCTTCATCCTCTACTTCATCATCATCTTCTTCTTCACTTTCTTTCCCTTCTTCTCCAAAACCAACACCACCCCTCTCCCTATAACCGTGCTCGCCCGGACCCGCTGCCGTCGCTCGGACCCGCGGCCTCCGCCCGGACCCGCTGCCGCCGCCCGAGGCCATCGTCGGCCACCCGCGCCCGACGTCGGCCACCCCCGCCACCTCCAGCACCACTCATCTCCTCCTCCTTCCCTTCCAAAATAAAAAACCTAGGTAAAAATTCCCATTCTTCTTCTCAAATTCTTTTCCAAATTCTAAACCTAGATTAGGGTTTTACTAACAAAAATATATTTTGAACTAATGTTGGTTTCAATTAGGAAAAATTGTGAAGAAACCTAGGTCACATCTTCAAACCCAAGGCAAGTCCTCATTCTCTCTTAATTACTTGGTTTATCTCACAATGAGTTCTTGTTGATATTAGGAACCTATTCTGAATTTTATGATCAAATTAAAAATTTACATGAAACAAGGAAAGT
The DNA here is from genome assembly GCA_029216955.1 of Iris pallida. Classification (NCBI taxonomy): domain Eukaryota; kingdom Viridiplantae; phylum Streptophyta; class Magnoliopsida; order Asparagales; family Iridaceae; genus Iris; species Iris pallida. The sequence continues at coordinate 4,028,325 of JANAVB010022596.1, read as the reverse complement.
ATGGTATGAATTTAGGGGCTAATCAATAAGAGATATATGTGTGGCAATATTAATTTTAAATGAACTTGTATTATTATTTTATTTATTACTAACCCTTCTATCCAATTGCATGCCTACATTTTCAGCCCATCACATTCTTAATCCATGTGTAGATTTAGATTTTTGGATACCGATCATACATGAAATTGAAATATTCGGTCTAGTTTACACCAAAGTTAACTAGGTACTGATATTTATATTTTTTTTACATATATAATTCTGTCCAAATTTAAATAATACCAATAATTGAGGCATCTTATCATTTCCTAGGCAAAACTAGAATGATTTGTACACTCGACACATATAAAGTACTTGACATCAAATTTTAGGGTTACTATATATATTTCAAATCCATTAGTAACCTTGTTATAAATTAAACACTTGTTCACATACTTTAACCTCATGGATGTATATAATTTGGATACTTGAATAATCGTGTAGAATATCATATTACTTGGACACAACACTATGTCAATACAAATATATATATATATATATATATATATATATATATATATATATATATATATATATATATATATATATATATATATATATATATATATATATGAACATTATATACAAATATATATATATATATATATATATAAATAAATACAAAGGACACTTGGCGAGTAAGAAATTGAGACACCATACATGGACACTTACAAATTTTGACATAACTTAGGGGCTCAATTGTTACGCTTAAAAGAAAATATGCGAATGAGAGTTTTTGAGCAATATTCCGCTTCAATTATGTCAAATCTGTCCTCAACATAAAATATCCATATTTAATAGATTGGTTTTCATTATATAATCGAAATGAGTATTTTTAAGTCCTTATATGATAGATTGATCATACACTTGAAGGTTTCTAATCTTAACTTCCTCTGCATAACAAAAGGCTTAAATACGAGTATATTTAATAAGTATAAGTTAGATGAAAAATTTAGATTTAAATTGTTATTATAATAATTCTGTCCACTTTATAAAATATACCCAAATGGCATACATTGACATGATTATTTCAGTTTTACAAATGCCCATATATCAAGGTACCTTACATCTAACAAAATTTCAATTCTTTAAACTTTTTATCCCAAACCAATGTCACAAAGAGTATAAAATTGTAAACTTTAAGTCTTGACACTTGGAAGCAAGTTTTGATATGATTTGTGTTACTAACAATTCTATTTTTGATAATTTAGCAAGCTGCGATAATCAGGAAACTTGCTTAATTATTTAAATTGTGTGCCAAGGTAATAAGCTTTCAAAACTACACGATCACTTTATTTTATGGTTTTCGGTGTTGAGTGCTCCACCGAAGGGGTCGGCGAACCCGAATTATTAACTGCGTGGTTTTCGGTGTTGAGGGTTGCTCCACCGAAGGGGTCGGCGAGCCCGGATTATAATTATATTTTTATCATATCTCTTGTAAAATTTTGGGATCTCCAAATACAAAGGAGACTCTGCCGAATTTTTTTTCAGAAATTTCAAGAGATAGATTAATTCTCGACCACTCCAAGAAATTTGGATGATTTTATAAGCTTTAGAGAATATTTAGGATATGTATAAGACACGTATCATAAGTTGAATTAAAACTCCTTATATTCCACTTGGTAGTTTAAATCCAAATACTATTTCGAAAAAGTTAATTTCTAACTATCATTCAATTGGACATCTTACAAAATGCATTTTAGCCTTTTAGATAGATAAATTCCTTATTTGTGATTGTAATTGTAACACCTAGAAATCATAAAAACTTAGATAGGAAGCATTGGGAGGGGAGAACAACCCGAATATCACCCTTACAGCTCCACAACATAATAACCAAAGACTGATCAGTACATTAGCTCATTCGTAGGGCCATACGAATTGAGTATGTGAGGCTTAGCTCACTTAGCCCATGAGAGGCAGGGCCGAATTGTAATGATCTGAGCCATCCATTTAGCCCGAGAGAGGCAGGGCCGGATTTAATTCCGTACCATCCAACAATTGTACCTCTTCGACAGTAACATCGATTTAGTGATTTTTTTGGGTTCAAGAGAGACTCAGTACATTTAAGCCCAAGAGAGGCAGGGCCGGATTCTAAGCACCGTGCCACCAAGTCATAACCTGATTCCAGGTATACGGGATTGTTGTCGGAAAAAAGGCTGATTAGGAGAATATTCGGAAGGGTTGTTCTCAAATTTGCATTTTTAAACGTTATTGTATGCATATTTAGTATCATGCAATAAGTAGGAATAATTAATGTTAAGATATTCAATTTACTCTCATGAAAGTGAAACTAATTTCCCAAATTTCAAGATATATTATTTATCATTCACTTTCATTCATTATTCTATCATTTATTTACCGTTCTTGACCGAGGACTTGCTTGTCGTATCTAAACGACCTAGTAATTGTTCACTAGGTGAGGATGACGTTCCGAAAAATCTAATACCCCTGGAAGATGATGAATAGATGATCTGCGAGAATTTCTGGAGAAGGCAACCGATAGTTGGTAGTTAGTCTGATGTATAACATTTTGTTGTAACTAAACTTAAAGTTATTGTACCTTTAGAAATACTTTGATGTAAATATAATTAAAGTTGTACTTATGAAAGAGATTTGTTCTTGTATTTTTCCATTCTGCTGATTTATGGGCGACAATCGCGAATTTGGCGCGTAGCCTGGGGATGTGTTCTATGACGTCACCGTTGTATTTGGGATACGGGACGTGACACTATTTCAAGTATCGGGGTAACTTAGCAACTTGAGCCAACTTCCTTCTCCCAAGCCACGGGATCGAAGGAGCGAGTGTCATTTGAAAGCACGCTGAGCCGACTTCTATGAAAACCGTAGGACCATTTTCCATGTTCTAAGACATTCCGACGGGTCAGGATTACTCCCTTAGCTATGTGCGTTCGTAGCTTTTAGATTAGCCTACTTGTGCAAGTTGAAAATAAGCGAGTTATTAAGTGAAGGCTAAGATGAAACGAGTTCACCGAAACTCCCCCACCAGTGCGAGGAGTCGCCTCGGACGAGCGAGCCTTCGAGCAGCCGTTGCAAGGCTAAGTTCCAACGCCGTCGACGTTTCGATTCCTCCGATTGACTTTGCGGGACGGGGCACTACAACATACACCACTCAGAACAAGTCTCGTCCTCGAGACTTTCCTGAAGGCAAGCCATCCTACCATTTCTATGGCCAAGATTAATCGTGCGCACTCCGCCTATGCGTTTTCTCAATTTCGAGCCACGCTCTCATGACTATCAATCTTTCCGTTAACATTTCAAGATCTTGACACTCTCCCATTTTTTAAGTCTTGCTTGAACTCATCGTATCACTTGGCTGGATCGTACATGCATTCCAAGCGTCCCCAAAATACATGCATTCAGCCAAGCCGCATGATAGAGAATTTGTCATTCTCACTCGAGTCGCATCGTGCACATACCCAGGCGTTCCTGAAATATATGCATGTCAGCCGAATCTCGTGAGGGATATTCCTATATTCGTGATTCATTATATCCATTCAAACTAATCCTCAAGATCAATCCTTCGATTGATAACTCATGAAACAAGGCGTCTCGCCTAACCGCTAGGCCATTTCTTTTCGAGGCTAAGTCAATGTCAGGATTGGAATCATAGTTCCCCAATAATAATGCCAATACTAAACCCAATCCTAGGGTCAAACCAAAGTCGGTAGTACGAGATTTTCTACCCAAGCTCGCGTCACTCAGATTTCTAAACATCGAGCACGATTACCTATTCGCATCAAGGTATTCGTAGCCCGTATCCTTAATCCATTCAATCACCAATCCTAACCAATTCATGTATTCGATCACGAGGTCGTCTAGATCGACAATATGTTGCGCCCCAATCTCACGCGAGTCCGATTATCCACAGTGGTTCATGAATCACCATACAACGCTCCCGCGGAATAATCATTCTCATCGGGGCGAACTCTTGTTTGAGCCTAGACTCATTCATTCTCGATACGCGGATTAGACCTACTCAATCCTCAAATTCAATCGTCAAGCACACATAATCATTCTCGAGTCCACTCTCGCGTCAAACCACAAGTCAAAGCATACAAATTGCCTCGCCGTGCAAGTAACGATCACCCCCGCTGTATGAATCACCATGCCAGCGGTCACGCGGAGTGATCGCCCTAATTGGTGCGACGCATGTGCGAGGCTGGAGTTGTGCTCGCATAAGACAAGAATGTCGAAGTTGTGGTTATCGACGAAGCAAATCCAACCATTTTCATTTTTCATCCAATCCAAGTTCGATAGTCCGACCATCATTCATTCAACTAGAAAATCCTCGAGCCAAGTTTTATCTTTTTTTCGACACCTTTCAATATCCCGAGTATAGCATCCGTCGAAACAATGACATTTGTACGATCGTTATTCGTCGAGTCAGAGTACCCCCGAGTTATCGCATATCGATCTTTGATACGTCTCAATACCATCGACGATATGCGTAACCTGACGATCTTCCTCTGCAACCAATTTCGAGTCGTACGTTGATGCTGTTGTCCGAGTTGGATATTCCACAATCTTTTCGATATTCAAGATTAAGTTCGATCGCTATTCCTCAAGCTCGTTTCAAGATCGTTGTTCGAAACTCAAGTCATATTTCATTCGCATCAATCCGATATTGTACGCGCGACCCTCTAAGTTTCCTCGATCAAGACCATTCATTTTCATTCATCATTCCGAATCATTTCGATATCATTTTCTAACTCGCGTTGCCTATTCGCAAGTTGTCCGAACGACATCTCGTTCGGGACATTCGAAGTCACGACCAACTAAGCGTGACGCGTTCTAAGGCTTTGCGCGATCGCATCGCCTCGCCGACATACTCGTAATCCTCAATATTTGCTCGAATGATTTCCAAGAAAATCCATACACCACTCGGATTCGAGCCATCCGCTCTAGCCTACAATCACGTTCGCGTCATTCGCTAAGACATCCTTCAGATTCGTTCGACGAATCTCTAGCGTAATCGCTCACGTCGTATCGACGCACTAGGTCGATCGCACTATTCCTTAAAATCCAAGTCAGTCTTCCGTGTACGCCTAAGCATTAACTCGATAGCGTTCCTATCGATAGACACTCTAAGTGTAGCTTCGTTTCCGTCCGAACGGTACTTGATATCGCTCGCGACTCGTTTGCACCAAAAAGAAGAGGTGTGCGACGTACGGACTAAGTTGTGCCGCATAACCATCTCGTACGGACTATACTTCGAGTTTGCACGCTCAATTGCTACGGTCGATGTAGGACTAGTTAGGCACGCACGCGACATGTTAACTTTAGTACGTGTTTTCATTCGAGTCAAGTTTAACATCGTTCGGCACAAAGGCCGTTGCCTATCGATGCGTTCGATTGGACGCTTGAACGAGCTTTTGAAAATATTTAGACTTATTGTATGGACATGTCGAGGGACAATCGAGAGAGGGCGCACACTTATTTTTCCAACGACGAGCTTTCAAAACTGAGAATTTCGACGTGAAGTCCAAGGACGTAAAGCTGTGCTCTGATACCATTATGTCATGCCCTGCTCCCGTAGGAGCGATCGTCCTTGCTAAGGCGTGATACCGCACGAGCCTAGATTGCGCTCGTGCAAGGCAGTTCCATAACGGTCGATTACATCGGCGGCGACGGGGTCGTCGCACAGGAGTCCCAAGCAGAAATATTGAAACATGCAGCGGAAATTTAGAACAAACACCCATGAACACAAGTTATTCAAAAGAAGCTCTTTATTGATATTGAATACAAGATTACATTCATGGGCGCAAGGCCAAATTATAAGTCTCTCGTGCTCACTTTTCTCTCATTTTACAATTCACTCCGCTCTCTCTCATCTCTCGATACAATGCTTGAATCCAACGGAAGCTTCGGAAGGCGATGTCCATACATTATGTCCTGTATAAGTCTTCAATCCATGCGGCCGTACGCTTCGAGTCACCAAGGAACTCCGTGCCTCGACGTATCCAAGCGAGCTCCGCGCCACGAGCTTCTACCTGTGCCTGCACATGAACACTGTGTGGGTGTCAGTACTCAACTGTACTGGTGGAGTGAGCATCTCGCCCACCTATACATAACCGACACGTTCATTTACTTTGTGCAGTTTAAAACCCTTTCGATTGTCTTTCTAGTCTTGTCTTAGGATCAGTTTTAAGACTTGACGTCTAACGAACTCGACGTGCAACGACATGGTCGTGCTACAATACCAACGTATATTTCGATCGAGGCAGTGCCTCATCGCCTAGGTACTTGACCAAACTTCAACTCGGGACGGCAGAGTCGTGCCACATTCTATTCGCAACTTAGACATATTCAAGACAATGCTATGCCGAGGAGCAACTTACGCGAACTCGACCGTGCCAAGACCTTTACTTAAACTTCAGCGCCACTAAACCAATTCTCGTGCCAACGATTCAAGTGCCAAGGACGGTAATGGAATGACTCGTGCAGGCCGTGCCTCTAGACCTTGCTTAGACTTGTCCGTGCTTCAAGATGAGGCCGCGCCTCGCAAGTTATCAAGACTCATCGTGCTACCGCCTTGCGGCCTTCCTGTTAGACCCATTTGCTAACTTAGACAAGACTTGTGGACCATAGTATCACTTTCATGAACATCCCAACGCCATCTATCGTGCCAAGCACGGTGCCTATGCTGCAGCCCATTCTTAGGCCCAGACCTTGTGTTACCGACTAGACCTGCATTTAAGCACTAGACTCAATCCAAAGGCATACCCGCGGTGTGCCGCTATCTGCTGACACATCTATATGAGGAGGTCACTAGCAATTTCAAGCTATCTTGGACACGGCTCGACGGGGGTATCGGTCCGCCCTTCTAAGGGTAGCTAGCCCCGGAAGCGCCGATACTCCCATGCGGTTATCCGGCATCCTGGTTGAGCCACACTCGCTTCCCCCAGGCGAATGATCCCGGTGCCCCGGTGGAGATCATTCGAGAAGACTACACCTTGTCGACAAGTTGTCCAATGACCATGCATACTCAACTCGATCTATCGAATCCTTCCTTAACATGACCATGCTTTCATTTAACATTCTCGAGAATTAACGAGACTCCCAAGCCGCGGGACCGATCTCGTGTGCGAAACATATCAAGACTTAGCGAGACTCCCAAGCCGGGGGACCATCTCGTGTGCGGGACATATCATGACTTAGCGAGACTCCCAAGTAGCGGGACCGATCTCGGCGACAACAAGTCGCGTGGACTTCCTTTGTTCGTGGCAAGCTTTTCACTAAACCGACCGTAGCTCGTGCCTTAGACAGACCTGTTTCTCTAGGCGACGCTAACGCTCAAGTCATGTACTTTACACGACGAGCCTTGTTCTCAAGGGACTACGCGACTTGACAACCGCAGATAGAGCGGGACAGTACTAGAAATGGCTTCGATAGCCCAACGCAACACTTGTCTTAACTTATTCGGGCAATGACTCGACGAGCAAGGGCTACGCCGAGCCACGCATCGAGGGAACGTGCTATACACGGGGTCGACTTGAACAACCAAGTTCGTGCCTAGACTTAAGCCAACAAGCCGTGCAAGACGACTTAACTTGCGGGACGTACGAAGGCTATGCCAAGCCTTGCGGGACAGGACCGTGCATGCTTTATTAAGCATTCATGCGGGCGACGTCTATGACTTAGGCTAATTCGAGTGTCGGGACGAATCGACGGGACCAACGGGACATGGAAAGGCTATTCCAAGCCGTGCGGGACATGCGAAGGCTATGCCAAGCCTTGCACAATGGGACCGTGCCTGCTTTAACAAGCATTTACGTAGGCGACGCCTAAGACTTAGGCTATTTCAAGTGTCGGGGCAACTTAGCAACTTGAACCAACTTCCTTCTCCCAAGCCACGGGATCGAAGGAGCGAGTGTCATTTGAAAGCACGCTGAGCCGACTTCTATGAAAACCGTGGGACCATTTTCCATGTTCTAAGACATTCCGACGGGTCGGGATTATTCGCTTAGCTATGTGCGTTCGTAGCTTTTAGATTAGCCTACTTGTGCAAGTTGAAAACAAGCGAGTTATTAAGTGAAGGCTAAGATGAAGCGAGTTCACCGAAACTCCCCCACCTGTGCGAGGAGTCGCCTCGGACGAGCGAGCCTTCGAGCAGCCGTTGCAAGGCTAAGTTCCAACGCCGTCGGCGTTTCAATTCCTCCGATTGACTTTGAGGGACGGGGCACTACAGTATGAGAGGCCACGAGTAGGGGGCCCACCACCTGCACCGCAGGGGGCACCCTGCCCGAGGAGGCGTCAGTCCCGAGGGAAAATTAAAATGGAGGAGGATTGGACGGCAAACTGAGGGCGGACTCCTCGGAGAGGTCGGTCCAGGGAGAGCCGGCTTGACTCCCACCGGAGACGTCGCCCGAGGGGATCGGGGCACCGGACAGGCCGGTCCGCCTGGGGTCTGACCGGAGCGAGAGGGAAAGGGGGTGGTTGCGGGCGTGAGGCGGAGGATGGAAGCCGGAGTTGAGGGGCGCTTGGATGGGAGAAGGGAGGGGCGAAGGAGGACAAGGATCACCATGGGGATGGAGGGAGGAAGGAGGGAGGGAAGCAAGGCGGACCAAGGCGAGGGCCTCGTCCGGCCAAGGAGGGGGGGCATGGCGGAGGGGGAAACGGAGCGCCGGGAGGGTGGACGAACAAGAAGGGGAGAGCCTAGGAGCTCCCCGGAGGGGAGAGCCACTGAAGGAAAACCAGTGCTGCAGCCATCGATTATATATATATATATATATATATATATATATATATATATATATATATATATATATATATATATATATATATATATATATATATATAACATAAATTTGTATACATATTTTTCGTCAGAATGTTGTTCGTGGTTAATTTTAAACTACTTATTTTATTTTATTTTTATTCAGAATCAGTTTCTTAGAACTTAGAATAAATTTTGTGGACTTGTAGTTATGTTAGGAACGCAAAAAGTTGAGAGTTTTTGATCTTTTGAGCTTATGTTTTGTATCTCAACGAATTTTGAAGTTAATTTTGCTATACTTAAAGTTATACTTAGGATTAAACTTAGTGAATGTGTTTGATATTTTAAGCTTGTTTATTAGGTGTTTGCGACTTATTACATATTGTTCTTATAAATTTGATTAATTGCTTGGTTAGTAGAGGTTTGACTTTGAAATTTAATGCTTCAAAAAATAATAATAATAACTTCTAGGTTAAGAGATTCTATAATATTAAGTGTGTTTATTGATCAAATGTTAATTGCTAAAATATCGATGCCGAACAAAAATCGTCCGAATTAACCAAAACCGAAAAAACTGATTCTAAATGGTACAATATTGGTATTAATTTTTTAAATACCGACTAAAAAAATTACCCAAAAAATTGATCAAATATCGACCGATTATACCGACGCTCAACCCTAGCAGCGGGGGGTAGGGTGGTGGTGGGGGGCGCCGCGGCGTGAGGTAGGTGGGGTGAGCGTGGAAGGGAAGGAGACAAGGAGGTATTTTGGTCAAAGAAATTTAGCCAAAGAAGTTGAGCGTTAGTGAAAGATTGTTTCCGTCAAAAGTGAGAGTATCTTGTATTATAGTATTTGGATGGGTGTACCTTGAATTTGGATAAATAAAATATGATACAAATCAAAAGTTCTCAAATATATATTATTAGTTCAGAAATGCTATTTGGCTCCCAAAAAATTTGGGTGATGCCATCTCCCGTTATGTGACATATGACATGGCTAATAACATGGCAAAATTAAACATTAAATATTAAACATTAAAATTAAAATTAAAATTAATATTAAATTAACATGAACATTAGTATTAAAATTAATATTAACATTAATATTAATATTAATATTAACATTTAAACTAATATTAGCACTAAATTAAAATTAGCATTATAAATTAATATTAAAATTAAAATTAATATTAATATCCAATTAACATGAATATTAATATTAATGTTAATATTAACATTAGTTAACATTAATTCTAACATTAACATTAAAATTAATATTAACATTAAATTAAAATTAGCATTAGCATTAACATTAACAGTAAATTTTTGGGTAATTAATTTTTGGGTTAAAACATGATATGTTAGCTGCCATGTCAGTTGTCATGTCAGATGTCACATAATAGGAGATGACATCACCTAAAAAGTTTGAGAGCCAAATAGCATAATTGTTATTAGTTTGCAATATTTTGCTTGGCTCGAAGGACAAATTATTTTATTTCCTATCTTGACATTAGGTCACTTCTTGAGTACTTGATTTTTTTTTTCGTTGTCTTCTGTTTCTTCTGACCCATTTCATATAATGGGCCGTCTTTTTTGGGCTCACTCTGGACTCTGCTCTATTTGGTGACGTGTTTAATTTTGTTGGATTATTGTTACTAGGCCGAATCATTTTTTGATATATCGCTAACACTTTAGAGTAGAAATTTACATTATAAGATTGGACCGTTGGAGTATGGAGGAGCTTGGCGGATGAAACTTCTGTTTTGAATTTTGAATTTCTTATTATTTATATTTAGTTAAAATACTCTCTCTTCACTAATTTTAGAGTAAAAACTCAAGGTTTATATCAAAGCTTTGGGTAGGATCAATGAATTCATGTGTCGCGGGAAACTAGCTCTAATTATACCATGCTAAAGATCATGCTTTGCTATCCCAATAGCTATAGTGTTAGCTAGGGAAGGCTTCTAACCTATATGGAGAATACCTAGATGGTGAGGATTGTTTTGATGTGTAGAGAAGCCAGTGGTCAAATGATTCAACAGGACACTATAGAGATCCGGGACAAAAAATAAAAATTGGGCCCTTATGTATTTGTGCAAAACAAAATAACAATAAATATCTATCATTAAAAATGGACTTAATTGTAACTTGATACTCTCAACTATTTATGTTTTTCAATTTGATATCCTAAAGTTTTTTTTGTAACAACTTGATACCTTGAAATTTTTTTGGACAAAAATACCCCTGATCCAAACATAAAACTACACCTCTCTCCTCCCACCCACCCACAACGCCCCCCTCCCCCCCCCCCCCCCCCCCCCCCCGGCCACCCGCCCGCACGCCCCCTCCAGCTACCGTCCGCCCCCACCCCTCCCCCAACCCCCCTCCGGCCACCGTCCCCCCCCCCCCCCCCCCCCCCCCCCCCCCCCCTCCAATCACCGCGTGCGCCAGGAGAGATGTGGGGGAGGGGTTGTGGTGCAGCCGGGGGGGGGGGGGGGGGTGGAGGGGGGACGGCGGCGGAGCAGCCGCGCGGGGAGGGGGTGGAGGTGGTCGAGGGTGGTGAGTCAGCAGGGGGTAGAGGGGTTGGGTTCGGTTGGGAAGTTAAAGATGGATAATTTTGTCATTTTTGAAATGTTGGGTATCAAATTAAATTTTTTAAATAGTTGATGGTATCAAGTTGTCGAGTAAAAAAATTTAGGATATCAAGTTAAAAAGTAGAAATAGTTAATGATAGTAAGTTACAAAAAAAAGTTCAAAATTGTGCTAATACAGAAAAATTTGAAAAAGAATATAAAAAAGTAATAAATTACACAGAAGATAACATCTAATGGAAAATTCAAGAAAATTTGTAGGTCGTCAGCATAGTTGGCGACATAGCTACAATTTTTGGAATAATGTTTTTTCGGAGCTGCAATTAATGTTTTTCGGAGTTGCAATTTTTGGAATAATGTTTGAGATTTTAATGACAGATTTGTAGCACCAGAAAAGTTGGCGAAATAAACACAATGTGCTCATGTCGCCAACTAAGTTGGCGGCATGGCTGCATTCCGGGTTTTACGGAGCAGCTTTTGTCATGGGGGGAGTGAACTACATTTATCATTAACAATAAATTAACACATCTACCATTTACCAAACCCCATTCAATTCTCCACTTAACTCCCTCCCCACTCCCCACTCCACTCTATAAACGTTTACATACAACACCCTCCAGTCTCTACAATGTAAACCACAACAAAGAAGAAACAGAAGAAAGAAAGAAAGAAGTAGAGAGCAAGGAAGAAATTAGAAAAGGGGAGATAAACAAAACAGAAGAAGAGAAAGAAAGCAACACAAAGGAAGGGAGACTAGGACAGGTAAAAAGATTTTAATTTGTTGTTACATCGTCAATGTTTATGGCAATTTACTAATTTAATTTTTATATTAGTTTATTGCTCATCAAATGGGTGATCAAGATGATGGTCGTATACCTGGTGGAAGCACTAATGACGTAGTTATCCAGCAACGTGAGTCTCATATATCACGATTGGTATATTCTGGAGAGAGATATTTTACTAATGTTAAATTAATAATATTAGTTAGTGATGAATGTATTAATAACACACTAATAATATATATAAATTTATATGTAGTTGTATGCATGATTATACTGATGAACAACGTTTGAGGGAACATAGTGATTGGCAATCTGGATGAGAGTTGACTAGCGCCCAATATGCCTTGATTCAGTCTTTTGGGTTTCACTATGTTGACTCGATCTGAATTAAGCAGCATGATAGAGACTTGATATTGAGTCTCATTGAGCATTGGTGGCCCCAACGCAATACATTCCAGCTTCCTCTCGGGAAATGTCAATTACTTTAATGGATGTTGTACAAATTTTAGGATTACCTATTATAGGTGATCCTATATATTTGGATGGGGAGTTAAAGGCTTCTGAGTTGATTAGGACATATCTTGGGGTGGAGCCGCCAGCGGTCGTAGGAAAGGAGACTCGCGTCAAATTCACTTGGCTCCGGTCCAACTTTATGTATATTGATCGCATCGGAGAGACAACAGTATCTGTGGATGACCATCGGGTATGTTTTTTTTGCAGTAGTTCATCTCTTAAGACTATTAGTTTAACTAATGTAATGTTTTATTGTTATTTTCATATCATGTGTTGCACCAGGGCATACTTACTGTTATTTTGTGGTGGTTTTCTATTTTCCATTGCTTCGAAAAATAAAATCAATGTTCTCCATTGAAATTTCTAGAAGATTTGTGTACACCTATACGACATGCATGGGGTACAGCTACATTAGCTTACTTATGTGACAAGATGACGAGTTTTGTGAATTGTCCGACGGACAACGTTTCAAGTAATATAAGTGGTTGTGTCACCCCCAGTTTTCAAGAACAGGGGTATTTTTGGTCATTTTTCATTTTTGAATATTTTTGAAATTTATTTTATTACTTATGATATTGTTTTGGGATTATTTGAGTCGGGTTCGAATTTCAACTCAATCCGACTTGTAACGGGAACCCGGAGTAGTTTTTGACTCTAGTGGGACCCAATCATTAGTTAGGCATGGCCCACATGACATTATTTTAGTTAGTGTGCTAGACTAATTTTTTCATGAATAGATTTAGTTGATTAGGGACTTAAAACTAGACTAATTTAGCCCCAACCTAAAGCCTATTCCTAATTTAATTCAATAAGAGATAGTGGGGGCATTTTGGACATTTGCAAATGGGGCCAAACCTCCCATAGGTGGCCGGCCATAGGGGATAGGCATGGGCATCCTCTCCTTTGTTATTATCCACACAAATTTCTCTCTTGTTCTTCCCTAAATTTTGAGAGCAACCACCATTGATTTCATCTCCAAATCAATCCCTTCTTCCACCAAATCTTCTTCATTTCTTCTCTACTCCATGAAGAGAGGGTGCTAGCCAAGTTTGGGAGGATTTGGCTTTGGTTCATGTCCATTTGGAGGTCTTTTCGTGTCGGTGTCGTATCGGGAGGAGTTTTCTTAGATTTGATCAACCGGGAGGTATAATCTCTTCTCTAATTCTTTCCTACATGCATATAGGATTATTTTGAACCCATAGGAATGACCCCCATGGTTGTGTCTCCATTTGTGTCCATTTCGTGTCCATTTGGAGCTATTAGGAGTGTCTTTGTTGTGCTTTGTGTCCATGTGGAAAACTCCCAATATTGGACACTTGTGTTTAAATAATTTAATACATGTTTTAATATTAGATTTTTATATGTTAGAGATGTGTTATTGTTTGTCATTACATTTTTCTCCATGTTTCATAATATATATACAAGTATTTTTATTATTGAATATATATATATATATATATATATATATATATATATATATATATATATATATATATATATATATATATATATATATAGGGAGCGGATCGGGAGCCCCGTCCGCGGAGCCCCGCCGAAGCCCCGCCCCCCCTGCACCATCGGATCGCGCGGGGCCCGCGTGGGGCCCGCGCCCGCCCGCGCGATCCAACGGCTAAGGGAGGGCGGGGCTTCGGCGGGGCTCCGCGGGCGGGGCTCCCGATCCGCTCCCATATATATATATATATATATATATATATGAGAGATTGATAAGCAATACAAAAGCAGCAAAAAGCAGCAGCTAATAAGCAGCAGCAGCTTGCGACAGCAGCACCAGAAAGCAGCAGCTTTTAAAAGCAGCAGCAGCAGCTTCTGCAAGCAGCAGCATAAGCAGTGAGCATAAGCAGCAGAATAAGCAGTGCAATAAGCAGCAGCTTTTCAGCAGCAGCTTATTGACAGCTTATTAAGCTTTTAAGCCTTTAGTTTTAATCCGTTTAATCCCCAGTTTCCTTTAGAATTTAGCCCCTGCCATTTAGCCATCCATATATATTAGTTAGCCCTTATTAGATAGAGTTTGCTACCAAGTTGTTAGGTATTTGTTAGTTAGGATTTGTTAGTAGATGTTAGCTTATAAGTTAGTATAAGTTAGGATACGAGATGTTAGATTTAAGAGTTTTGGACCTTGTGGGGTGTGTTTAGTGAGTGTACTAGATAAGTTAGTATCCTAATAAAGCTAGTATGGTTGGATAGTGTTAGGAGAGTGATATCTCAAGATACCATAGCGTATCATGACGATACACTAAGGTAATGTTGAGATGACCAACATGACCATAAGATGGACTAGATGTCTAGGAAATCCAGATTTCTTGGTAGGTAAACCTTAGATAGGATAGTATCTAGCTACCCTAAGGAGCCCAGGCTAGTATCTTGAGGATTAGCGGGGTTTCCTTTGTAATGGGCAAGGTATCGGAAATACCTTGTAAAGGGTAAATGTTAGGATATTGGGTAGTATAAGGTATTAGATTTCTGATTGCTAGATGTGGCTAGAAATAGGTTCTCTTGGTTGGTAATGGTTAGGATTAGTGCCCTTAGACTAGTTTTGACCTCGGTTGACCGTTTTGACCAAAAGTCAACGAAAGTCAACCGAAGTCAATCGAAAGTCAAACTTAGCCTAATAATGACTAGAATCGACCCAAAACCAAACCATAGTTGACCAGTTTACTGAAAGTCAACTGTTAGTCAACATTTGACTAGTTTGACCTAGGGTTGACCCAGGGTTGACTCAGTGTTGACCAGAGTTGACCAGAGTTGACTTTTTAATCAAAAGTCAACTGTAAGTCAACCCTTGACCCAGATTGACCTAGTTTAACTTGGATTGACTTCATGTGACCTTGTTTGACCTTGGTTGTCCTAGTGTGACCTAGTTTGGCCTAGTATGATCCAGTTTAGCTTGATGTGACTTAGTTTGACCTAGTTTTGACTTAGACTTGCATATCATGACTAGATTAGTTTTCCTTTCATTATTAAACCCTGTTTGGACTCATGGTATCTCATCTTTAGGTCTGTAATTACTCTGAGCGTCTGTTCACCTTATCAGCTCAAGACCACAGGCGAGTACATTTATTGATAGTTTTTATTGTCTTGATATCTGCTATATCCGATTCAGTTGTAGTGTCTTACTCGATTTCCAGACACGATAGTTCACGGACTAGTATATGTTGGATCATGACATGAGATATTGTTCCTGGATTTCTTGGTATATTGGTACATTTTTTGTCTTGTTCCCTGTACCTGTATAGACACCGATTTCTAAGGGAACTTGCTACCCTCTTATGGAATTCCGTGTCATGACGTGTCATGTTTGGATCCATTACACTATTCGGGGATGGGGAGTTATTAGTGGTTGCGTGATCAAAATCCCTACTTGTTCTTCGTACTTGTACTTGTCCTTGCGAATGGCTATACCCTCGCTTACGACGGGTAAAGCCTGACCCCACTTGTTCATAGCTTTCTATGGTGGCCGGCCTTACCCTGCTCAGTTGTACACTTGTTCATAGCCGGTCAGATGGAAAGCTTGATCATGTTTTCCAAGCCGATCACATAATGTAAGTCCCCTGAATTTTCGGGATTTATTTTTAATTTTCTAAATGAATTGTTATCGATAATTCATTTTGATTTAAATTAATTTTGATCATTAAATGCTCTTTACCGTGCTTGGATTTCTAGAGCATCAGGGATGCCAGTCTCTGGAAACTTTCTTCTTGAAGTTTGTAGTAGACGAGATTATCTTCATGTTGATGTATCGTGTCCCACTCGAACTCATTCCCTTGTGCTCTTTTTGTATCGTGCAACTTCGGGTCAACTTAGACCAATTAATCGTTGAATAATTATTTCCACTTTTATCTTGGATCATCGTTTGCGCGTTACCGTGACTTTTAATTTAGGAGCACAAGACCAGTCATTTTCTTGAAACTAACTTCTCATGCATAATCTACTCGAGACACTCTTCACCCATGGCCTTCGTGTCCCACTCAGACACACCATCTTGTGCTTCATTTTATTCGCACAACTTTCGGGTCAATTTATACCATTTAATTATCTACCGTAATTTGTGACCTGACTTCCAATTTAATTTCGGGATCCGACATCGATCCAACCTAGTCGACCACAAATATGGACATGGCCCACACGAAGCCTACTACCCGCGTGACACTTGTGTCTCATTTATTTGAGTCCCCACATACTACTTATTTTCCCATGATCATAAATACCTATTTTAATTCAAATATTGTACCATGTCCGATTTTGACCCGACCCGGCTCAACCGAACCCAACCCAAACTTCATGTTACCCCCTCATGGACACCCACGCCCTAATTCTCCTACAAAATATTAAATCCCTACTCTATCTATTTTTTAAATTATTTATGGATAACCCCTTGATTTAATTTCCTAAAGAATAATTTAATTCTCAATTTTTAATCCTAGCCTTTGATCTACCCCAACTCATTACCACCCTCCATTCTCCATAACAGCCAACACAAACCCCCCCTCTCACATGGCCGACCCTAAATTCTAGGGAGGGAATATCACACACTCTCTCCTCCCTTAAATTACTCACACACAAAAAATATACATATCTCTCTCTCTCTTTTAAATATATATCTCATTCTCCCTCTCACCCACTCCCTCACATCACCCCCTCTCTCTCTTTCCCATGCCTCAGCCAACCCCCTTCTTTCTTCTTCTTCTTCTTCTACTTCATCAATATCACCATCTCCTTATCATCATCCTCACCTCACCATCTCCTCATCATCATCAGCCGAACCACCATTAACCACCACCACTTCATCACCCATTAACCGTCGCCGCGAGCGCCACCGTCGCTGGCTGGCCGCGCCGCCGCGGGATGGCCGTGCCGCCGTCGCCACTGGCCGGCAAGAGCAGCAGCCACCAGCAGCAAGCAACGCAGCAGCAGCCGTAGCAGGCAGGCAGCAGCACCCCGCGCGCCGCTATGCGCCGTCGCAGCCGCCGAGCCCCGCCCAAGCTGCACGCGACTCCGACGAACCCCCGGACAGGCCCCCATGGCCACTTTCTTCTTCCCCGACGTGCCAAATAGGCGATTCGTACGTTTTGCACGGAATCCCGTCGACGCGCGCGGCGAACGAGATCCAGAAATGGCGCCTCGTCGCAGCAACTTTGTACGCATTTTTTGAGAAATTTGACCGTTGGATCGGCGATTTCTTTACTTAGTCACAATCTCGGTATATCCATCTTCACTCTCCTAAATTTTTGTCCATTAATTTTATCGTTTGATACATCAAAACTGGACACCAAGTTGACCGTTTAAATTGTGTTATTTTTGGACAGTTTTGCGGAGCCAACTTCGTCGGTTCGTATCTCCTCCATCGCAGCTCCGTCTAGCATGCCACTGGTTTCTATACGAAGCTGGTATAACCCTCTTCCTACCCCTCCAGTTTTGTTTCATTGTGAGCTTGTTTGATTGGTTGAATTTGACGCCAAAGTTGGCCGTCCGAATTCGTAAATTCTAACTTGTAAAATTCCATTTTTGAACCCGGGACTCCGAATTCAAGTTCTGACACTGCCAGTAGACTCGTGGCATCGTTCTGGCACGTGTTCATATAAAGTTTGTTAGATTTGGAGGATGTGGGCCCTGGCACGCATTTTGGTGCAAAGTGGGCCCCACAAGTCCGGGTCAACGAGACTTTTTGACGCCGGCTCATCGGAATCCAATTTCGGATATACCGTTGAGTTTGTATCATCATTCTGAACTTGTTGACATATAATTTGCTAGGTTTTAGTGGACATTGGTTCCGACACGCATTTCGGTGCAAGTCGGATACCAATATCCGGGTCAACGGATCATTTTGAGATCGGCTAATCGGAATCCAATTTCGGATATACCGTTGAGTTTGTATCGTCATTCTGGATTCGTTGACGTATAATTTACTGAGTTTTGAGGACATTGGCTTCGACACGCTTTTTCGTGCAAATCAGAATTTCAATGTCCTGGTCAACGGACCAAATTGAGATCGTGTCAACGGAATCCAATTCTGGATATACTGTTGGGTTCGTATCGTCATTCTAGATTTGTGGACATATAATTTGTTAGGTTTGGTAGACTAGTATTCTTGCACGTTTTTTGGTACAAAGCGGGTCCGACACGGACACCGTTTTGACCCGAAATTATTTTTTTGCCCCTGTGTCCAAATTGGACTTATGGATAGGCTATCCTAGCTGATTTGACCATTCTGAACACGTTGGTGATGTTTGTTTCATCATCCGACAATGTTTGTAGATATTTCTCTGTGTATTAACCTTTTATTATAATTAATTCTTATTAAGTTTGTATTTCGGAATTAGTACAATGAAACTGAGATCAGTCGATTCTAGTGATCTCACATCGCTGAAATTGGCAAGATGATCATGTGGATCATTGTGATAAGATTATTAACCTTACAGTTGATTATCTTATCTCGATTTGCGTGTCGTAGGTTTCGATGTACGAATAACGAGGTACAACTTGATATTTTAATTCTTAGATTAGAGTTGACCCTGTTTGACCAAGATATATGGTATCTTGGTTGGTAATGTTTAGGAATAGTATGCTTTGGCTAGTTTTGTCCTCGGTAGACCAAGTTTGACTGCTTTGACCAAAAGTCAATTATCAGTCAACACTTGGCCTAGAAATATCTAGAACTTGACCGAAGTTGACCAGTTGACCCAAAGTCAACTGTTAGTCGACGTTAGTCAAGTTTGACCTAGAGTTGACCTAGGATTGACCAGAGTTGACCCGTTGACCAAAAGTCAACTGTAAGTCAACCCTTGACTTGCTTTGACTTGTCTTGACCTAGTTTGACTTAGTATGACTTGATTTTACTTCCAAACCCTTATATTGATACAGTATTCCATCTATAGGTCCTTGAGACACTGTTCTTGGACTCAGTTGACATATTCCACCAGATCTCAGGCGAGTACATTCTCTGATAATATTTCTGTTTTATGATATCGTCTATGTTTCTTGTATTTAGTGTAGATACCCTTGTTCTCTTGACAAATTGTTCACACGGATTGGTATTTCTCTGGATCCCGTCATGAGATATTATTCCTCGCTTTCCTTGGTATATCTTGTGCAAGTCTTTCTTGTTCCTTGTGCATTGTATAGACATGATTCCTGTGAAGGCTAGCTACCCTCTCAAAGAATCGCGTGTCATAATGTGTCATGGTTGGATCCACTATACTAGTCGGGAACGGGGAGTATTAGTGTAGATATGTGGTCAAAGCCTATTATGCACCCATTGTGCACCTATTGATTGTGAGTGTTGATCATACACCCCACGTATGGTTAGTCAGGCCTGTTACTATTGTACAAGTTCCCAAGCCGGCCACGTATTGTAGCTAGTACTCACACACCTAGATAGATAATTCTTGATTCTTGTACATGCCATGATCAGTTTTACTTGCATTGTTCTAGCTCTAGATTTACAGCTTACCTTGCCATGATACTCACATGTACATTTAGTGATTTCTTGCATATTCTCTCTATTTACTGCTATATTTTCAGTATCGTCTAACTAGAACTGTTATTTGAGATTTATGCTCGTTCCATCCTGACTGGATATGTTGACAAAATTTTAGGAGTAGTTGTGCCCTCAGTATTGGACTTCATGCTGTTGCTAGCTGAGGTGGATCTCACTATTCTTCTATGTGAGTTGCCTGGTAGTTATCCTTAGTTAGTCTTGTTGTTCCTTCTTTATTTTTCTGTCTTATGATCATTGTAGATTTGGGTTGTTCTAGTGATATTGTTATTATTTCTTGTCTTATCTTCCTTAGTTTTTGTGATGTGACATGAGTACATTTCTAGTTATGGATCTTTAGATGTTGTAGTTAGTTTAGGGTACTTGACAGCCCTCTACCGTCGATACTGCGACGTAGGCTGGACGTGGCCCACGTATTCGTACCCGTATATCCGGGTGCGGGTCGTGACACATAACGTCTAATAATTCAAGTCACATTTTATAGTTATTTATCATAGGAGGCTAAGTTCTGTTTGGGAGAAGGGTTATAACCCCGGTCCTTGTTTGGTTTAAGGGTTGTAACTCGGCTTCCGAATAGTTTCCAAGTCATCCTATATATATATTGTCGTCCTATTCAGTACTCACATCCTGTTATATATTTCCAATTGATTTTGTCTTGTATTTCACATATTCTACATGCTCTTATGCTATACTTTGATTGGAGGCTAGGTTCTGTTCGGGAGAAGGGTTACAACCCCGGTCCTTGTTTGGTTTACGGGTTGTAACTCGGCTTTCGAATGGCTCCCAAGTCTTCCCATATCTTTGTCTTTTATTTTATTATACTGTCTCTTATAGAATTTGTCAATTCATATGGAACTGCTGTTATTGTTTGTACTTGATCATTTTTCTGACATGATACCGTTGATATATTACAGATGTTTCTGAGGAAGACTGCTCGACCTACTATGGGGTCGAGACAGATGGAGACTTAGGCTAGGACTGTGGTCTGTTTGTTGAGCCACTAGACTTTGCATACCCAGAGTAGTATAGCTTAGTTAGGTTTGCCTGGACTGCGATCCAGCTAGTACTTTCAGACTGTAGTAGTCTATATTATATTTTGTGACCCTGTGATGTTGTGTATATCTTTGGGCTTGTGTTGGATCTTGAACTTATTTTCTATTTTCATCTATCATATTTCCTTTCCGTGCTATCTACCTTAGTTTTATCTTGTGATTGAGAATGTATTTGCTATGTCACCTCCATTCGGAGTGTATATACTGTACAGGTATGTAACACCCAGTTTCTAAAATGAGGGTAATTTTGAAATTTTATATTTTAATTTATTTAATTATGATATTTAAATAATAATATGATTTTTGGTAAATTTTAATCATTTAAAACTATTTTAAGTTATGACTTATGATTTTGGTGTTTGACTAGTGTATCCTTAGAGCCTAGCCATGTGATTAGGATATTTGACTAGTACATTTTAGCCTAGAGGGTATTTGGTCATTTTAGGATTTATTTGAATTTATTATGATTTATGGGAATTTATGTGAATTTAATATTAATTAAATATTGCTATGTGTTATGTTAGTCTTGACTAGTTGAGACTTTGTAGAACTAACCCTAGTTGGTGACCCTAGTCTAACTCTAGTTAACCTACTTTAGTAATTAGAAATTAGTTTTAAAGTAGGGAGGATTAGTTTGGGTGGAATTAGTCCATGACTAGTGACTTAAGTCAATGACTTATGACTTAGCAATTTAAAGCCTAGTGTTTAAGCCATAGGCCCATGAATTAAGCCCAAGACCAATCCTAGACCACCCATGGCAGCCAACCTAGGGTTTCCCACCCCTATTTAATGCCTCCTTCATTTAGGGTTAGCCTCTCTTGGAAATAGATCTCAAGTTTAGAAAGAGGTAAATCCCCAACTTTAGAAATTCCTAATTAATTCATTTTAGCTCCTTTTTAATTCTAGTCTTTTGCAATAGGATCTAATTTATGTTTATATGCTGTTGTTGGAGGATCACCTCAGTTTGTGTGCCATTTGGAGGATTGGAGTTGCCATTTGGAATTCCCTCTTTGGAGCTTGTTCTTGAGTTTTGATACTCAATAGGTAAACCACCTAAACCCTTGTTTCTTCCTGATTTCTTTGCATAATAGGTTAGGTTTTAGGGTTACCTAACTACCCACGAGATTTGGGCACAATTTGTGTCCATTTCGTGTCCGTATCGGATACGTATCGTATTGGTTTATTAGGTGTTCATAGAAATACCACAGGAATTTATTTTCGTATTTTTGAAATGTAATTGCATGGATTGGTAGATCTTGATGTGTGTATCAATTTTTGTGAAGGTGTCCTAGTGTTTTGTGTCCTTTTGTGTCCTGTTTCGACGCGTGGACACGCAGCACGAGCCGTAGGCCGTGTCCTGCATCACGGGCTCTATTTCTCTGGACACAGGACACGTCGTGTCCTGAAATTTTGGGGGAACCTTGGGGCAACGTCTGCGACCATGCTTCCAAAATTTGGGAGCATCTCGTGCTGTACACGTGGAGTTATCGCACTCGCACTGGCCGCGCGCTGTCGCGCGCAGGCGGCTGTGCGCGTGCACAGGCACGGCTGACACGAGAGTCGTATCGTGTCTGTGGTCACGTGGACTCGATTCAGGGTGACACAGTCCTAGCCCTACCCTAGGCGAGCCTAGGTGCATACCCACGTGTCGTGTCATGTCGTGTATCGCGTGTTATACGCTCGTGCACGCGTGCACGACGATTAATTGTGCACAGTATGTGTCTGTGTTCGTGCAGTTATTTTGGACACGATTCGTGTCCAATTCTTGGACACGAATACACTTCCTAGTAACTTCACATGTATACCATTAATTACCAACTTGTTATTTGTAAATTTAATGGTTTATTTGAATTCAAATTTTGAATTTCTGTGTGCACTGATACACTGCTCACATTTCCTGATTTTTGAGAATTCGAATCGGTTTTACTGTTTTCTAATGATTTTTGCAAGTTAAATATACCTATATGTATCTGAGTGTTAATGTACATGCTAAAGATTCATGTTGATTAAGGGATTCATGGAGTTTGAATTGTTTAGGACTGTTAAATTGAACTGCCAATGTTGGACTGATACGACTGATACCAATTAGCCTATTTGTGTTTTTTTTCTGAAATCAATTCCCTGATTTTATTCTCTTTTTAAACTGTTAGATGATGTTAATGTTAAATTAGTTCATCTACACATTGTTTAACTAATGAGTGATTGATAGGTCACTTTGATTTGTACTAAGGCTAAGGGATCATCGATTTGGGTTGTGTTTTGGATTGAGGGTTTTAATCATTGTTCAGGAATCCTGAAAACTAAATTCCAGTTTTCCAAATTCGATTTTTGCAATCTATTTAACCTGATTAAATGATGTTAATTACTTGTTTGAATATCTAACATGTTATACCTATATGTATTCTACTGGTGTGTCAAATTTGGGATGTTTTGGTGGTGCTTGATTTCGAAATTGATATGGAAAAAAACTGTCATTTGGGTGAACTAAAAACTGAGAGTTATGTTAAATCTGAATATGTTTAATACTAAGACACTGTCATTGGATTCCTGTACACAGGAACACACTATGGATTCAATGCACTCACACTCACATGTTTCTCTTTATTTATGACACTCACACACATGCCACACTCTCACATGTTCACATATACACCCACACACGATTCTAACATTTACACACACAGCCTACATGTATTCCTGACACCTGGGTTCTTCTAATACACACACACATTACTGGTTTCCAGGTTTACTCCTCACACACAAACAAATATCTGTCACTTTCCCTCACACTCACTCACATTGCAATCACACACACACATAGGAAATTCATACATGCACCCACACAAAATCCTAAACACACATTGGTTCATTGTCCAGCCACACACACAAAAACTGAATCACAACACTCTCACACCACTCCTATTAGCTAACTGTCATGTTGGGACAAACCTATTTGCTGAATTGCCTTGACATGTTCTGTTCATTGATTTCCTGCCACACACAATGTCACACTCACACCCTCACATGGTACACCTTCACATGTACACACTCATGCTCACCCACACACACACACATTGCCATGATCCCTTATGTTTCACTAAGTTCCTATTGACACTAGACACATAACACAAACTGTCATTTATATTCTAGTTTCATGTATCCACATGTGACACTACACATCCATTGTATCACACACACACATGTACACAAACACACATGCCATTTCCCTATCACCCTATGTATATATATATATATGTATATATATAGGTACACCTATATGTGATATGTGTGTGAACTATACTAAATTAGATTAATATTGTAATGTGTGAATATATGTTCTAGCCTATGGCCTATAGCCTATGGCTCATTGCCTGTGTATGTGGCTTGAATGCTAGTGTAAGTGAGTAGTTGGCTAGTATAGCCTAGATAGTGTGTGTGCTTACTAGCATAGGCTAGTTTAGCCTTGTTTAGACTAATATAGACTTGTTAGGACTTGGAATGATTGTTAAACCTAGTTTAACATAACCTAGACTTGTTTAGACCTAGAATAACTTGTTTGACCTAATTTAGACTTGTTGGACCTAGTTTGACTTCTAGGGTTGACCAGAGTTGACCAAGAGTTGACTTTGGACTAGATTGACCTAGATTCATTTAGAATGCATTATAGTGCATCTTATTACCATTATAGACTTGTTATGACTTGTGCTGTTCTAAATAGGAGCCAGACACCACTCCTCGGACAGTACTTTCATCTTGGACACTCAGATACCAGGCGAGTACATTCTCTGATCATTTCATATCCTGTTTAGAATTATTTTCCTGCTTTAAATTACTTTACTTGATACTGTCACGTTGGTCACACGGATTGGTACTATATGGATCTTTTTATGAGATGTTATCCCCCTCGGGAGCATCGGATACTGCATGTTTTGTGCGTTTCACGAATCATCACGTATCTCTATGCTTCCTCTGATTCACGAATCGTTTGTGACACATGTACTCTCATGTTCACAGAGCCATCATGAATCACCTTCACGTATCACTCATTTTATGAGCCATGTGAAGTTTCACGAATCTTAACATAACTTGAACAGATCCTTGTGTATTGATTGGAGATGGGGGAGTAGAAATAGGCATGTGAATATTATCCAAGTAGCTGTAGTCATGAATCACTCTCTTAGCTGTAGTCATGAATCTTCTATGCCATTCACATGTTTATATTTTACTCTGACTCACTAGTCACTATTAGTTCTCTATGTATAGTAGATATTTCTATTACAGTTCTCTCTCTGTTTACATACTGTATTTCTTCAGTTCATGTATCTTACTTTACTGCATGATTATATTTTCTAACCTGCTATGATCTATTGAGATGTACTGTGCTCGCTCCTGTCCTGACTGGACCTGTTGAAAATATTACAGAGGATGAGGATGAGGCCCTATGTACCACCTATTACGGAGCAGGCTTAGACGACACCTGCGACCTGGTTCCTCTGGAGGACCCAGCTGCAGTACAGGATGCTACTCCCATAGTCTAGACTAGATAGCTAGGCTTTAGCTTTTCTTTCAGCATTGTTATTTGACTTTCAGTTGTTGTTCTGAGATGTTGTATATATTTAGAGACTTGTATTGAGCTGGATGTTCTTGAGTTGTTATCTTAGACACTTAGATTTTCTCTCTCTTATTTGTATTAAATTGTGGTTTTGATCTCTCTATCTACCTTTACTATTCTGTATCTGCCTTAGATGTGATTGAGACTGTTCTGTTATGTCACCTCCATTCGGAGTGTATATACTGTTCAGGTACCTTATATTGTTAGATGTTGTGACCTAGGATAGCGTTCTACCGCCGACACTGCGGCGTAGGCTGGGCGTTGTTACGTTCTCGTACCCTCACAGTGGGTGCGGGTCGTGACAAGGTACCTTTATACTGTTTAATGTAGTTTTTGTAGACGACCTATACAGCGTTCTACCGCCGATTCTGTGGCGTAGGCTGGACGTAACCACGTGCTCGTGCCCCTAATCAGGGTACGGGTCGTGACAGGTGGCGTTACATTGATACATGTATGCGTCTATTTTTTGTTTATTTATTTATCAATAAGTTTTCATTAATTGATGTGTATTTTTTTGCAGATTTGGTCCTACGAGCATATCAGTATTGGTAGGCCTCTGACTTGATTTGCTAATGATGAGCGGATCTTACCGTCAGCTTGTCAGTGGATGACAAAGAATGTAGATGTGGCACATTGTTCATACAAAGCGGTCTCGCTTTACTGGCATTTGGTTGAGTAGGATAATAATTTTCAATTGGAATGTTAC
Organism: Iris pallida; assembly: GCA_029216955.1. NCBI lineage: Eukaryota > Viridiplantae > Streptophyta > Magnoliopsida > Asparagales > Iridaceae > Iris > Iris pallida. Next base: position 4,001,784 of record JANAVB010022596.1, on the reverse strand, counting down.
AATATTTACACACAAAACACATGCACACATGGTAATAAAGTATGATACCACCTACCACATAAACAATACCTACTATCTAAGCGAACCACATATGTTCTACTCGTTTTATTATCTAATATTTCAAATAACAAATTATTAATACGCAAAAATTAAAAATACTGTAATTCATTTCGGATGCGGGCCATAACTTGAAGCATTCTCGGACAATAATCACTACTCAAATTTTGAGCAAATTGTCTATGACTGCCATGAAGTGATATAATCTTTGCTCTAATACCATCAAGTAGCATAGTTATTGGTTTATCACACAAATTTTAATCCAGTTATTAAAACATTCTGCAAGATTTGATGTGTTAATAGCACACCAAGGACACGAAGAATAAACTGTTATCTAATGTGCAAATTCTCGAGTCTCATCACCTGAACCAATAATCCAGTTATAAACACGCATGTTTTCTGCTTTAACTATTTCAAGCCACATATTTGCATCCATTTCATTGTAAGATCTAGCAATCTTATCTAGCCATACTTGAAATTCTTTCACTCCGGTTATTTCGGTAGATTTACTTTTCATGTTCTATTTAAAATGTCGAATACAAAAAAAAATGTGGTGAGCCTGGAAAAATTTCACGCATACTATTTATTAATCACTTCTGTTTATCTTATAAAGGAAACACTATCCCATTGAGTAAACAAGTTTTCAAACGATCTTCTTAAGCAGCCTAAAAACCAAGTCCACGAGTTAGTATTTTGATTTTCGGCAACAACATAAGCAACTGGGTTTAATTTGTAGTTAGGATCGTGAGTACAAGCAACAAACAAATTACCTTGATATATAGATGTAAGGAAAGTGGCATCAATACTAATAACAGGTAAACATTTGTTTAAAAAATCATCCATACATGCCTTGGAACAAATAAATATTCTTTGAAAGATATTATTTTCTACGGTTTTCAAAAAACGTCTACTGCCTGGATTTGTTTCAATAATTGTAAAAACATATTTTTAAGACTATCATATGCATCAATATAACTACCATAGATTTCATATAATGCATTCTCTCAGGCTCTCCAAGCTTTAGCATATGAAATACGTATACGATAATCTCTAAGCATATCTTTTACAATGTGTGCTGCACTATAGGAATTATTATCTCTAATTTTGCCAATAATCTTTGTTTTAACCCATGAAGTAGTATCTGATTTATTATACCCACTTGTAAATCGTCCTAAAGAAGAATGTCTGTTTTTTAATGTACTAATAACAAAAGTTTCGCCTTCACCAACGCTTTTGGCGTACACTCTCAAAAAATAATTTGGTTCATCACAATAATATATAATTTTATGTGCATTGTTTAAACTAGTTGAACAAGCAAAGTTACGTTCAATTGCTAAATTGCGTATATAATCTCTAAAAATAGTACGAGAATCAAATATCTTTCCCACAAATAATTCAGAAGTTTCAACAATTGAGCTATTATCAACATTGTTAACTAAATTATCATCTAAATTTTCAATTAAATCATCATCACTATTTTCATCATCATTGTTTTCTTCAATTTAGTTTGAAGAACTAGGACCAACATTAAAACTTGAGTTATGAGAAAAATGTGGACTACTAGCAATGATATTTGTGTCAAAATCTGCCAATGATTGAGTAATGTAAATCTTTATACACGATGAGTCTAAGTTACTTCGAACAACAAAATTCCACGAATCATGACTATCTATTGTTAAAATAGTTTTATAATAAATATATTTTATTATAAAATTATATTGGATAACAGAATGATCGATAATAAGATTTCGTAAATTATGTAGCTTAGTATTACGATTCACTAAAATAAAATGATTACTACCTCCTTCGTACGATAATTCATTGAATGTATCTCCATACGAGCATATAATATCTAGAGTTGGATTCATGTTGTGAGTTTGGGATTAGTTTGTTCTGGAGATATTAGATTGTAGGGTGTGTAGGAGAGAGTAGAGACGTAGAGGGCTTCTGGAGCTTCTGGAGTAGAAGAGTAGTGACTGGAGCTCCTGAGTAGAAGAGTGGTTGGAGCTTCTGGAGTGGAAGTGTGGGAGTAGGAAAAGAGTTAGCTCAAATTATGGAACTTCTGAGTTACCGGAGTGAGAGTGGGAGAAAGTGAGATTTTGGAATTGAGTTATGAGTGAATGGAGAATAGGAGTAGATATAGGCTAAAAATTTAGTGAACGTTGTAAATTTTACCGTTGCAAAAGAAGTAAATTATATGTTGTAAATTCGTAACTATTGGCAAAATATTTTAATCCCTCTACCACTCTCCACTCTGGAGGGAATTTTTTTTTACATGTCACTAAGTGTGTTGGCGACATGAGTGCATGCACGCATGTCGCCAACTCTGTTGACGACCCATTACTTTTCCCGCATTTCTCATTACATATTATCTTCTCTGTAATTTATTACTTTTTATTACCTTTTTGAAATTTTTTTGTTGATCTAAAGAGTTTTGGAACTAGCCGTCAAACATTGCAGCAACCAAATATTAAGTAGTGAAAAATTCAGGGCTGGCCCTAAGCTAATAGGGATCCGGGATGAGTTTCTAAAATAGGGCTCCCATACATAATAAAAATATTGAAAAAAAACTAAATTAAGAAAATTAAAAAAATGTTACTACTAAGATTTGAACCAAGTACCTTTAGTATACAAATCTAACAAACTAACCACAACACCACAATAACTTTGTCACATGGGGCCCCATGGTGCATAATATTTTTACTTTAGATACAAAATTATTAACATATATATGTTTAAACTAAATTTTTTGGGCCCTCATAATCCATGGATCCTGTACGGTCGTCCTGACCGTCCTGGGCCAGAGAGGCCCTTGAAAAAATATTTTTCAGAAGAAGAAAAATATATCTCAGTCCGGACTTGTACTATAAAAGTTATTAGAGAACATTTACCAACTATCTTAAAATTTGTGTAAGTTTCAAAGAGATGCTAAATTCAGTTTATACAATTTTGAATTATTACAACAAAAATGAAATGTTAGAACAAAAAAAGAATAATGAAAAAAAAAACTAAGTTATTTTACTATAAACATGATTAGATGGATCCTATTTAAACTATATATACTTGTAAACTGAATTAGAACCTACTTAAATTCATTAGGAGAGATCATATCTAATGTTAAAATATATAGGATTGACTTGGATTTAACTGAGAGGAAAGCTCTCGTTATTTTCTTCTTCAGATTTTTGGGAGGGCCATGACATTGTTGATCTTACACAAATTTTACCATCATTGTACCATTTTACTACGCAATGTACAGAAACATGAACACGTGGCTTATCAACTAAAGCTATATATGTAGGCAAAAGAGGGTGAATATATTTGGAAATAGTATAATATAAAAAAAATTCAATCTTGCTGTATGCCTAGTTTAGTACTAGCTTACTACTAGCAAATGCTGATGTGACGGAGAGAGATAACTAAGTTTACAGGTTTAGCTGGTCAACAGCTTTTGAAAAACATTCTTTAAACATTTCTTTTATGTTAATTGGCTCCCAAAAATTTTGGACGATGACATCTCCCATTATGTGGCATCTGACATGAAAAGTGACATGACAGCTGATATGTCATGTTTTAACCCAAAAAATTTATTGTTAATGTTAATGCTAATGCTAATTTTAATTTAATGTTAATATTAATTTTAATGTTAATGTTAAAATTAATATTAATATTAATTTTAATGTTAATGATAATGTTAATATTAATTCTAATATTAATGTTAATATTAATATTAATATTAATATTAATATTAATATTTATGTTAATGTTAATATTAATATTAATTCTAATAATAATGTTAATATTAATATTAATTTTAATATTAATATTAATATTAATGTTAATGTTAATGTTAACCAGCTAAATCTGTAAACTTGGTTACCTCTTTCCGTCACATCAACATTTGTTAGTAGTGAGCTGGTACTAAGCTAGCCATACAACAATTTCGAAAAAAAATCCTGCAACTTAGCAAGCTCATCTACAAATTCTCTCGGCTCTGCAATACTTATTCTCTCAACCTTGAAGCAGTTGCTGCAGTTTTCTTCCTTCATGCTTTCTGTATGATAAAATCGGATCAATGAATAATAAGAATAGCTGTGTTTTTTCCCCAAAAATAAATGAGTTATTTGTATTTACCCCCCAAATTGCTAATTCTATTTCTACTTTCCCCCAAATTTTATTTTAATTAGTGTTATCCTCCCAATCTTTGGGTAAAGTGCAAATAAACCCTCCTTAGATTTGCATTTTTGCATTTGAAGACCCCTTGTTTAAAAAAAAAATCCTACATTTTAATTTTTGCTTAGTTTGCACCCATGTCATTAACATGCGTTAAAATACGTCTAAAAATACGATTTTATCCCTCCCCCTACTCTCTCCTCCCTCTCTCTCCGATGGTGGGGGCTTGTCAAGCGGGGCCGACTAGAGGAGAGGGAAGGATGGCCGACCAGCGGAGGGAGGGGGGGACATGTCGAGCTAGGATTGAGCATTCAGTTAATTTGGTTCAAAACGAACCAAAAATCGAATAAGCAAAATCAAAACCGAACCGAATTGGCCCATAACCGAATCAAACCTGTCACGATCCGCTACCCAAATTGTTGGACTGGGCCGAGTCATGTCCAGCCTACGCTTGAGATAAAGCGTAGTAAGCTGTTCTAAAGACAAATAAGATAAGACCAAAGTGTGCTAATAGTTCTATATGTAATAATGAGTCAGAATATATCCAAACACAAAATTATCTCGTATATAAATATGTTCCGAGTACATGGCCAAAATGTAAAATTGGATACAGGTCCAGTTACAAAATACGTAGTCTAATACATGACTACTCTCAAAAGTCCCAAGTAAATAAACAAACTAGACGAGTTTTCCTGCAGATACATCCTCGTAAAGTAAAGCTTGATCCTCGTCAGCAATTCCATAATAGGAATCGCATAGCACCTCCTCCTCGGTAAGTATACCTACAACGTTATCCTGTCAGGACGGGAACAAGTACTGTTTCTAACAAACTAAATATACAAAACATGAAATGAACAGAAATGTAGGAATCATGGCATATCATAATCTATCATGGCATCATATGTTTGTTTTAAAGTTTAAAACTGTAGCAGGTGAGTGATCAGTCAATAGGTAAAATAGGATGTACAGTGGTACATATCAATTTTTTGAAGGGTACATACGTACATTTAACGGCATCGGTGTATATCCATACACAAACGCAGGATCAGACATACGACAAAATTACATATAGAATGTAACAGTGCTCGGTAAATACATACGGAGAAGGGGGGCATGATCACGTACTCTACTAACAGTTTTCTCTTAACCCGTTTTATAACATGTGAGTGATACGAGAACAGTATAAAGCATGGTGGATACTGAGGGCAGTATGAAGCATAAGAAACATGGTGATATATGACTTGCAGTTTAGATATTAACATGGTTTATACACAATTCATTATATGTTGTAAATAAAGTTTGTAGAGGTACTTGCCTCTAGCAAAGCAAGATAGTGAAGGAAATGCTATAGATGTCTGGTGTCTCATCACTGTAAAAAAAACATAAACTTAGTTTTATACTAAGTTATACACTAAGACACTAGTTGTGCGACACGACTTTCTGACTGGACACTTAGCCAAATGATAATTTTAGCATAGGAGACCAATGTGGGGCGACACGATACCGAAACCAACTTTCTATGGCCTTTACACTATGGTAGGGTGAGGTCCAATACTACAATAACCCAAAATCACACAATACATCATAAGTCGTAATTAATCAATAAATAAATCAGACTGTACACTGTGTTCTGACAATTTTTAAGATAGACAAAAGGCTCAAATATACATAAAGTAAAGTACGAAAATGATCCTTGTTAATTATAGAAATTTATACTATTTTTTCTGAAATTTATAAAACCTCATAGATATTTATTAAAAATCAGTAAATATATGTATCCTGAAAATAAGTTTTTTTTCCTATTTTTATAAAATGCAAAAATTAATTATTGAATGCTGGAAAATTATATTAATTTAGCTAAATTAACATAGTATTTAAATATAATTTTTCCCATATTTTTAGAGCAGTTAAAATATATATAAAAATTCAAAATCAGCAAGTAACAATATCTGAAAAATAATTTATTAATTATTTAATATTTTATCCACGTATTCGAAATTGAACCGAAGTCCAGATACGGAACCCAAAGTCATGAATCAAGTCCAATATGACTTGTACATACTTTGAATGTATTAGACACATTTGGGCCCAAAAACCCATGCTAGATTTGGACACCAAATGGCCATGATAAATAAATACAATAATTAATATATATAAAAATATACATTAAGGTATTTTAATAATATATTTTAAAATGGTGAAATATACAAGTCATAATAAAATAACTTATAAATTTATACATAATAACATTTTGCACAAAATTGTATTTGAAATATATTTATATATATATATATACCACAAATACATTTATATATATACATAAATATATAGATATATATATATATATATATATATATATATATATATATATATATATATATATATATATATATATATATATATATATATAATGAATATATATATAATAAATATACATATATATATATAAATACTTAATATAAAAAATATATATATATATATAAAAATATAGTATATATATAATAGTATATAATATATATATATATATATATATATATATATATATATATATATATATATATATATATATATATATATATATATATATATATATATATATATATATATATATATATATATATATATATATATATAACACATAAAAATAAAAAACAAAACAAAACAAAAAAACACAAGAAGGGGGCTCGAACACGGCCCGCTGGGACAGGGGTGGGTCTGAGCGCCACTCGGCTGACCAGGGGGCCAGCTCGAGCTTGCTGGTCGGGTTAGGGCTTGGGTTAGTTTTATTGTGAAATAGATTAACGGGTTGGAAAAACAACCCAAACCCGATAACCAACCCATTAGCCCAATGGTTCTGTGTCTTCGTGTCCTGACAGTTAGGGACACGAAGACACATGAGTCCTATGTCCAAAGTATGCACGATACGCACAACACGAGTTCCTCGTGTCCGAATCCACCATCAAACTCACCGACACGAAACGAGTCATCCACGTGAAAACGAGACACGGGGGTGAAGTAAATACAAAGGGACACGTACGTGTCCGGCACGAAGAAGCTGTCGGGGGTGCTAGCGGCGGCCGTAGGCGTCGGGGTCGGTGGCGAAGGGTGGTGCTGGGTTCGTCTCATCGAGGCGAACAAGGTGGTGGTGGTGCGAGGCTACGGCGAGGGCTGGAACGGCGACGATGGCAAGGCGCTAACTCCGATGAGCTCATCGGAGAAGAAGGGTGTTAGGGCGACGCTGAGGTCGTCGAAAAATAGTGTAGGGTTAGGGTTTGGGGTCGAGGTTGATTTATAGGGTCGGGAAGTCGGTCGGATTAGGGCTAGGGTTACGGGAAATTAGTGTTTTGGTCGGCCGGTCGTCGGTTAGGTCCCCCAAGTTTGGGGTTTTACAAACTAACCCTACCGCCTTAGCAAAATGCAAAACCTAATTTGCAAAACCTATCCGGCAGTGTTCTGTGCAAATTTTAATTTGCACAGACAATGCAAAAATTGTAAACCGACTTAAAAACAATCTAACAAATTATATACCGATATAAAAATAATTTAAATAATTGTAAAATAATATTTTTAGCTTTAAAAAATTATTTTAAAAATTCTAATTTTTTTAATAATTATAATAACTTATTTTAAAGATATAAATGCTATTTAAAATTATAAAAATAATATTTTAAAATCTAGGGGCTTACAAATCTTCCCTCCTTGAAAAATTGTGTCCTCGAAATTCATAAGGATAGAAGACTCTACAAACATTTAATATAGCAAACAATGACTAAGACTAACCTCTAAGGTATCAAGCGGGAACGGATGGTTCCCTCGCGGCTGTTGGGTCGAACAAGTAAGGATATCTCTCCCTCATGTCCGACTCCCTCTCCCAAGTAGATTCCCCCGGAGAGTGACGGCTCCAAGCTACTCGTACCAAGGGTATGACTTTGTTCCTCAGCCTCTTCTCCCTCCTGTCCAATATCTCCACTGGCTGCTCAGAAACTGCAAGACTCGGTCCGATCTCCAACTCTGAAATGATCTATCACATGGCTGGGGTCTGGAACGTATCTCCTCAGCTGAGACACATGAAAGACATCGTGAACTCCTGCTAGGTTGGGTGAAAGTGCAACCCTGTAAGCTACCTCTCCGATCCTGCCAAGTATCTCGAACGGCCCGATGTATCTGGGGCTCAACTTGCCGCCTCGTCCGAACCGGATCGTTCCTCTAGTAGGTGATATTTTTACCAAAACTATATCTCCGTCGGCGAACTCCATCGGTCCGCGACTAGCATCGGCCCAGTGTTTCAGCCTGTCCTGAGCAACTCTGAGCATGTCTCTGATCATCCTGACCTTCGCTGCCGCATCGGTGATCATCTCTGGCCCAAGCATAACTCTATCCCCAACATTATCCCAAAAGAGTGGTATACGGCATCGTCGTCCATATAGTGCCTCGAAAGGAGACGTACCGATGCTGGCTTGGTAGCTATTGTTGTATGAAAACTCTACCAAGTGCAGATGGCTCTCCCATGATCCGCCAAATTCCAGCACACAAGTCCTCAGCATGTCCTCTAGCGTCTGTATCGTCCTCTCGGACTGTCCATCTGTCTGTGGGTGGTACGCTGTACTGAACTTGAGCCGACTGCCCAACTCTTCCTGCAAGCTCCTCCAATAGTAGGATGTGAATCTGTTGTCCCGGTCCGATACGATGCTCACTGGTACTCCATGTAAGCAAACTATCTGCTGCATGTATAGCTCTGCCAACTTCTCGGTGGAGAGCCCCACTTTGAAGGGTATGAAGTGCGCACACTTCGTCAGCCTGTCAACGATGACCCAAATGGCATTCTTCCCTCCTTGGGAGCGAGGAAGCCCTGAGACGAAGTCCATCATAATATGTTCCCACTTCCACTCAGGAATGGGTAACGGCTGCAATAGACCAGCTGGCCTCTGACGCTCCGTCTTGACCTGCTGGCAAACTAGGCATCTCGAAATAAAATGTGATACATCTCTCTTCATCCCGTGCCACAAAAGATGTTCCCGCAAGTCACAGCACATCTTGTTGGCACCAGGATGAATAGAATATCGCGATCGATGCGCCTCCTGCAAGACTGCCTCTATCAGCTCTCCCTTCGGCATGCATAACCAGTTGCCATGTCTCAAGGATCCATCCTCTGCTACGGTGAAGTCATCTAGCAATCCAGCTAAAGCCTGGGCCCTGAGTCTGCGAAGGCTCTCATCTGTAGACTGTGCCTCCTTGATCTTCTCCATCAAACCTGACTGAATATCTAGCGCCATCATCTGAACCACTGATCCTGGCTGAACTATCTCGATACCGAGCTTCTCCAGATCTTCCCACAAATGTCGATCTATCATCAGATACCATGCCATCGGATGCCTGCTCAGCACATCCGCCACCATATTTGCCTTCTCGGGGTGATAATGTAAATCGATGTCGAAGTCATTCATCAACTCCAACCATCGTCTTTGTCTCATGTTCAGCTCCTTCTGCGTGAACACATACTTCAAGCTCTTATCGTCAGTAAAGATTTTCACTCGCTCTCCGTATAAGTAGTGTTTTCACAACTTGAGTGCAAAGATCACCGCAGCTAACACTAGGTCGTGGGTAGGATAGTTTCGCTCATGAGTCCGTAATTGCCTAGATGCATAAGCAATCACTTTTCCATGCTGCTGTAGGACACATCCTAGCCCCTTTCCTGAAGCATCGCTGTATATGGTGAAACCTCCAGATCCTGAAGGTAATGTCAGAACTGGAGCGGTCGTCAGTCTCCTCTTCAGCTCCTCAAATGCTGCCTGGTAGTCCTCTGACCAGATGTACTCTGCGTCATTCCGTGTCAGTTTTGTCATGGGTTCAGCTATCCTAGCAAAATCCTGGACGAACTTTCTATAATAGCCTGCTAATCCCAAGAAGCTCTTGATCTCTGAAACTAACGTCGGAGCCTTCCATGTCTCAACGGCAGCAATCTTCCTGGGATCCACTGAGATCCCCTCTCCAGTGACTACTTGACCGAGAAACTCCACTCGGTCCAAAAAGAACTCGTACTTCGACAATTTGGCATACAACCTCTCCTGCATCAGAATCTCCAAAACTGTTCGCAAGTGCTCTGCGAGATCCTCCGGCATCTTCGAGTATATCAGGATGTCGTCGATAAATACTACGATGAGCTTATCCAGATACTGGTAAAATGTCTTATTCATCAAGTTCATAAAGACACCTGACGCATTTGTGAGACCAAATAGCATCACCAAAAACTTGTACTGCCCGTACTTCGTGTTGAACGTCGTCTTCTGGATGTCTGCAGCCCTAACTTTCACCTGGTGGTAACCGGATCTTAAATCTATCCTGAAAAATACCTTCGCCCCACTCAACTGGTCGAACAAATCATCTATCCTGGGCAGAGGATATTTGTTCTTAATGGTGATGGTATTCAATGCCTGGTAGTCAATACACAACCAGACTGTACCATCCTTCTTAGGCACAAAGAGCACTAGCGCTCCCCATGGAGAAGCACTAGATCGAATGAAACCCTTTTTCAACAGGTCATCAATCTGCTCCTTCATCTCTACGGCCTTCTTGGGGTTCACTCTATAGCAAGCCCGGGATACTGGTGATGAACCCGGTACTAAATCTATAGTGAACTCCACATCTCTATCAGGCGAAAGTCCTGGAAGATCTCTGGGAATACATCTATAAACTCCCTAATGATAGGGTGTGGCGGTGCTAACTCCCCAACTGTCGCACAACAGTTTGACTCTAGGCTGATCTCCGGCCCTGTCCGCCTGACACTGAATGGTGCCGTGCCTGGGGGACTGAACAGAATACTACCCTCATGGCAGTCTATAGCTACGTGAGCATAGCTAAGCCAGTGTAACGCCCCAGAACCAGAATACTGGAGAGCGGAGACATACATAGCCAGCTACGTATATTGAAGTGCAACCCTCCTCGCTATACGGTCATGGCTGTCTAGATACATGAGGGTTTAACTACAAGCCAACAGTCTTCTATGGTCATGAACAAGCCTATTGTCTCAATCTCAAGCAAGCAATAATAGTTACAAGATGTCAGAGCACCAAATATATAATAGCAAGGCGTCCCATACATTACATATTGGATGATCATGAAGCTAGTCATACAAAATGTCAAGACTAGCAAGAGTTCAGTTATACATGATCAACCCTAGGATCTGTCAATCATGTTACAGTCCGTAGGCAGACAGTAAATAAAGGTATAACCGAGCTAACACGTGCTCGTTGGCTAAACGCCTCAAAAGAATAATTTTTATAATAAAGTGGGAGAACAAAAAGAAATCCACTCGTTGCCAGGATTACGCCTGGTGGTCACCATCTGGTTGGAAGGTATGTAGATCCTCTGCTACTGCTCCAATATCTGGCCATACAAAACCAGCTGGATCAGACCCCAGAAAGAGCAAGTGCCACAAAGAAGGCTTCACTTAGGAACTAAAACCAGCATATCACAATAGAATATTAAAGATAATAAATAAAGAACTGATAATAATAGAGATAACAACAGTAAAATGAGTACGAGGAAACCATTCAAGTAGCCAGGTCACAACCCTTAAACCAAACAAGGACCGGGGTTGTAACCCTTCACCTGAATAGAAACCCGTCTCAATACTATTGGTACAGTGAAGACAATAAACGAAAAGAGGACACAGAACTGCTCCGGGAGCCAGGTTACAACCCTTAAACCAAACAAGGACCGAGGTTGTAACCCTTCGCCTAAACATAACTGGACCCCTAATCTTTATTGTTAAGGCCAGCATAAGTAATTAATCATGCTGTTAAAGTAAGGTAAAACATGACGATCATGGCATGGGATGAAATAAGACAATAAACGAAGAGAGGACACAGAACTGCTCCGGGAGCCATGTTACAACCCTTAAACCAAACAAGGACCGGGGTTGTAACCCTTCGCCTGAACAGAACTGGACCCCCGATCGTTATTGTTAAGGCAAGCATCAATAATCATGTCTTATCACAATCTTGTACAGGATCAGGATAAGACTAAGCTGGAATAAACTCCATCCAATCAATCACGGCCAATCAAGAGTACGGCTTGATACTTTTAACTAACTAGGGTTATCACAGGCCTAGTTACTAGCAAGATGCAATGAGATTATCCCAACAGCCACAAGCCCTGCAGACCATCCGGTTATCCAGGTCGAATGTCCGTTATGAAGAATGCAACACGTGACCGTGTGCTGAAAATGTGCCCTACTCGTCGGTAGGCTACAAGTCCACTTAACGCGCCCAGATAACGGGATTACCTGTAGCTAGGAATCTCTTCATGACTACTGAATCATTCTAGTTGATTAGCCTTAGTCAATTTCAGTAGGTACCCCTGACCGTGGTACTCAGGGATCCCCATCCTAGACATGATGCAAGACAGTACCAGTTTATTTGTACAAACACAATCTCCCACGGTGTCCAGGTCATTCATACTTGTCATGTCAGGCTAGCTGTCATAATAGTACGTCATGATATATTATGTCAGTTTACTTGTTAAGAGTACGCCACGGCGGGCCACTATCGTGTTCTATTCTTACATTATCATGAATGAGAGAAACTTGCATAAAATAACTAGTGACATATTCTTGAAGCCAAGAAAAAGATCTACAACTTTCACGTTTTGAGTTTTTCAAGATTCTAGCTACAAGGTAACTTAAACAGGCAAAAACAGTGAAATAAAGCAATTCCGGCGTATGGAATTCCTGCACAATCGGCGCATGGGATTCCTGCGCAAATCGGCGCATGGGATTCCTGCACAATCGACGCATGGGATTCCTGCACAAATCGGCGCATAGGATTTCTGGACAATCGGCGCATGGGATTCCTGCACAAATTGGTGTATGGGATTCCTGCACCATCGGCACATGGGATTCCTGCACAATCGGCGCATGGGATTCTTGCACCATCGGCGCATGGGATTCCTGCACAATCGGCGCATGGGATTCCTGTACCAATCGGCGCATGGGAAACTCACGTTGCGTCTTGAGTACATACGCATGGGAAACCTACGCGCATGACACGCTCGGAGTTAAGGGATGCGTTGCCGGAACTTCACGGCGCATGGCCTCCCGAGCGCATGGGGTTCCCGGCGCATGGGGTTCATCGTCCCCAAACAGCAAGTTCAGCCATGAAAGTTCTAAAAACTTGTAATGGCCATAACTTACTCATCCGAAGTCGAAATCAAGCGAAACAAAAGCCAAAACTGCATGAAATTGAATTCTCTACAACATAGAACTATTATTTTTTGAAAATAACCAAGTTTTAGAGATCGAAACCAAGAAAAACCGAAAAGTTACAAACTTAGATCTATAAGAATCCATCCATCAAATCCAAAAATGCCAAGTTCTAAAGAGGCTTAGAATCAAGTAAGGAAGAGAATGGAACAATAAAACTTGAGATCCATCATGAAGTAAGTTGCACTTGCCTAGCTCTCTTCCCTGGTAGGTGGAAGAGTAAATGTGGAGAAGAAGAAGAATAATGAAGAGATAGAATGAACAAATGGGTTAATAAAGGATGATGGGGGTGGTAGGTAGGGGTTTTCTCTTGGTCCATGATGAACCAAGCAACCCAACCCGAACCAAGCCAACCCAAACTAAACCGAGCCAAGCCAAGAGATATGTAATACAAGATAAAATACGTACATGTATTCCAAGATACGTAATACGAACTACACGCATTACAGCCAGTCCATCCCCAATATGATATCATACCCGGGGAGTGGCATCACAAAGAATCGTCCCCTATACTCTCTCCCTGCTATAGTAATAGAGCATCTATAGATAGCCCTAATGGGTACTGGTCTGCCTCCCGTCATTACTCTACTCATCTTCTCGGTAGGTGTAGCTACTAAGTGGTGTTTATGCAAAAACTCTAATGACAGGAAGCTATGTGATGCACCGAAATCAAACAAGCATAGAGCTAGAAAAGAATGCAAATAAACATGACATGTGATGACGTCAGCCAAATAATCTGGTTTCGAAACCTGCTCCGGTTTTGCCTCAAGAGCCAGACTATAAGCCTTCCCTGGGGTCCCTTCTGCTGCTGCAGATGTTGCCCAAACCTCTGTTGTTGAGTCGAAAGTGGCGGTCCTCTAGCTGGTGGTCCGGTACCAGGTACCATAGCTACTGGGCAGTCCCAAAGCTGATAGGTGGTAGACCCACAAGCTAAACACTGCCCCAACCTCTTCCTGCAAACGATAGCGTCATGGCCTGGCCTTCTACAGAATGAACACACACCTTCCTTCTGTTGCCGGGGTCCCGGGGCTCTAACTGGCGGGGTTGGGTGATGTGGTGTAGGAGGACGGTATGTCTGCTGGTGCGGTACCGGTGCTCTCGACGGGAAAGCCAGGCGCTTGGAAGGTCCCTCATGGTGTACAGAAGCCGGCCTCTTGCAAGACAGAAGACGCTCCTCTATACTCCGGGCCAACTCTAGGCTCTGGTATTAGTCAGTCGTCCCGTTCGCAACTATGAGAATGCCAATGTCTGGAACTAGACCATGGCAAAACCTACGCGTCATCTCCTCTGGGTCTGCAACCAGACTAGGAGCGAAACGGCTCAATCGACTAAACTCTGTTGTATACTCGCCAACAGAACGGTTTCCCTGCTGGATGTTCTGGAATCGTAGCCCCATGTCTATCCTAGCGGTGGTCGAGAAGAATTTTTTCTTGAATTGGATCTTAAACTGATCCCAAGTGGCCTTTTCTCTCACGAATAGTGGCTCATTCCTGAACCAAACTCCTGCCAAGTCTGTCAGAAGAAATCCTGCTGCCTCGACCTGGAGGTCACCCGGCAACCTAGCTCCAAGGAACTTCTTCTCTACCGAGTCTAGCCAGTCATCTGCTACTACGATGCCCTCGGTCCCCATGAACTCCCTGGGGTTCATGTCACGACCCGTACCCTAGAGTAAGGGCACGAGACGTGGGTACGTCCAGCCTACGCCGCAGTGTCGGCGGTAGAACGCTGTCCTAGGTCACAACATCTAACAATTGAAGGTATAGCAGTTATACTCCCCGAATGGGGGTGACATAACACAATATAAACTCAACCACAGCTAAGGTAGAACAGGTAAGATAGATAGATAATGAAAGATAACAAAATCCAAAACAGAGAATCACAGAGATACAAATCCAGAACTAAGTGTCTAAAAATAAATACATCTCAGAATATCTCAAAGTCTAGTACAATAATCCCAAATAGAAAAGACAGTCATAATCTAAAGGAGTGTCATCTACAGCTAGTGGCTCCTGCTGCTGGTCCAAGTCCAGGCACTCGTCTAGTGTAGCACCGTAGTAGGTAGGGCAGAACGCCTCAGCCTCGTCCTCTGTAATATTTCAACAGGTCCAGTCAGGACAGGAGCGAGCACAGTACATCTCACCAAATCATAGCAAGTCAGGATAAATAATCATGCTTATAGAGTAAAATACAAGAAACTGAAGAAATATGATAAACATGAAAGACTGTAAATAAATAGCTACAGTATATAGAGAACTGATGGTGTCTAGTGATTCAGAGCACAAGATGGTTATGTAAACGGCACGATATTATACATGAGTAATCTACAGAGGTTGTACACGAGTAATCTACTGGATTGATTACATAACCACTTCTACTCCCCCGCCCCAATCAATACACAAGGATCTGGCTAAGTTATGTTATTGTACACGAAGGTCATGTGAATACATGATTATACACGATTTTACACATTTCATACACGAAAGTCGCAAATACAAGGAGTACACGATGTTCACGATAAAGTACACGAACACGAATACCCGATGTATCCGCTAAGGGGATAACATCGCAGAACAAGATCCATATAGTACTAATCCGTGTTTCCAACGTGTCAGCATCATGTATAGTAATCTAAAGCAGGAAATATACTCCTAATGCAGGATATGAAATGATCAGAGAATATACTCGCCTGTAACCGGTGAATCTGAGAGAATATAGACTGTCCGAGGAGTGGTGTCTGTCTCCTATAGAACAGTACAAGTCACTATGAGTCTACAATGATAAAACAATGCAACTTAATGCATTCTACATGAAACTAGGTCAATCTAGACCAAAGTCAACTCTTGGTCAACTCTGGTCAACCTTAAGTCAAACCTAGTCAATTTGTCTAGTCTAGGTCTAACCAAGCTATCCTAGGTTCACTAGGCTAACATAGGCAATACCTTGTCAAGTCCAGCTACACACTATCCCTAAACTCTATGTCATATCCATAACACCTTAACCCATATATATACCATCCCACAAGTACCATATATATACATATATACATTCACACATTTTACCTATATATCTAATACATATATAGGAAACTAATTATCACTACAACATGTATGTTATTATATATGTATACAAGAGGAGTAACACAAGTGTATGGTGTGTGTGTATTGATACAAGGGTGTGTGTCAAGAACTGGAAAACAGGGACTGACATACCAGGTAGCACAACACAGGAAAACAGGGAAGAAATATTAACAGTCATAAGGTTAAAACCAAGGAAAAACTTTATATATAATTCCCTATCACAAACAATTCCTCAATCTCAGATTGAAGGATTGATATTCAGTCTAACAACTGAACTCAACCCAGGAAGAAAACTGAGAATAAATCTCAGTACACAGCCTATGATTCCCAGATTTCAGTTCAACTTGAAAAAGAAACTGGAACACAATAGTTCCCAGGTTTCTTTACATTCTCAGGTTTGTGAAGAATGTCCAATCCAGGTTTCACATTAATCCAAATCAGTTCAACAATTTAGTCATTCCATTGGCCTTCATTCTCAGGTAATAAAACAAATGAAGGATTTATCAATAGCTCAACAGTTCAAACAATAATCAGTAAAGAAAAGGAATCAATGAACTAGTTCAAAAGAATATCTCAGGTTTGTAATACTGAGTAACCAATCTCAGGTTTGTTATGTTCAATCCATTTCAGGTTTGAAAACCAACTCAGCTTAACAATATCTTTTTACAATTTCAGTTATATAGCCTATACAAACCATTGCCTCAGATTTTGAATACATTTTGAAAGTAAAAGGAATTTAGTGGCTAGAAAACAATCTCAGGTTTGTATAGGGAACTAGAAACAGTGGGGAAAAATATATATAGTTTAACAAATGGTTTAACCATTCTCAGGTTTTGTTTATTCAGGAATTAACAGTTCAAAAAAATAGTTTACACAAACATGAACATCTAGTTGCAGTCACTCATTGAAAGGAAAGGAAATCAATTTACAAACAACCAAATGCCCAACAGTCCCAATCTCATTTCAGTTTCAAGGAAAACACATTGCAGTCCAGGAAAAGAACAGTGAACACTCTAATAACATGGTGAAACCATCTCAGGTTTGACATAAAAAGAAACTGGAACTAATCCTATCTCAGGTTGTGAGACTGAGAACTAAATCTCAGGTTAAACATTCAAACCTATATAACATTCAATCCCACCTTATTTACAACCTAAAGAAAAACCCAACTTGAGTTCAATCAGTGCACAGGAAAAAGGAATTTGAATGTTCAAAAAAAAAAAAACACAGCAACATGTAGGAATTCAGTCCTATACAATTTCGAAAAGTTGATCCAACTTGAATACAAATTCCTATTCTACACATTCCAAAAGCCAACAATAATTGAAATAACTTAGCTAATATTAAATGCAACTTGTAGGGACAATAATCCGTAAACTAACTTGAACAAAAGGGAAATAAAATGGTTTGGAAACTGGAAAAACCCAGTATCAGTCAAGTATCAGAAAAACCCATTTCTCATGTTCGAAATCAAAAATACCACATTAAACCTAAACTATTGTGTAACCAAATGCAACAGGGGTTTAAACATGATAGTTAGGATCCATCTAAACATTAAAACCCATTTTAGAATTATTTAAAAATTGATAAAACAACAGAACACACACTGCACACGCACGCACACTGTGGCTGCCCCGTGCACGCTAAAAATCGTGTCCGACACGACACGAGGACTCATGAAACTTGGCGAGCCTCGTGTCAGTCATGAAACCTATCACCAAACCAATTTTCTAGTGTCGGCGTCGCGTGTCCAGCGCGCAGTAGCCCCCGAGTAGCAGGGGAGCTACAGTGCCGCGCGCGCACACCCGCACTCGCGTGTCCTGTGTTCCCCATGACACGACGCGACACGAACAACAGCACACGACACATGGGAACCCTAGACGACACCTAGATCTAGTTTCCTGATCAAAGAGATTTCGAAATCTCGACTGAACAGTCCTATGGGACATTTCGTCGAACACCTAGTTCATCTTCTGATACGTGTCCGATACGGACACGAAAAGAGTCCAAAACCTAGGGTTGGCTGTCCCTACAGTTGGGTGAGGGCTAGGGGACCCTAAAAATGATTTTTACAAGAATTTAGGAGCAATGGATAGGGTTTTACCTATGGGTGTTCAATCTCCCAAAAACTCCAAAGAGAAGAATCTTTCAAACCACCAAAGCTCTTCCAAATTGTTCCTTTCCTGTCAAAAATTATTTCGAACAGCAAGAGCACGAGATTTAGAGCCTATAGGAATTTGTTTAAAGGAAAAAGGACTTAATTTGGATTTAATATGAATTTATGAAGATGGAACATTACCTCTTTCTAAAAACTTGATGAACCCTAAGAGAGAGGCTAGCCCTAATTCCTAGGAGAGTATTTATAGAGGGGGGGGGGCTGTCATGTGGCTGGCCATAGGGTTTAGATCTAGGGTTTTGGCTAGTTGGTTGAGTCCTAATTAGTTTAAGTCATGATTTGACTTGTGACTTCACAAGCCATTCTTAGGCCAAACTAGCTCCTAATTACCCCAAACCAATTCTAATGAACTTGAAATGAATAACTTAGGTCACACTAGGGTTTCTTAACCTAACCAAGGTGTCTTGACGTAGGTTAGCCAATAGGACAGTCTCCTAGTCAACATGAGTCAAAGTCAACTATAGGGTCAAAAACAATTCTACCAAAAATCACCAAAAATCACTAAAAAAATCATATTAAATATATTAATAATAAAAATCCCAAAATAATTCCAAAATTTTGAAAATGACCAAAATACCCTCAAGTTAGAAAAGTGGCAGTGACAGTTCAAACCCATGAAGTCCTTGATGTTCTCCGCTCTCTGCCGTGGCTCTACCGGTGGTGGGACCACGGTACGCTCCTCAGAACGCTCCATGCTCTGGCGGAGTAGGGTGGTCTGCTCCTGATGGATCGTTAAGAACCCCTGGATCAGAGTGAGCAGTTGGTTCCCGTCGAGAGTGACGGAAGCCCGGGCAGGTATAGTAATAGGTGGTGGTAGGAGTATCGAGTCCTGTTGGGACTGTGATATGGAAGGTGGTGGAGGCATCTGTGTTGGTGGATTTGTGGAGTGGGGGAGTATGGTAGGTGAAGGTGGAGGTGCATCGGTCAACTGGTCAACCGACTGGGTAGGAAGTGTACTATTTTCAGGTCTGGCATACTGGTATGAGCGGGTGAGCACCATCTAATAAATAAAAGAACTTATAAGGACTCTTTCAAGTAAACAATCATAACCAACAAGAAAATCTAATTTGTAATAACGAGCATATCATGTGATGCATTTTTTATGTTGCAATCCTAGTAATCCTCTAGGTGTTCTAAGCGTCATTCCTAGTGTTGTCTAGTTACCTTAAGTTTCTAATTACAGGCATGCTTGGTACAATGACGTAACCAAACAATTTAGTCAGGACCTGCATGGGCCACCACTAAAAACATGTCACGATCCGCTACCCAAATTGTTTGGCCGAGCCGAGTCATGTCCAGCCTACGCTTGAGATAAAGCGTAGTAAGCTGTTCTAAAGACAAATAAGATAAGACCAAAGTGTGCTAATAGTTCTATATGTAATAATGAGTCAGAATATATCCAAACACAAAATTATCTCGTATATAAATATGTTCCGAGTACATGGCCAAAATATAAAACTGGATACAGGTCCAGTTACAAAATACGTAGTCTAATACATGACTACTCTCAAAAGTCCCAAGTAAATAAACAAACTAGACGAGTTTTTCCGCAGATACATCCTCGTAAAGTAAAGCCTGATCCTCGTCAACAACTCAATAATAGGAATCGTATAACAACTCCTCCTCGGTAAGTATACCTACAATGTTATCCTGTCAGGACGGGAGCAAGTACTGTTTCTAACAAACTAAATATACAAAACATGAAATGAACAGAAGTGTAGGAATCATGGCATATCATAATCTATCATGGCATCATATGTTTGTTTTAAAGTTTAAAACTGTAGCAGGTGAGTGATCAGTCAATAGGTAAAATAGTATGTACAGTGGTACATATCAATTTTCTGAAGGGTACATACGTACACTTAACGGCATCGGTGTATATCTATACACAAATGCGGGATCAGACATACGAAAAAATTACATATAGAATGTAACAGTGCTCGATAAATACATACAAAAAAGGGGGACATGATCACGTACTCTACTAACAGTTTTTCCTTAACCCGTTTTATAACATGTGAGTGATACGAGAACAGTATAAAGCATGGTGGATACTGAGGGCAGTATAAAGCATAAGAAATATGGTGATATATGACTAGCAGTTTTGATATTAACATTGTTTATACCAATTCATTATATGCTGTAAATAAAGTTTGTAGAGGTACTTGCCTCTAGCAAAGCAAGGTAGTGAAGGAAATGCTATAGATGTCTGGTGTCTCGTTACTGTAAAAATAATACATAAACTTAGTTTTATACTAAGTTAAACACTAAGAAACTAGTTGTGCGACACGGCTTTTCTGACTGGACACCTAGCCAAATGATGACTTTAGCATAGGAGACCAATTTGGGGCGACACAATATCCAAACCAACTTTCTATGACTTCACGACTCGTAACTCCGATGTCGCAGCTCCGTCTGGCGTGCCACTGGTTCCTATGTGCAGCTGGTATAACCCTTTTCCTATTCCTTAAGTTTTGTTTCATTGTGAGCACGTTTGATTGGTTGAATTCGACGCCAAAGTTGGCCGTCCATTCAATTTTCAATTATTAAATTCTTATTAAATTCTAT